>JAZHEH010002780.1:1200000-1675000 GCA_036589455.1 Ateles fusciceps
CCTTGCCTATGCCTATGTCCTGAATGGTTTTGCCTAGATTTTCTTCTAGGGTTTTTATGGTGTTAGGTCTTATGTTTAAGTCTTTAATCCATCTGGAGTTAATTTTAGTGTAAGGTGTCAGGAAGGGGTCCAGTTTCTGCTTTCTGCACATGGCTAGCCAGTTTTCCCAACACCATTTATTAAACAGGGGAATCCTTTCCCCATTGCTTGTTTTTGTCAGGTTTGTCAAAGATCGGATGGTTGTAGATGTGTTGTGTTGCCTCCAAGGCCTCTGTTCTGTTCCATTGGTCTATATCTCTGTTTTGGTACCAGTACCATGCTGTTTTGATTACTGTAGCCTTGTAGTATAGTTTGAAGTCTGGTAGTGTGATGCCTCCAGCTTTGTTCTTTTTGCTTAGAATTGACTTGGCTATGCAGGCTCTTTTTTATTCCATATGAAGTTTAAGGTGGATTTTTCCAGTTCTGTGAAGAAGGTCATTGGTAGCTTGATGGGAATAGCACTGAATCTGTAAATTACTTTGGACAGTATGGCCATTTCACGATATTGATTCTTCCTAACCATGAGCATGGAATGTTTCTGCATCTGTTTGTGTCCTGTCTTATTTCGTTGAGCAGTGGTTTGTAATTCTCCTTGAAGAAGTTCTTTACGTTCCTTGTTAGTTGTATTCCTAGGTATTTTATTCTCTTTGTAGCAATTGTGAATGGCAGTTCGTTCTTGATTTGGCTCTCTTTAAGTCTGTTATTGGTGTATAGGAATGCTTGTGATTTTTGCACATTGATTTTGTATCCTGAGACTCTGCCGAAGTTGCTTATCAGTTTCAGGAGATTTGGGGCTGAGACAATGGGGTCTTCTAGGTATACAATCATGTCATCTGCAAATAGAGACAATTTGACTTCCTCCTTTCCTACTTGAATACCCTTTATTTCTTTTTCTTGCCTGATTGCTCTGGCTAGAACTTCCAATACTATATTGAATAAGGGTGGTGAGAGAGGGCATCCTTGTGCAGTGCCAGATTTGAAAGGAAATGCTTCCAGTTTTTGCCCATTCAGTATGATATTGGCTATTGATTTGTCATAAATAGCTTTTATTATTTTGAGATATGTTCCATCAATACCTAGTTTATTGAAGGTTTTTAGTATAAAGTGCTGTTGAATTTTGTCAAAGGCCTTCTCTGCATCAATTGAGATAATCATGTGGTTTTTGTCTTTAGTTCTGTTTATGTGGTGAATTACGTTTATAGACTTGTGTATGTTGAACCAGCCTTGCATCCCGGGGGATGAATCCTACCTGATCATGGTGGATAAGCTTTTTGATGTTCTGTTGCAATCGGTTTGCCAGTATTTTATTGAAGATTTTTGCATCTATGTTCATCATGGCTATTGGCCTGAAGTTTTCTTTTCTTGTTAAGAAGCAGATTGCTGGATCCCTCCTCCAGAGTGTCTGAGTCATTAAATCTAGGGTAGGGCCTGAAATTTTGCATTTTAAACAAGTTCTCAGGTGATATTCATGTTGCTGCTGGTCCAGGGACCACACTGAGACCACTGGGAGGCCAGAGCATAGTGAGTGGACTAGAGGCTAGAGGAAAATGGTGAGAAACAGAACTGGGGTTCATATGCTAGCTCTCAGGTTTAGATTTTATAATTTAAAAATGATGATTGAAGTATTTAAGGAGAAAAGCATATGATTACATCTATGTGGCATAAATTGATTTTTTTTTTGAGATAGGGTCTCACTCTGTCACCCAGACTGGAGTGCATTGTCATGAGCATGGCTCACTGCTGCCTCAGCTGCCCTGAACTCAAGTAATCCCCCACCTCAGCCTCCTTAGTAGCTGGGACTACATGCCAACACACCTGGCTAATTTTTAGCATTTTTTATAGAGACGGGGCTTTGCCATGTTGCCCAGGCTGGTCTTGAACTCCTGGACTCAAGCAGTCTACCCACTTCTGCCTCCCAAAGTGCTAGGATTATTGGTGTGAGCTGCTGCACCTGGCCCAAACTGGATTCTAAGGGCACAGAGCTTCAGAAGGGAAGACACTTAAGTTGAGTCCAAGTGAGTTTTGGGTAGTCTGTTGGGCACAGAGCACAGACCTGTGCTGAGTTCCCAGCCTCTAAGACCAAGCCTTTCTCCCCAAGCTACTCCTTTTACCCTGATCATAGGATTAAAGCTTCCACTTATGCCCTGAATCTCATGACTTCATTTCCCTGGGACTCACCCTCTTTCAGATATCTTCAACCTTCAGCGTTTCTCCACAACGCCTCTGCCTCCCACCCCCAACCCTGTTGGGCATAGTTTTAAGTCAAACCTTCAACACACACAGAGTTCCCTGAGTCTCCTGAGTCTATGCAGCTACTCCATTTGTGTGATATTATTGGTATTTTTTAACCAAAATCTTCTCAATGAGTGGCCATGGCCTGCGCTATTTCCTCACCCCTCGTCCCTACCCCTTCAGTCTTGTTCTGTCCCCACCCCTATAATGAAATAGCGACTTGTTTTTCTTTTTTGCCTTAATTTCACCACCTCTACTACAACCAAAATGTCTTAAGAAAACACCGTATGAAGGGCTCCATTAAAAGTAATCAATATTGAAAATACCAGAACAGAATTGAATGTTTAGGCCTCTAAGCTTTTATTAACCTTCTATTTCAAAACAGCTTACAGAAGACTAATATGTGATGAGAATGTTATTGTTCCTAACTTAGTTAACATAGTCTAATTTGTCTAAATTGAGGCTTAAATAAAGTACAATTCCTAGAACTGTACGTTTCAACTTTCCTGGTCTGTTTCTTTGCTCCTTAGAAACAGGATTTATCTGCCTTCATATCAAGTAGTATAATGGAGTGTACTATAACGAATTGTCCACTGTTTGTTTCTACATTTAAAATTTTTTTAGAGACCTGAGATAAAAGTGGGGCATGTTAAGCCCTAGGAGCGTAAACAAAGCTTATTCTGAAAGAATTCTTCACCCAACCAATCATTCTAAACCAACACGGAACATCCATTCACTATAGTTCAAGCTCTTGGATATATAACAGGAATTGGCCTAATTCTCAAATAGGCAGTTTTCTGAGTATTGGTAATAGCCAGAGGGCCCACACTTCTGTTTTGTATTTCACCTTTCTTTTGGACCATTTCTTTCTCTTTTTTTTTGTTTTTGTTTTTGTTTGTTTGTTTGCTTTGTTTTGTTTGTTTGATTTTTGAGACAGGGTCTTACTCTGTTGTCCAGTGGCACGATCATGGCTCACTGCAGCCTTCATCTCCTGGGCTCAAGTGATCTTCTCACCTCAGACCCCTGAGCAACTGCAACTACCAGCGTGTGCTACCACACCTGGCTAATTTTTGTTTTTTGGGTGTTTGTTTGTTTGTAGAGATGAGGTTTTGCTGTGTTGCCCAGGCTGGTCTTGAACTCCTGGCCTCAAGTGATCCACCTTGGCCTCCCAAAGTGCTGGTATTAC
Source organism: Ateles fusciceps (assembly GCA_036589455.1). NCBI lineage: Eukaryota > Metazoa > Chordata > Mammalia > Primates > Atelidae > Ateles > Ateles fusciceps. The sequence continues at coordinate 1,203,458 of JAZHEH010002780.1, forward strand.
AGGCACACCCGGCCTGGACCATTTCTAATGCTGCTGTAAGTGTTCAGTCTTACACAGTTTTTTCACAAGTGCCTTCCAACAGTAAGGAAGCAGCTGTAATATCTCCAAAATAAATTTCTGACTCAGGCGGGGGTGCTTTTATAACGTCTATGAGTCAGAAGAACTACGTTATAGAAACCAGACAGGGCCCATTTCTTATTAATAATTTTGCTACTTTTAAATGTTTTTTCCTCCACTTTCTTCCTGCTGTGACTGCAGAATCCACAGTTTTCTCAATTGTTTAAATTCTTTCCTAGAAGCAAAACTAATGATTTTCTATGTCTAATCGGTGAGAACAGCGCAAATTCTTCTTCCATCATGATCAGAATCTTCTAGGGTTATGGACTTCTCTCTTTTTAATGCGAGTAAATCCTCTTTTAAACACAGATCGGAATCACAGATAAGAAAGGCTATGGTCTTAAACTCGCATGCCCTCCTCCTGAGTTTTTCCAAGTTAACACCGAGGGAAACTCACTCCCAAGTTTGCAGGGAGAGCTAAGCCTATATAGCATTCCTAAAGGGAGCCCAGAGAGGTCTGGTGAGGTGGAACTGAGGGGGAGGGCAGAGAAACGGGGAGGAAGAGGCTCTCTCTGCCCATACCCCTCCACACAACTCCATCAATGATTCTGTACAATCCAAGTGTTTATTTTACCAGTTTAGTTGCTCTCTCAAATGCAAAATACTTTGGAAGTCATTTAAAAACTGCCAGAATAGTTCTTTCTGCACACTGGTTTCTGCCAACTCAATTTGAAATTGGCTTTCTCAGTTCTCTTTTTCTCATATGCAAGGAACTAGCCAGATCTCTACCTGCAGATGATAAAACGCATGCAACACCAGATTTGCCTCTAAACCAGGTCAGAAGGCTGAGATCATCAAAACAATGAGGACCACTGGAGCCACTGGGGGATTCTCCAAAAGGGTAATTAGGCTTCTGCCCAGGTCTGGTGGATTTCCCAAAGGCTTGTATGTTTTCAGAAATGGAGTGGAAGGGAATTGGGGGAGAAATTACAGTAAGTGAAGGCCTAAATGCCCTGGAAAATCTTCAGGTTGGTATGACATCATAGAAACCTCATCCAGCTCTTTGAAAGTGATCCCAAGGTTTAGCACATTACAGGACTTACAAGGCAGATACTTGGTACATATTTATAGGATGAAAGAATGAACAGACTGCTAGAGTAAACTTAAAAAAAATTCTTAAACACTAATGATATTTTCTAATATTTTCTTTCAAACATTTTTATTTGAAAAATGCTAGCATTTCCCACAATCTTGTTTCTAGATTTGATCTCCTCAAATAGATGAAAATAAATGTTTCTGGCCCCAAAACCACTATGATGGCAGCCCACTTCTCTGTCCCTGTTAAATTTAAACATACCACAGAAAGCTGGAAACTTTATGCTTCTGAAAATATGTTAAAAACCATCATTAACATATTCTGTAGTCTCCTCCACATGCTGCATGTGACCATCAAGAGAACACAACTAGTCTGTGAACTCCATCAGCTACAGGGTAGGATGGCCAGATGACAGAGGGATTGTTCTCACTCCTTGTTTGCAGTTGGCAATTTTAGAGTTTGCCCACCAGATATGCCATCCAAGAAGACCAAAATACAGCAGGATGATTGTGAACAAGACCAGGGACTTCAGCCCTTGCAAATAAAGGTTGAAGACTATACATGAATGACATTCTAGGCTATCCTCAGGTGGGTTCCAAGACTAGGGCTCCCAGCTTCTTTCCTGGATCAACACCCAATGGGCATGGGATTCAATGCCTACTCTTTAATCCTGGATCAACACCCAATGGGCATGGGATTCAATGCCTACTCTTTAATCCTGGATCAACACCCAATGGGCATGGGATTCAATGCCTACTCTTTAATAAATGTTGTACTGATTTGATCAGTGGTTTTCAAACTATGTCCTACATAGTCTAAAATGTTCTACTCAGGAGCCCTGGTGAAGGGATGATGTGTGAGAAAAATTCAAGTATCTCCTCTTCTAAATTGAGAAGTCCTAGTCTTTGTTTTGAAATTGATTTCGTATGTTAGGCTTTCACTCTTCTATTAGTTGGTAAGTGCTCCATTCTTCAAACAACAATAGCTCCTCTGAGGCCAAGAATATGTGTTTTGATTTGTTTCAGTATGTCACTGCGTCCAACATGAGACTCTGCTTCCATAGGCACTTAACACATACTTATGAGACTGCCTTCTCTCAACTTCATTTCCAGATGGAAACATTTGGAACTGTGTTTCCATTCTTGTGACTTTCATTGTGGGAAAACAGAAAAGAACTCAGCACAGATTTTTCATTAAGCATGTTTAACACAATAGTGGGATGAAACTGAATGGTGAAAGGTTTTTAAAGCCTTGATTTTGAGCTCTTTTGTGTAGGAGGAACAAACTTCTGTTTTGTCTGGCATCATAGGGGAACTGTCATTGCCTGTTTGATATTGTGTGTATAAGCTAAGCTCGCATAAACTATTGAGATGATTCCCTGGCATGGGACATAAAGGAGTCATTAATTTCATTCCCAATTTCTTTCTTTTTTTTTTATTTTCAAAGAACATTTCAGTGCTATCATTCCCAATTTCATTCATGCCTCTGGTTTGTTTGTACTTACACAGACAGAAGTCTACAAAAGGGAGAACTTCACTTACATACAAATGAACTCTGAAAAGTGAAGTGCCCTGATCACTGAAGTTGTAACCGAGCAAGTGACCCAGCATTCAATGAGCTGAATGAGTTTCAATTTCCCAATTAAAGTAGGATCCAGAATAGTAGAACATCAAGGATCAGGAGATTTTCATTCTCAGCTCTCACATTAGCTGTGTGACTATGAACAAGTCATTTTGCTTCTTTAAGCCTCAGTTATATCATTTGTAAAATGGGAGTTATAATAAGGTTATTACAAGAAATAAATAAGGTTATTGCAAGAAATAAATATCCCAAAAAGCCTACGTGACATCACAAATGGTCAATTTAAGGTCATCAGTCATTTCATTGGGAAAACTTGATCAAATCGGTTGATTTCTGTCTGTGGCCCAAAGAAACAGTTACTTGAAGTCGTTGTTTCTCGTCGTTATGGTTTGGAAGTGTCCTCTCCAAGATTCATGTTGAAATTTCATCTCCAATGCATTCCTATTAAGAGGTAGGGCCTTTAGGAGGTGATCCGGTCATGAAGACTCCTCCCTCATGAATGGGATTAAAGCCCTTATGAAAGAGACTTTACACATGGTTTGAACCCTATTTGCCCTTCCGTCTTCTGCCATGTGAGGATGTGGCACAAAGGTGCCATTGGGAGCAGAAAATGGACCCTCACCAGACCTGCCAGAGTTCTAGAGCATTAGAGGCCATGGTAAGGACTTTGTATTTAATTTGGAATGTGATGGTAAGTGGTAAGTTTTGTTTTTTGTTTTTTTTTTTTTTCATTTTTTTGGTTTTCGTTATTTGAGAGGAAGTCCCTCTATGTTACCCAGGCTGGACTGGAACTCCAAGACTCCAGTTATTCTCCTGCCTCAGACTCCTCAGTAACTGAGACTACAGGTGTGCACAACCACACCCACCTGGAAAGTGGTAAGATTTGACTTATGCTTTTGAAAGATACTTCTGTGTGCTTTGAGGAGATAAGAGGTTCAAATAGGCGGACTATTACAGCCAGCCCAAAGAGAGGTGATGGTTATTTGGAATAAAGTAGTACAGGAAAAAGGATCTTGCATGGTTTTTCATCATAAAGTTCAATGCTGGAATCAGGGGGCTGTTAATATGAAACCATTTTTCTCATGCTCTACCAGAACATGGGGCTCTACAATGAAAAAGAAAAAAAAAGTTCAAGTAGAAAAATTGGATTCTAAACTCGATCAAGACAGTTGCAAGTGGGCAGAAAAAAGAAAAGAAAAAAGAAGAAAAGTTGGATTCTAATATCCCCACCATGCCTCTATTATTTTAAAATATCAAATATAATTTTATATGGAATATTATGTTTGATGTAACACACGTCCGTGGCCGTGGAGGCTGCTGGTGGGGGTGGCATCTGCTGCTGCTGTGTCAGAGCTCAAGGCGTCACTGACCTGCTGCTGCTTTTGCTGCTCTCTTTGCTTTTGAAACCTTTCGTTTTTTGAATCCTAAAATAATAATAATAATAATAATTTTCAAGAATATAATAGGACAGAAAATCTTTTCACAGACTTTACAGAAATGCCACTAACAGTCTGCAAATGTTTCTCTGACAAACGTTGTGTGTATGAGTGTGGGTGTTTTATTTTTAAAGCTTTGAGAGTATAATCTCTTTATTTTGAAGGAAGACACACTCCTCAAAAATAATTGGGTTTTACCTGATATAAGATCAAATCTTTGGGAAAGTTTTTTTGTTTGCTGTTTTTTTTAATTTTAAGTTCAGGGGTACATGTGCAGGATTTGCAGATTTGTTACACAGGTAAACATGTGCCATGGTTGTTTGCTGCACAGATCATCGTCCCATCACCTAGGTACTAAACTGAGCATTCATTAACTCTCCTTTCTGATATTCTGCCTCTTATTTTCTCCACCCTCCAACAGGCCCCAGTGTCTGTTGTTTCCCACGATGTGTCCATGTGTTCTCATCATTCAGCTCGTACTTATAAGTGAGAACATGTGGTATTTGGCTTTCTGTCCCTGCGTTAGTTTGCTGAGGATAATGGTCTCCAGCTCCATCTATGTCCTTGCAAAGGACATCATCTTGTTCTTTTTTATAGCTGCATAGTATTCCATCGTGTATATGTACCACATTTTCTTTATCTAGTCTATCATCGATGGGCATTTAGGTTGATTCCATTTCTTTGCTGTTGTGAATAGTGCTGCAGTGAACATACACATGCATGTATCTTTATAATAGGATGATTTATATTCCTTTGGGTATATACCCAGTAGTGGGATTGCTGGGTCAAATGGTATTTCTGCCTCTAAGTCTTTGAGGAATGGCCACACTGTCTTTGACTTTTTAATAATAGCCATTCTGACTGGTGTGAGATGGTATCTCACTGTGTTTTAGATTTGCATTTCTCCAGTGATCAGTGATGTTGAATTTCTTTTCATATGTTAGTTGGGCACATGCATGTCTGTTCATGTCCTTTGCCCACTTTTTAATGGGTTTTCTTTTTTTTTTGTAAATTTGTTTAAGTTCTTTGCAGACCTTTGTTGGATGGATTGATTGCAAAAATTTCTCCCATTCTGTAGGTTATCTGTTTACTCTGATGATAGTTTCTTTTGCTGTGCAGAAGCTCTTAAATTGGATGTCATTTGTCAATTTTTGTTTTTGTTGCAATTGTTTGTGGAGTCTGTGATGAAATCTTTGCCTATGCCTATGTCCTGAATGGTATTGCCCTAGATTTTGTTCTAGGGTTTTTATAGTTTGAAGTTTTACATTTAAGTGTTTAATTCATCTTGAGTTGATGTTTGCATATGGTATAAGGAAGAGGTCCAGTTTCAATTTTCTGCATACAGATACCCAGTTCTTCCAGCACCATTTATTAAATGAGGAATCCTTTCCCCATTGCTTGTTTTTGTCAGGTTTGTTGAAAATCAGATGGTTGTAGGTGTGTGGTCGTATTTCTGGATTCTCTATCCTACTCCACTGGTCCATTGTGTCTGTTCCTGTACCAGTGACATGCTGTTTTGGCTAGTGTAACCTTGTAGTATACTTTGAAGTTGGGTAGTATGATGCCTCCAGCTTTGTTCTTTTGGCTTAGGATTGTCTTGGCTATTTGGACTCTTTTTTGTTTCCATATAAATTTTAAAACAGTTTTTTCTAATTCTGTGAAAAATGTCGATGGTAGTTTAATAGGAATTAAACTACCATTAGCATTGAATCTATCAATTGCTTTGGGCAGTATGGCCATTTTCACGGTATTGATTCTTCCTATCCATGAGCATGGAATTATTTTTTCATTTGTTTGTATCACCTCTGATTTCTTTGAGCAGTGGTGAAGAGGTCCTTTACTTCCCTTGTTAGCTGTATTCCTAGGTATTTTATTCTTTTTGTGGCAATTGTGAATGGGAGTTCATTCACAATTTGGTTCTTGGCTTGCCTGTTGTTTGCATGCAGGAATGCTAGCAATTTTTGCACATTGATTTTGTATCCTGAGACTTTGCTGAAGTTGCTTATCAGCTTAAGAAGTTTTTGGGCTGAGAAAATGGGGGATTTCTAGATATAGGATCATGTCATTTGTAAACAAAGATAGCTTGGCTTCTTCTCTCCTTATTTGAATATTATTCATTTATTTCTCTTGCCTGATTGCCCTGGCCAGAACTTCGAATACTATGTTGAATAAGAGTGGTGAGAGAAATCATCCTTGTCTTGTATCAGTTTTCAAGGAGAATACTTCCACCTTTTGCCCATTCAGTATGATATTTGCTATGAGTTTGTCATATATAGCTCTTATTATTTTGAGGTATGTTTTTTCAATACAGAGTTTATTCAGAGTTTTTAACATGAAGGGATGTTGAATTTTATCAAAGGCCTTTTCTGCATCTATTGAGATAATCATGTGGGTTTTGTCTTTAGATCTATTTAAGTGATGAATCACATTTGTTGATTTGCATATGTTGAGCCAAACTTGCATCCTGATGATAAAGCCTTGTTGATTGTGGTGGATAAGCATTTTTTTTTAAGACAGGGTCTCACTCTATCACCCAGGCTGGAGTGCAGTGGTGCAATCTTGGCTCACTGCAACCTCTGCCTCCTAGGTTCAAATGATTCTCGTGCCTCAGCCTCCTGAGTAGCTGAGATTATAGGAGTGCACCACTACTAAGACAGAGTTTCACTCTGTCCCCCAGGCTGGAGTGCAGTGGCACAATCTAGGCTCACTGCAACCTCTGCCTCCCGGGCTCAAGCAATTCTCATGCCTCAGCCTCCCAAGTAGCTGGGACTACGGGCACATGCCACCACACCCGGCTAATTTTTCTTTTTTTTTTGTATTTTTAGTAGAGACAGGGTTTTGCTGTGTTGGCCAGGCTGGTCTTAAACTCCTGGCCTCAAATAATCCACCTGATTTGGCCTCCTAAAGTGCTGGGATTATAGGTATGAGCCACCACACCCAGCCTGCATAAGCTTTTTGATGTGCTGCTGGATTTTGTTTGTCAGTATTTTGTTGAGAACTATTGCATCAATGTTCATCAAGGTTATAGGCCTGAAGTTTTCTTCTTTGTTGCGTCACTACCAGGTTTTGGTATTAGGATGATGCTGGCCTCATTGGATGAGTTAGGGAGGAGTCCTTCCTTTTCTATTTTTTTGGAATAGTTTCAGTAGAAATGGTACCAGCTATTCTTTGTACCTCTGGTAGAGTTGAGTTGTAAATCCATCTGGTCCTGGACTTTTTTGTTTGTTTTTTGACTGGTAGGCTATTTATTACTGCCTCAATTTCAAAACTCATTATTGGTCTATTCAGGGATTTGATTTCTTCATGATTCAGTCTTGGTAGGGTGTATGTGTCCAGCAATTTATTCATTTCTTGTAGATTTTCTAGTTTATGTGCACAGAGGTGTTTATACAAACAACTCTTATGGTTGTATTTCTGTGGGGTCAGTGGTGATATCTCCTTTATCATTTTTGAATGTGTTTATATGAATCTTCTGTGTTTTCTTCTTTATTAGTCTGGCAAGTGGTCTATTTCATTAATTTTTTCCTCAAAAAACCATCTTCTGGATTCACGGATTTTTTTTGAAGGATTTTTCGTGTCTCTATCTCCTTCAGTTCACCTCTAATCTTTTTTATTTCTTGTCTTCTTCTAGCTTTGGGATTTGTTTGCTCTGGGTTCTCTTGTTCTTTTAGTTGTGATGCTAGGTTGTTAATTTAAATTTGTCTAGCTTTTTGATATGGGCAATTAGTGCAATAAATTTCCCTCTTAACACTACTTTAGCTGCATCCCAGAGATTCTGGTATGTTGTATCTTTGTTCTCATTAGTTTCAAAGAACAGCTTGATTTCTGCCTTAATTTCATTATTTACCCAAGAGTCATTCAGAAACAGGTTGTTCAGTTTCCATGTAGTTGTGTGATTTTGAGTAAATTTCTTAATCTTGAGTTCTGATTTGATTGTGAGAACTCAGTCTCTAAAACCAGAGAGACTATAATCATTTCAGTTCTTTTGCATTTGCTGAGGAGTTTTACTTCTGATTATGTGACCAATTTTAGAGTAAGTGCTGTGTGGCAATAAGAAGAATGTATATTCTGTTGTTTTTGGGTGGAGAGTGCTATAGATATATACCAGGTCCACTTGATCCAGAGCTGGGTTCAAGTCCTGAATGTCTGTTAATTTTCTGTCTCAATGGTCTTTCTAATATGGTCAGTGGGGTGTTAAAGTTTCCTACTATTACTGTGTGGGAATCTAAGTATCATTGAAGGTCTCTAAGGACTTGCTTTATGAATCTGGGTTCTCCTGTATTGAGTGCATGTATATTTAGGATATTTTAGCTCTTCTTTTTTTTTTTTTAAATAATTTATTTATTTTACTTTAGGTGCATAGTATATCTGGCATTTCTCCCCATGTTATCCCTCCCCACCTTCCCCTCCCTCCCCACCCCCCATTGTCTCTTCCCTACCCCCTGCAACTGTCCCTGTGTGTGATGCTCCTCTCCCTGAGTCCATGTGTTCTCATTGTTAACACTCACCTATGAGTGAGAACATACGGTGCTTGGCTTTCTGTCCTTGGATCATTTCGCTGAGAATGATGGTTTCCAGATTCATCCAAGTCCCTACAAAGGACATGAACTCATCGTTTTTTTATGACTGCACAGTATTCCATGGTGTATATGTACCACATTTTCTTTGTCCAGTCTATCATTGATGGACATTTGGGTTGGTTCCAGGTCTTTGCTATTGTACACAGGGCTGCAATGAACATACGTGTGCATGTGTCTTTATAGTAGAACTATTTATAGCTCTTTGGGTATATACCCAATAGTGGGATTGCTGGGTCAAATGGAATTTCTATTTCTAGATCCTTGAGAAATCACCACATTGTCTTCCACAATGGTTGAACTAATTTACACTCCCACCAACTGTGTAAGAGTGTTCCTGTTTCTCCACATCCTCTCCAGCATCTGTTGTCTCCAGATTTTTTAATGATCACCATTCTAACTGGTGTGAGATGATATCTCAGTGTGGTTTTGAATGGCATTTATCTAATGACCAGTGATGATGAGCATTTTTTCATATGTTTGTTGGCCTCATATATGTCCTCTTTTGAAAAGTGTCTGTTCATATCCTTTGCCCACTTTTGAATGGGGTTGTTTGTTTTTTTCTTGTATATCTGTTTTAGTTCTTTGTACATTCTGGATATTAGCCCTTTATCAGATGGTAGATTGTAAAAATTTTTTTGCCAGTCTGTGTCTTCGATTGGGGCGTTTAGGCCATTTACATTCAATGTTAATATTGTTATGTGTGAATTTGATCCTGCCATTTTGTTACTGGCTGGTTTTCTTTCTCATTAGTTGACTCATTTTCTTCATTGCATCTTTGGTCTTTGCCAACTGGTTTGCTTTTGCAGTGACTGGTACTTGTTCCTTTCCATGCTTAGTGTTTCTTTCAGGAGCTCTTGTAGGGCAGGTCTGGTGGTGACAAAATCTCTCAATAATTGCTTGTCCGTAAAGGATTTTATTTCTCCTTCACTTATGAAACTTAGTTTGGCTGGATATGAGATTCTGGGTTGAAAGTTCTTTTCTTTAAGGATGTTGAATATTGGCCCCCACTCCACTCTCTTCTGGCTTGTAGAGTTTCTGCCGAGAGATCTGCTGTGAGTCTGATTGGCTTCCCTCTGTGAGTAACCTGACCTTTCTCTCTGGCTGCCCTTAGCATTTTTTCCTTCATTTCGACCCTGGTGAATCTGACAATTGTGTGCCTTGGGGTTGCTCTTCTTGAGGAACATCTTTGTGGAGTTCTCTGTATTTCTTGAATTTGAAATTTGGACTGCCTTGCTAGGCTTGGGAAGTTCTCCTGGATAATATCCTGGAGTGTATTTTCCTGTTTGGATTCATTCTCCCCGTCATATTCAGGTACACCAATCAAGCGTAGATTAGGTTTTTTCACGTAATCCCATATTTCTTGGAGGCTTTGTTCGTTTCTTTTCACTCTTTTTTCTTCTCTTGTATTGCCTTCTCTTTTTACTTCATTGAGTTGATCTTCAATCTCTGACATCCTTTCTTCTGCTCGATTGATTCGGCTATTAAAATTTGTGTTTGCTTCACGTAGTTCTCGTGCTGTGTTCTGCAACTCCATCATGTCGTTTATGTTCTTCTCTAAGCTGGTTATTCTAGTTGGCATTTCGTCTAACCCTTTTTCAAGGTTTTTGGTTTCTTTGCATTGAGTTAGAACGTGTTCCTTTAGCTCTGAGAAGTTTGTTATTATCCACCATCTGAATCCTGTTTCCATCAATTCTTCGCACTCCTTCTTGGTCAAGTTGTGATCCTGTTGTTGAGGAATTGTGATCCCTTGAAGGAGAAGAGGTGTTCTGGTCTTTGGTGGTTTCACCTTTTTTGCGCTGTTTTTTCCCATCTTTGTGGATTTACCTGGCTGTGGTGTCAGAGAGCTGCTTGATGAGGTCGCTTGTCTGCCTGTGGGGGGCGCTACTGGGTTTCTAGGGACTCCTTCAGGTTACTAGGGAAGCTTCCTGTGTCTTTTTTGTTTATGCTGGGAGATTAGGCCCGCCTCTTCCACTGACCTGTAGGTGCTGCTGGGTTGTGGAGAACACCATCCCGTTGCTACATAGGCTTCCTGTGTTTTTTGTTAAAACATGTAGCCCAGTCCCACCCCTCTAGTGGTGGGTTGTGCCCTTCCTCCACTGGGCTGCATCATTCAGGGTTCCTCTCAGACTGTGGCACTGGCTACGCAACCCACTAGAGACAGAGCTTCAGTCCTCTGGGGCTTGTGGGGGAGGTTAGGGACCCGCCCAGCCGCACCCAGCAGTCTTCCCCTTTCAGCTTTCTCTCTCTCCAGTCATGGGGTAGGGGCCGCCCAGCTGCTCCTGCTTATAGCTCCCTCTCTCTCCGGGCTGGGGGGAGGGGGCAATAGCTCAGTCTGCAGACTCTTATTCAACTCTGCACTTGTAATTCCTGGCGCTTGACTGGCAAAGATCCCCTGTTCTGGGTATTGCTGAGGCTTTGGGGGAAGCGCTGTATCTGGACCAGAGCACCAGAGGTGGAGCCTCCGACTCGCCAGTCAGATGCACTTTCTAGGTGAAGCAGCACCCCTCCTGGCCTCGGTCTGCCCTGAGTGGGCTTTGCTCACCCTCGGACCAGACCCGTTGAAATGCACCTGTTACCTCGGTTGGAGCTAGGAGATCTCTGGGTTTCTGCGTCTCTTCGCTGGGTGTTGTGCACTGGAGTTCTGTCTAATCTGCCATCTTGGATCCTCCTCCTAGCTCTTCTTCTTGAATTGAACCCTTTGCCATTATGTAATGCTCTTCTTTGTCATTTTTATCAAAAATATTGATTTTTGATAAACCAACAAAGATTTTGTTGGTTTAAAATCTTTTTATCAGAAACTAGTATTGCAACCCCTGCTTCTTCTATTTTCCATTTGTGTAGTAAATTTTCCTCCAACTCTTTATTTTGAGCCCATATATGTCTTTGCATGTGAGATAGGTCTCTTGAAGACAGCATACCAGTGGGTCTTGGTTCTTTATCCAGCTTGCCACTCTGTCTTTCAATTGGGGCATTTAGCCCATTTACACTTAAAATAAGTTTTGTTACGTGTGGATTTGATTTGGTCATCATGATACTAGCTATTTTGTAGACTTGTTTTTTTATTTTTATTATTATACTTTAAGGTCTCGGGTACATGTGCAGAAAATGCAGGTTTGTTACATAGGTATACATGTGCCATGGTGGTTTGCTGCACCCATCAACCCATCATCTACATTAGGTATTTCTCCTAATGCTATCCCTCCCCTAGCCCCTCACATCCCTGACAGGCCCCAGTGTGTGATGTTCCCCTCACTGTGTCCATATGTTCTCACTGTTCAACTCCCACTTATGAGAACATGCAGTGTTTGGTTTTCTGTTCCTGTGTTAGTTTGCTGAGAATGATGGTTTCCAGCTTCATCCATGTCCCTGCAAAGGGCATGAACTCATCCTTTTTTATGGTTGCATAGTATTGCATGGTGTATATGTGCCACATTTTCTTTATCCAGTCTATCATTGATGGGCATTTGGGTTGGTCCCAAGTCTTTGCTATTGTGAACAGTGCCGCAATAAACATATGTGTGAATGTCTCTTTATAGTAAAATCATTTATAATCCTTTGGATATATACCCAGTAATGGGTTTGCTGAGTAAAATGTATTTCTATTTCTAGATCCTCGAGGAATCACCACACTGTCTTCCACAATGGTTGAACTAATTTACACTCCCACCAATGGTATGAAAGCATTTCTATTTCTCCACATCCTCTCTAGCATCTGTTGTTTTCTGACTTTTTAATGATCATCATCTAACTAGCATGAGAGGTTATCTCATCATGGTTTTGATTTGCATTTCTCTAATGACTAGTGGTGATGAGCTTTTTTTCATGTGTTTGTTGGCTGCATAAATGTCTTCTTTTGAAAAGTGTCTTTCATATCTTTTGCCCACTTTTTGATGAGGTTGTTTTTTTCTTGTAGATTTGTTTAAGTTCTTTGTAGATTCTGGATATTAGCCCTTTGTCAGATGGATATATTGCAAAAATTTTCTCCTATTCTGCAGGTTGCCTGTTCACTCTGATGATAGTTTCTTTTGTGGTGCAGAAACTCTTTAGTTTAATTAGATCTCATTTGTCAATTTGGCTTTTGTTGCCATTGCTTTTGGTGTTTTAGTCATGAAGTCTTTACCCATGCCTATGTCCTGAATGGTATTGCCTAGGATTTCTTCTAGGGTTTTTATGGTTTTAGGTCTTACATTTAAGTCTTTAATCCATCTGGAGTTAATTTTTGTATAAGGTGTAAGGAAGGGGTCCAGTTTCAGTTTTCTGCATATGGCTAGCCAGTTTTCCCCAATACCATTTATTAAATAGGGAATCCTTCCCCCATTGCTTGTTTTTGTCAGGTTTGTCAAAGATCAGATGGTTGTAGATGTGTTGTGTTGCCTCTGAGGCCTCTGTTCTGTTCCATTGGTCTATATATCTGTTTTGGTACCAGTATCATGCTGTTTTGGTTATTGTACCCTTGTAGTATAGTTTGAAGTCAGGTAGCATAATGCCTCCAGCTTTGTTCTTTTTGCTTAGGATTGTCTTGGCTATGTGGGCTCTTTCTTGGTTCCATATGAAATTTAAAGTAGTCTTTTCTGGTTCTTAAAGTCAATGGTAGATGGACCAGAATAGCATTGAATCCATAAATTACTTTGGGCAGTATAGCCATTTTCACGATATTGATTCTTCCTATCCATGAACATGGAATGTTTTTCCATTTGTGTCCTCTCTTATTTCCTTGAGCAGTGGTTTATAGTTCTTGAACAGGTCCTTCACATCCCTTGTAAGTTGTATTCTTAGGTATTTTATTCTCTTTGTAACCATTGGCTCTCTGTTTGTCTATTATTGGTGTATAGGAATGTTTGTGATTTTTGCACATTGATTTTGTATCCTGAGACTTTGCTGAAGTTGCTTATCAGCTTAAGGAGATTTTGGGCTGAGATGATGGGGTTTTCTAAATATACAATCATGTTATCTGCAAACAGAGACCATTTGACTTCCTCTCTTCCTATTTGAATACCCTTTATTTCTTTCTTTTGCCTAATTGTTGTGGCATAAAATTCCAATACTATGTTGAATAGGAGTGGTGGAGAAAGGCATCCTTGTGTTGTGCTGGTTTTCAAAAGGAATGCTTCCAGCTTTTGCTCATTCATTATGATATTGGCTGTGGATTTGTCATAAATAGCTCTTATTATTTTGAGATACATTCCATCAATACCTAGTTTATTGAGAGTTTTTAGCACAAAGAGGTATTGAATTTTACTGAAGCCTTTTCTGCATCTATTGAGATAATCATGTGTTTTTTGTCATTGGTTCAGTTTATGTGATGGATTATGTTTATTGATTTGCTTATGTTGAACCAGCCTTGCATCCCAGGGATGAAACTGAGTTGATCGTGGTTAATAAGCTTCTTGATGTGCTGCTGGATTTGGTTTGCCAGTATCTTATTGAGAATTTTTACATGGATGTTCATCAGGGATACTGACCTGAAATTTTCCTTTTTTGTTGTGTCTCAGCCATGTTTTGATATCAGAATGATGCTGGCCTCATAAAATTCATTAGGGAGGCATTCCTCTTTTTCTATTGTTTGGAATAGTTTCAAAAAAAAGTGGTACCAGCTCCTCTTTTTACCTCTGGTAGAATTCGGCTGTCACTCTGTCTGTTCCATCCTGGACTTTTTTTAGTTGGTGGGCTATTAATTACTGCCTCAATTTCAAAATTTGTTTTTGGTCTATTCAGGGATTCAATTTCTTCCTGGTTTAGACTTGGGAGGGTGTATGTGTCCAGGAATTTATCCATTTCTTCTAGATTTTCTAGTTTATTTGCATAGAGGTGTTTATGGTATTCTCTGATGGTAGTTTGTATTTCTGTGGGTTCAGTGGTGATATCCCCTTTAGCATTTTTTATTGCATCTGTTTGATTCTTCTCTCTTTTCTTCTTCTTTTTTTTTTTTTGAAGACGGGGTTTCACCATGTTGGACAGGCTGGTCTTGAACTCCCGACCTCAGGTGATCCGCCCGCCTTGGCCTCCAAAGTGCTTGGATTACAGGCATGAGCCACCATGCCCAGCCCTTTTCTTCATTAGTCTGGCTAGTGATCTATTTTGTTGATTTTTCCAAAAACCAGCTCCTGGATTCATTGATTTTTTTGAAGGGTTTTGGTGTCTCTATCTCCTTCAGTTCTGCTCTGATCTTAGTTATTTCTTATCTTCTGCTAGCTGTTGAATTTGTTTGCTCTTGCTTCTCTAGTTCTTTTAATTGTGGTGTTAGGATGTCAATTTTAGATCTTTCTTGCTTTCTCTTGTGGGCATTTAGTGCTATAAATTTCCCTGTAAACCCTGTTTTAGCTGTGTTCCAGAGATTCTGGTAGCGTTGTTTCTTTGTTCTCATTGGTTTCAAAGAATTTATTTATTTCTGTCTTCATTTCACTATTTACACAGTAGTTATTCAGGAACAGGTTGTTGATTTTCCATGTAGCTGTGTGGTTTTGAGTGAATTTCTTGATCCCGAGTTCCAATTTGATTGCACTGTGGTCTGAAAGACTGTTTATTATGATTTCTGTTCTTTTGCATTTGCTGAGGAGTGTTTTACTTCCAATTATGTGGTCAATTTTAGAATAGGTGCAATGTGGTGCTGAGAAGAATGTATATTCTGTTAATTTAGGATGGAGAGTTCTGAGAATGTCTATTAGGTCTGCTTGGTCTAGAGCTGAATTCAAGTCCTGGATATCCTTGTTAACTTTCTGTCTCATTGATCTGTCTAATATTGACAGTGGGATGTTAAAGTCTCCCACTATTATTGTGTGGGAGTCTGAGCCTCTTTGTAAGTCTCTAAGAACTTGTTTTATGAATCTGGGTGCTCCTGTATTTAGTGCATATATATTTAGGACAGTTAGTTCTTCTTGTTGCATTGATCACTTTATCATTATGTAATGGCCTTCTTTGTTTCCTTTGATCTTTGTTGGTTTATTGTCTGTTTTATTAGCGACTAGGATTGCAACCCCTGCTTTTTTTTTGCTTTCCAATTGCTTGGCAAATATTCCTCCATCCCTTTATTTTGAACCTATGTGTGTCTTTGCATGTGAGATGGGTCTCCTGAATACAGCACACCAATGGGTCTTGACTCTATTCAATTTGCCAGTCTGTGTCTTTTAATTGGGACAGTTAGCCCCGTTTACATGTAAGGTTAATATTGTTATATGTTAATTTGATCCTGTCACTATGATGCTAACTGGTTACTTTGTCCATTAGTTGATGCAGTTTCTTCATAGTATTGATGGTCTTTAAAATTTGATATGTTTTTGCAGTGACTGATACTGGTTGTTCCTTTCCATGTTTAGTGCTTCCTTCAGGAGCTATTGTAAGGCAGGCCTGGTGGTGACAAAAACTCTAGCATTTGCTTGTCTATTAAGGATTTTATTTCTCCTTCGCTTATGAAGCTTAGTTTGGCTGGATATGAAATTCTGCGTTGAAAATTCTTTTCTTTAAGAATGTTGAAAAAAGGAAAAAAAAAGAATGTTGAATATTGCCCCCCACTCTGTTCTGGTTTGTAAGGTTTCTGCTGAGAGATCGACTATTAGTCTGATGGGCTTCCCTCTGTGGGTAACCTGTCCTTTCTCTCTGGCTGCCCTTAACATTTTTTCCTTCATTTCAATCTTGGTGAATCTGATGATTATGTGTCCTGGGGTTTCTCTTCTCAAAGAGTATATTTGTGATGTTCTCTGTATTTCCTAAATTTGAATGGTGGCCTGTCTTGCTAGGTTGGGGAAGTTCTCCTCGATAATATCTTGAAGAGTGTTTTCCAACTTGGTTCCATTCTCCTCACTTTCAGGTACACCAATCAAACATAGGTTTTGTCTTTTCACATAGTCCCATATTTCTTGGAGGCTTCATTTGTTCCTCTTCATTCTTTTTTCTCTAATCTTGTCTTCATGCTTTATTTCATTAAGTTGATCTTCAATCTGTGATATCCTTTCTTCTGCTTGATCGAGTCACCTATTGATACTTGTGTAAGCTTCACGAGGTTCTCGTGCTGTGTTTTTTCGGCTCCATCAGGTCAATTATGTTCTTCTCTGAACTGGTTATTCTAATCAGCAATTCCTCTAACCTTTTTTCAAGGTTCTTAGCTTTCTTGCATTGAGTTAGAACATGTGCCTTTAGCTCGGAGGAGTTTGTTATTACCCACCCTCTGAAGCCTACTTCTGTCAATTTGTCAAACTGATTCTCTGTCCAGTTTTGTTCCCTTGTTGGTGAGGAGTTGTGCCTTTGGAGGAGAGGTGTTCTAGTTTTTGGAATTTTCCGCCTTTTTGTGCTGGTTTCTCCCCATCTTCATGGATTTATCTACCTTTGGTCTTGATGTTGGCAACCTTCGGATGGGTCTATGTGTGGAGGTCTTTTTGTTGGTATTGAAGCTATTCCTTTCTGTTTGTTAGTTTTCCTTCTAATAATCAGGCCCCTCTGCTGTGGGTCTGCTGGAGTTTGCTGGAGGTCCACTCCAGGCCCTGTATGCCTGGGTATTGCTAGCAAAGGCTGCAGAACAGCAAAGTTTGCTGCCTGGTCCTTCCTCTGGAAGCTTTGTCCCAGAGGGGCACCTGCCAGATGCCAGCTGGAGCTCTCCTGTATGAGGTGTCTGTCACTCCCTGCTGGGAGGTATCTCTCAGTCAGGATACAAGAGGATCAGGGACCCACTTGAGGAGGCAGTCTAACCCTTAGCAGAGCTTGAATGCTATGCTGGGAGATCCACTGCACAAAGTTGGCAGGCAGGGATGTTTAAGTTTGCTGAAGTTGTGCCCACAGCCACCCCCTTCTTCCAGGTGCTCTGTCCCAGGGAGATGGGATTTTTGTCTATAAGCCCCTGACTGGGCCTGCTGCTGTTTTTTTCAGAGATGCCCTGCTCTGAGAGGAGGAATCTAGAGGTAGTCTGGCTACAGCAGCTTTGCTGAGCTGTGGAGGGCTCTGCCCAGTTGGAACTTCCCTGTGGCTTTGTTTACACTATGAGGGGAAAACCCGCTTACTCAAGCCTCAGTAATGGCCCATGCCCCTCCCCACACCAGGCTCAAGCATCCCAGGTCAACTTCAGACTGCTGTGCTGGCAGTGAGAACTTCCAGCCGGTGGCACTTGGCTTTCTGGGCTCTATGGGGGTGGGATCTGCTGAGCTAGACCACTTAGCTCCCTGGTTTCAGCCTCCTTTCCAGGGGGAGTGAACGGTTCCATTTTGCTGGTGTTGCTAGGGAAAAAAAAGTCCTGCAGCTAGCTTGGTGTCTGCCCAAATGGCCACCCAGTTTGTTCTTGAAACCCAGGGCCCTGCTGGTGTAGGCACTGGAGGGGAATCTCCTGGTCTCTGGGATGCAAAGACCATGGGAAAGCATAGTATCTGGGCCACGGTGCACTGTTCCTCATGGCACAGTCCCTCTGGGCTTCTTCTGGCTAGGCTAGGGAGCTCCCTGACCCCCTTGCACTTCCTGGATGAGGGATCCCTCCACCCTGATTTGTCTCACCATCTGTGGGCTGCACCCACTCTCTAACTGGTCCCAGTGAGATGAGCTGGGTGCCTCAGTTAGAAATGAAGAAATCACCCATCTTCTGTGTTGATCTTGCTAGGAGCTCCAGACCAGAGCTGGTCCTATCTGGCCATCTTGTCAGGTCTCTGTAGACTTGTTTATGTGGTTGCTTCATAGTGTCACTGGTCTGTGTACTTCAGTGTGTTTTTGTAGTGGCTATAATGGTTTTTCCTTATTTAGTGTTACCCATATTTCGTGTTTTATTCAGGAATTCTTGCAAGGCAGGCTTGGTGGTAACAAATTCCCTCAGCATTCTCCTTTGCTTAGTTTATGAAGCTTAGTTTAGCCAGATATGAAATTCTGGGTTGGAAATTATTTTCTTTAAAAATGTTGAATATTGGCTCCCTATCTCTTCTGGATTGTAGAGTTTCTGCTATGAGGTCCACTGTTAGTCTGATGAGGTTCCCTTTGTAGGTGACCTGGTCTTTCTCTCTGGCTGCCCTACATTTTTTCTTTCATTTTGACCTTGGATAATCTGATAATTATGTGTCTTAGGGATGATCTTCTAGTGGAATATCTTACTGAGGTTCTCTGAATTTCCTGAATTTGAATGTTGGCCTGTCTTGCTAGATTGGGGGAAGTTCTCCTGGTTAATATACTTAAGTTTTCCAACTTGGTTCCATTCCCCCGATCTCTTTCAGGTACCCCAATCATAGATTCAGTCTCTTTACATAATATCATATTTCTTAAAGGTTTTGTTCATCCTTTTCATTATTTTTTCTCTATTCTTATCTGCCTGTCTTATTTCAGAAAGATAGGCTTCAAGCTCTGAGATTCTTTCACCTGCTTGGTTTATTTGGCTATTAATAGTTCACATTTAACAGAATACCTGAGACTGGGAAAAAAATAAAAATAAAAAAGAAAAATAAATTTAAAAAAATAGTTCAGATTGCGTTGTGAAGTTCTCGTAGTGTCTTTTTCAGCTCTAACAGTTCAGTTATGTTCCCCTCTAAACTGGCTATTTTGGCTCTCAGCTCATGTATTATCATGATTCTTACCTTGTTTGCATTGGGTTACAACATGGTCCTTTAGCTCAGCGAAGTTTGTTATTACCCACCTTCTGAAGCCTACTTCTGTCATTTCATCCATGTCAGCCTCAGCCCAGTTCTGAACCCTTGCTGGGAGGTGTTGTGGTCATTTGGAGGAATTTCATTTCAGTATTTTTGCACTGATTCTCAGCTTTGTGGGCTTATCTACCTTTGACCTTTGAGATTGGTGACCTTTGGGTGAGGTTTTTGCGGGGTTTTGTTGTTGCTGTTGTTGTTTTCTGTTTGTTTTTCATTAACAGTCTGGCCACTTCTGTAGGGCTGCTGTGGTTTGCTGAGGGTCCACTTTAAACCCTAGCTGCTGGATTTTTCCAGTGTACTGATCACATGAAGAATTCTGAAGGCAGGTAGACTCCTTTTGGAAAGCAAAGGAACTGAGGAAAACCCAGCATTAGAACCATATACAGCATGATTTGCATCATTTGGCCCAGGTTTATTTGATAAAGTCCAGTTGTTCATTCTTGCAAGGTAAGTCTCTTACCATATGGTGGTTATTCATAGAATTAAAAGGATGGGAAATAGGGCCCACTTATATCTAACTAATGAGAACAAAATGATCAAAAACCTCTTTGATATGGATGAAAACAACTGACATTTTAAATTATTAATAATATTGTTTGTGATCATTATTATGTCATTAATAGCAACAGATATGAAGGGAAATGTCACCCTGGTTCCTTGAGTTGCTAATATTCCAAATGCCACTTTTACGCTAAGAGAGCAAATTAACTATCCTCAGCAACATTAGTTTGGTGAATATAGCAGGGTCCTTCACCAGTTTATCACTGAATTTATACAACATATTTCATGTGCTGACAGGATTTCTCCTGAACAGTTCAGGGAAGAATGCGGGCCACTAGTTTACAGGAAATTGATACATTTGTGGACACACAGAACACATCCCTGTAGTGAAATGGGTGTATAAGTTGCCTTAGATTTTGCAATCTCTGAAAATCCCACTTGAGACTTAGGTGCAGTGTCAGGTATGGGCACAGTGAGCAAGACAGCAATGACTGCTGCCCTGGACCGGACCTTGCATCACCTTGACTTCCTCGGTTACTGCAAGTTGTCAGCCTCAGAAGGACTGAGTTATACAAACTGAATCCAGAAATGAATGCATAATCCAGAACATGAATTTCTTTCTGTCTTTCCTCTTTTCAATAACCAGTGAGCTAAGGTAATTTTCCTAGGGCCATATAGCTGTTAAAGACTTAGACCTGGAGTAGAATTCAAGTCTTTTGATTCTGTCCAAAATTAAAGGTACTGAAAGAGTGCATCAATACCAATGGAATTGTAGGATGATGAAGATCAATACACTAAGAACCAGAAATGTGATTTGCAGACAGACATGTTAGCTCTCTATAAAATTAAGTTCGATTAATTGACCTGACCCCTGCCTTATAGGGATGTATGTTTCTGGCTGTGGAAACGTGGAGCACATTGAAGCCTGGCAGTTCTTTTAGGTCACTATTATACTATTCTGTGCATAGTTCTTAACTGCTACTACCATGACTATCTGTCCTCACCACAATTAGCCTCACCATCAACTTCACCA
Source organism: Ateles fusciceps (assembly GCA_036589455.1). Classification (NCBI taxonomy): domain Eukaryota; kingdom Metazoa; phylum Chordata; class Mammalia; order Primates; family Atelidae; genus Ateles; species Ateles fusciceps. Next base: position 1,224,343 of record JAZHEH010002780.1, read on the forward strand.
TCATCATAGTCTATATGGTAATTAAAGCAAAATCCTAATATTTAAAAATCAACCAGAATATAGGAGAGTTCTGTTCCTGACTCCCCAGAATCTTGAGCCCTGTAGAAGAGACTGACATTCCAAGTTGGCTGGTACAGGTGCATGAATACTCTTATGGGTTGAATTGTGTGTCCCCCTATCCTCCTCCAAATTCATATCTTGAAGTCCTAACCCCTAATACCTCAGAATGTCACCTTATTTGTTTGGAGATATGGTGTTTTTTTTCTAGACAGAGTCTCGCTCTGTTGCCAGGCTGGAGTGCAGTGGTGAAATCACGGCTCGCTCGGCTCACTGCAATCACTGCCTCCCGGGTTCAAGTGATTCTCCTGCCTCAGCCTCTTGAGCTCCCAAGTAGCTCAGACTACAGGCATGTGCCACCACACCCAGCTAATTTTTATATATTTAGTAGAGATGGGGTTTCACCATGTTGGCCAGATATGGTCTCAATCTCTGGACTTCGTGATCTGCCAGCCTTGGCCTTCTAAAGTGCTGGAATTAACAGGCATGAGCATGAGCCACCATTTTTTTGTTTTTTGTCTTTTTTAGACGGAGTTTTCTTCTTGTTGCCCAGGCTGGAGTGCAATGGCACGATCTCAGCTCACTGCAACCTCCGCCTCCTATGTTCAAGCAATTCTCCTGCCTCAGCCTTCTGAGTAGCTGGGATTACAGACACGTGCCACCACACCCAGCTAATTTTTATATTTTTAGTAGAGATGGAGTTTCACCATGTTGGCCAGGCTGTTCTCAAACTCCTAACCTCATGATCCACCTGCCTCAGACTCCTGAAGTGCTGGGATTATAGGCATAGCCACCACGCTGGAGATAAGGTCTTTATCAAGTTAAAATAATCATTAGGGTGGGCTCTATTCCAATGTGACTGGTATCCTTATAAAGGGAAAATTTGGAGACAGACACATATACAGGGAGGATACCATCTGAACATGAAGATGACCGCTTACAAGCCAAAGAGAAGAGGCCTGAAATGGATCCTTCTTTCATAGCCCTCAGAAAGAACCAACCCTGCCAACACCTTGGTTTTGGATTTCTGGCCTCCAGAACTGTGAGACACTACATTTCTGTTTTATAAGACACCCAGTTTTTAGTACTTTGTTGTGGCAGTCCTAGTAAACTAACAGAGACACCAAATGAAATATTCTGACTGTCCTCCCAGTGTATGAGCTGTGGAAAAAGTCATAAAGATGAGCTACATATCGCCTATCAAGAGGCTTCTACTGGCTTCTCACTTCAGCCAATCCTGGTGTATCAACAGAAGGCCTGGCCGCCAGGGGAGTCTCAGTCTGTGTTGGTTTCCATTATTTGGGAGCTGCTAAGTGGACACCTTTTCAGTGGTCGTCCATGCAAACAAAAGCCATTTCAAAGTGTTGTGTTTACAGGTTGTCAACCTGTTTACTAAACTTCTCTAATTGAAGTACACAAAGACACATCGTCTCTGAGTCTTTGCATTTCAGGATGGACTGGCTCAAATAAAACATGATTATTTTTTTTTTTTTTGAGATGGAGTCTCGCTCTGTCGCTCAGGCTGGAGTACAGTGGCGCGATCTTGGCTCACTGCAACCTCCACCTCCTGGGTTCAAGCAGTTCTCCTGCCTCATCCTCCTGAGTAGCTGGGATTACAGGTGCATGCAACTCACCATGTTAGTGAGGCTGGTCTCGAACTCCTGACCTTGTGATTCGCCCACCTAGGCCTCCCAAAGTGCTGGGATTACAGGTGTGAGCCACCATACCTGGACATAAAACATAATTTCAAAGGAGGAATGTACAGTCATTTCTTAAACAAGTTTACTGTATGGCCAAAAGATGAATTGAAAGAGATCTGATTGAACAATACTTCTTGTCAACGAGATAGAGCAAGGGGCTTCATTGATCATGAATATATAATGAGCCAACAGGAGTATGGCTGCCCAGAAAGCTAAGAAATCATTAATGCCCAGAAGGCATTAAAGCAGTTCAGCTAACAGGAGGCAGCAATTCTGCTGTATGCTGCATTGAGCAGATCATGCCTGACCTGCACTCTACAGATTAGCTTTGCACTGCATCCTCAGAGCTCATCAAAAAGGGATGTGGGTGGGATGGTTGAGGATGAGATGGTGGAAAGGAAATTATATTGTATCAGGAACAATAGATAGAAACTGATTTATGTAGCCTAGGAAAGGAAAGATTTGGGAAGCAAAGGAGGAGGAAATGTTGGCTGTTCATCATCAAGTACAGAAAGAGTACTATGTGGAAAGAGGATCATAGTTGTTCCGGGGATCCCCAAGAGGTTGAGTCAGGACCAATTTGAGTTACTGTGGACAATTTCCAACTCAAGGTAAAAAAGCTATTTGTGTAATTATTAGTTCCCTTGAAAGAGGCTGGGCTGCTTAGTGGCATGGTGAGCTTATTATACTGGAAGACCCAAGCAAAGACTGAAAAGCACTTGTTATAAGAAGGGAAAGATGGATGTAAGGTGGGACTTTGAGAGCTGCTATTCAAAGGTGCGATGAGGATGGCCCATGGAGATTCTAGAAGCCATCCTGGCTCACGCTGCCAACAGAGTGTTAGGCTGTGTCAGGATGGTGACATTAATCCGCAGAAAGAATTAAGGCATGTCAGCTCAGAGGAAGCAGCACTTGCCAGAGTCACCCTAATGGTGACTGTTTTCTCCATCTTAGTAAAAGAGACTGTAGGCATAGCATGTTATCTAACTTAAATTACCATTGATAGATGCAGGAGGCAGCTAAGGAAGGGTACCCGGAGAATCTCTGACCCGCCTCACAAGTGTTTGCATCAGATACTTTTGTGCAGATGAGGGAACCTGCCCAGGGCCTTGTCTGATCATACCCGCAATGGACTGGGGGCCCACCTGTGCACTGGGAGAGTGGGGTGAAACCCCCGGGAATTTGTGTCTTGTGCAATGGGGGAGGAGCCTGGACGCTTCAGCTCATGTGTGGTGGCCTGGTATTCAATTTGTGAGGTGGGAGACTGTTGGCTGGACCCCCACTTTTTTGCTGAGAGCTTTTTTTTTCGAGTTGGAGTCTTGCTCTGTTGCTCAGGCTGGAGTGCAGTGGCTCGATCTTGGCTCACTGCAATCTCTGCCTCCCGGGTCCAAGCGTCTCTCCTGCCGCTGCCTCCTGAGTAGCTGGGATTACAGGCGCCCACCACCACACCCAGCTAATTTTTGTATTTTTAGTAGAGACGGAGTTTCTCCGTGTTGGTCAGGCTGGTCTTGAACTCTTGACCTTGTGAGCCACCGTGCCTGGCCACTGAGAGCTTTCTTTTAATAAATTCTGCTCTTTCACCTTTTAACATGTCCATGTGCCTAATTTTTCCTGGTCATAGGACAAGAACCTAAGCTTTACCTAAGCTAAGGAGTAAAGATCCTGCATCACCATCTACCAAAAGAGAGCTACTGTGGTTACTGAAAATGGGCCTGGGATGCTGTGCACCCCCATCTAAGCTGACAGGTTACTTGCTCAAAGGCAGGGAGGATTGAGGCTCCCAGGTACCTTGAGCCTTGCTCTTGTAACTAGCAAATTGAGACTGCATGGCACAGCTGTTAAGATCATAGACTTTGGCTGGGTGCAATGGCTCACACCTGTAATCCCAGCACTTTGGGAGGCCAAGGCGGACAGGTCACTTGAGGTCAGGAGTTCAAGACCAGCCTGGCCAACATGGTGAAACCCTGTTTCTACCAAAAATGCAAAAATTAGCCAGGTGTGGTGGAGGGTGCCTGTAATCCCAGCTACTTGGGATATTGAGGCAGGAGAATAGCTTGAACCAGGGAGGCTGACACTGCAGTGAGCCAAGATTGCATTATTGCACTCCAGCCTGGGTGACAACAGCAAAACTCCGTGACACACACACACACACAAAAAGAACACGGACTTTGAACCTACATTGCCACAGTTCAAATCCTAGCTCCAACCTTACTACCCATATGAAACCTTCTTTTATTTAAGCTCTGGTGACTGTTCGTCTGTAAACTGCAAATGATAATAATGGAACTCGCCTCATGGGTTGTTTTGAGAATGAAACGAGTAAAAGGATGTTACATCCTTGGAGCAGAGTCCACTGCTCCACATTTTACATGTATTTTTAATCTGCCCCTATCTGCCAGATTAAAACCTGCATTAGAGCACTAAAACCATTTCAATAAGTGGAAATTCCACCTAGATTCAAACATGAAGTGTCATCCCAGCAGTCTATAATCAATCCTTGAAACAGAAAGCAGATTTTGGATGGAAAACCACCAAAAAATTCTGTTCTAATTAAAAATATCTACTGAAGCTCCATGCCAAGTTCTGTAGTAATGGGTTCTGAAAGTGTGGTCCCTAGATTAACGGCATCAGCATTGCCTGGAAACCTTTTAGAAATGCAAATATTTCTGGCCCCGTTCTGGTCCTACTATACCAGAGATTGTAAGAGTGGGTCCAGTCATCTGAGTTTAGCAAGCCCTTCAGGAGATTCTGATGCATGCTCAGGTTGAGAGCATTCTTCATTCAGTGCATCTGGGGTGAAGATCAAGATGTGCATCTAACTGATACCTGGGTGACACTGATGCTTCAGGTCAGGGACTACATTTTGAGAACCACCGCTACAGGCTCTGAGCCTCTTTGGGGGAGCTAAGACTGACACAGATGAAACCATTAGAGATCAGTTAAGTCTCTGAAGTTGTAGGGAGGCACCTGAGTGCAGCAGGAGAAACGATAAAGCACAGAAGGCTGAAACTAGAGTGAAGCCAATAGGCTGAAGGGGGGAGAGAGCCTTGAAGCTTGAGACACAAAGGAGGCCAAGTGCTGACCACCCTGCTGCAGAGAAGGGCCCGCAGTGGGGGAGACACTGACTTGTCCAGATTCGGCCAGATCACAGAGAAATGGTAAAGTCTGGCAGAAGAATTTGGACTTGATTCAGGAGTTCCTGCTGGTTCTGAAGCAGGAAAATGACAAGTGGCCTCAGGGAATTAGAAAGGTCAGTCTGGGTAAATTTAATAATTAAGTGAAGTGGCTACCTTGTCTAGGGTAAATACCCGGGGATTCATCATCTCGCACCAAGAAAATTTAGATACAGACACACGTGAGGAATTTCGGAGGTTTAATAGGCAAAAGAAAGAAAGGAGAAAGGAAAACAGCTCTCTCTCTAGTGAGAGAGAGGGGACTTCTGAGAGGAAAGACCGGCTGGCAGGCGTGCAGGTTTGAACGTTAGGATTTTAGAGTCAGGCTTGAGAAGGCATTGTCTGATTTACATACGACTCACAGATTGGTTTCATCAGGTATGATGTTTACGTAGTGCCCAGGAAAGGCTGGTGGAGCCCACCCTAAACTTACTATGCAAACGAACTTTCCCCTTGGAAGGCACCATCTTCTCTGCTCCTTACTGTACACGTGACTGGCAGAAAGGGAAGATGGAGCCACCATTCTGAACACGATAGGCACAACTGCCGGCATCTATGTCTGCAGCTCCATTTTACAGGCTGCTCTTTGTTAGAAAGGAAAATGATTTGGGGCTGCTTTTCATTAAAAGGAAAACCTTACGGACGGCTTCTGTACCGTCACTATCTGCCTAAGTAATTTCCTCTTAGCTCCTGTATCAAAAGAGACTGGAAGAAGGCTGCAGCCAGGAAAGCTTGGAGGCAGCAAGCAGGATGCAGCTGTAACAGCACGTGCAGGCCTCGAAGCCAGCCAGACTGCAGGGTGGAGGCCCAGCCTCACCATTTCGGTCACTTGTTTCTTGGGGAGTCATCTGATATGCTTAGTTTGATTATCTGTAAAATAGGGTTGAGAATCATCCCTGCCTTACACGGCCATTACTACCAACTAAGAAGGATTTGAATTAGTGTCATAGCAGGTAATGGAGAGGAAACAGTTAAATAAAACAAAACAAAAGCCAAAATCTTCTCTAGGGATTGAGCATAAGAGTATGAAAGAATGGTGGTACTGGGCGGGCACGGTGGCTCACGCCTGTAATCCCAGCACTTTGGGAGGCCGAGGTGGGCAAATCACGAGATCAGGGGTTCAAGACCAGCCTGGCCAATATGGTGAAACCCCGTCTCTACTAAAAGTACAAAAAGTAGCCAGGTGTGGTGGCATGTGCCTATAGTAACAGCTACTCGGGAGGCTGAGGCAGAAGAATTGCTTGAACTCAGAGATTGCAGTGAGCTGAGATATTGCCACTATACTCCAGCCTGGGCGACAGAGCGAGACTCTGTCTCAAAAGAAAAGAATGGTGGTACCAGGAACCACAAAGAAGACTTCAGGATGAGGAAAATAAATCTGGTTTTCTCTCAGAAACTGTATTTCAAACTACACTTTTCAAATCTACCAAAAGTAGAAATATATTAATTCACTCTTGTTTCTAGTTAGCTTAACTATTTTCTTCTCCTAAGAGAGCTAAAGTGAAATCTTTGTTCTGATAATTGGTTCTGGGAAGGGAATTTACATCTTTTAAATTTTTATTAGTGTCTAGAGGGGTTAAAATAAATGTAAACTCATATGTTGTAATTAGTATTTTAATTGTTATTATTTTATGAGGTCTGTGGTGTTTAATTTCCTTTATAGCCATGAAGAGAATGTTTATTCCTACTGATGTTTAAAGAGGAGCATCCCCAAAGACATAAAGTCACTTTCAAAATGTTTTTTTCTTCTGGGATCCACTGGTGTTGATGAATGGAGTAATCCACAAGCCAGAGAATCTGGTGGAAACATTGGTGCTCACACATCACGTTCCTGTAGGAAAACCTCTGAGCTATCTTTATTTAAATTTATTTTATTTTTTACTGGGAAATGACAAAACATACTTAACTGGATATTTGGTAATGTGAAAATAATGTCATCCCATCAATTTTATGGTTTTCTAACATCCTGTTTTGAGATTTGGAAGAAAATGACCTAAATGTGACAAACCCAATAAATTTTGAATTTCAAAAATCTTTAAATTTTACAAAAAGTAAAAACTTATTAAGCACTTTTTGTGTGCCAAGCACCGTGCTGAGCTTGGGGGATACTAAGCAAGTGGTTATAAATCACCGACAGGGTTCTTGCAGGCTCCAGGAATGAGGAGACAGCTGACAGGTGGAAAGGCCACCTGGTTCTCACTCCCTGGGCCTCTCTACCCCAGCAGCTGGGCTTCCTTAACTCTCATGTGTCAGGCTCAGTTCTGTCCCAGGCAAGGAGCATAAGAAGGTCTTGATGTCACGAACACTTAGTCATAGGATTCAGCCAGTGTTGCTCCTCCATTATCAGGGCAGCATTGCCACTTTTTTGACTGCTTTGTTAGCATTTCGGTTACTATGTTTTCCATTCTTTAAGCCATTATTTCTGAGATTAATTTTCTGAATTGTTCCTCAGGAATTGGGGTTCCCGACTCCTGTAACCCACTGTCCCAGGGGACTGAATCTCTTACAGCTGCCGTCTGAGGTCTCAGTGCTTTTCATCCTGAAATTTTTCCTGGGTCAAATGCCACTAATGGGTCAGGTGCAGTGGCTCACATCTAGTGCTTTGGGAGGATGAGGCTGGAGGATTGCTTGAGGCTAAGAGGAATTTGAGACCAGCCTGGGAAACACAGTGAGACCTCCATCTCTACAGAACAAAAATGTCACTAACTTTCTACTCCACTCCTAGTGGGATGGTCATCTGAGATCTTGGTCCTATTTAGACTCTTTATAAAGGACTCGATTCTTGCTTGTTTTTCTTATCTTACAGTGCTCATTCTTAGACCACACTAACACCTCTATACTCTGCGCTCACATCCCCATGCAGCAATTTCATTCAGGCAGAGATGTTCTTACCCTCTTACTGCCAGGTAGAGGGATAGGTGCTGGAGATAAAACTGCACCAGGGGTCATCTCTGCTCTCAAGCAGTGCACAGGCCAGTGGAGAAGACAGACAACGTCATTGTCCTTGATTCTTCTCTTTCCTGCAACCCCCACATCTACCACATCAGCGAGTCTTCTCAGCTGTTCCTCCAGAAGATCTCCTTTATCAACCAGCATATCCTGATGACCACTGCAGCCACCCTGGTTTGAGCCACCTGGAAATCTCATGGGAACACTGGGAAGTAATCAAAATATTTAACAACTGATAGTGGCACAGCATGCTGCCAACCAACTAGAAACTGCATCCAGTCAGCAAATGCTGGCCATAAAGAATCCAGGCAGCAGCACCAGTATTTTCCAGCTAAATATTAGCCCTGGACCTGCACTACAATAGCTTATCTGGTCTCCTTCACAAGCCTTTTTACAATCGTCTTTCATACACCAGTCAGAATGATCTTCTAAAAATGTAAATCAGATTAAGCTACTTCCCTGCTTAAAACCTTCCAAAGGTTTTCTTCCCATTTCTCTTAGAAAAGAAAAAGATTTTTTAAAAAAATTAAATAAATGTTAAAAAATGTACTTAGGTCTTCTTTGATGTCTTTCAGTAAGTTTTAGGATTTTCTCCATAAACATTTGCACAAATAGACATGTCATATTTGTCCTTAAGTTCCATATATATGTAGCTATTATAAATAGTATCTTTTTAAAATTAGTTTTCTGCTTGTAGTGCAATTGATTTAGGTTGACTTAATATACAGCAACCTTGCTAAACTCTTAGGTCTAGTATTAAGGATTCTTTTATCTTTTAGGTTTTCTATGTAGTTATTTTTATCATTAGTGAATAATGACTGTTTCTTTCTTTTCAATGCTTATGCCATTTATTTCTTTCACCTGTGTTCTCCGGTAAGTACAATGCTGAGTAGAAGTGGTGATGATGAGCACCTTTACTTGTTCTTGATTTTAAGGGGAAAGCTATTATGATATCCCCATTTAGTGCGATGTTTAAATAATGATTTGGGATCTTTTTCTATTGTTCCTTCTGTTTCCAATTTACTAAGAATTTTTATGGTGAATCAATACTGAATTTTATCTAATGCCTTTTCTGCATTTAAGGGATGCCATGTTTCTACGTATGGCACATACATTCATTCATTTCTATGAAGCAGAACTTCTGGTTCATGGAGGATATGTATCTTAAAGTTCAGTAAATAATGCCATATTATTTTTCAAAATGATTATATTATTTTATACTCTACCACCAGCCATGTATAAACTTTTTTGTTTCACATCTTTGTGAATAGCTGGTATTATGTCTTTTGAATTTTAGTTTCACATCCTTGTCAATAACTGGTATTATCAGTCTTTTGAATTTTAGCCATTTCAATGAATATGTAGTGATGTCTTATTGGGGTTTTAGTTCACATTTCCCTGGTTACCAAGATTAAGCATCTTTTCATATGTTTATTGAACATTTAGATATCCTCTTTTGTAAATTGTCTGTTCTGATTTCCTACTAACTTTTCTCTAGATTGTTTACCTTTTTCTTTGAATTTGTATGAGTTCTTTATATATTCTTCACACCAGTCTACACACCAAATATTATTTGGTTATGTATTTTACAAATAATACCTTCTTCCATACTGTGGCTTTTTACTCTTGTGTTTTTTGATAAACCGTTCTTAAATATTGAGTAGCCGAATGTATTGATTTTTTTTCCCTTTGTAGTTAATACTTCTGGGACTTCATTTAAGGGGTTATTCTCTAGAGATCATGAAAATATTCTCCTATATTATTTTCTAATACTTTTGTTGTTTTGCCTTTTACATTTAAATGTTTTATTAAAACCATTCACAATTCTAACACTGTATGTCATCTATAAATCACCTAGAGTTGTTTGTATATGGTGTGAGGTAGAGGTCAAGTTTCCATTTTTTTTTCCATATTGATAACCAGTTGTCACAACATTATCTTTTTCTGCTGCTCTGCAGTGATTCCTTTGTCATTAATCAAGTGTATACACATGGATCTGTTATGAGTTCTCTACTCTGTGCTATTGGTTCATTTGTTTATCCTTGCACCAATAATGAGTGGAATTAATCACTTAAACTTTTTAAGTCTTGATACCATATAGAAGACTTCCCGCCTTGTTCTTGAGAAGTGCCATAATTATTTTTATATTTTCTTATAAATTTTAGAATCAGCTTGTCAGATTCCACCAAACAGCAAAAGAAAAATGAAACAAACAACAACCCTTCTTCCCCAACAAATAGTGCATGTTTTATTTGCTTCGATTTTCTAACATTTCAATAGTGTTTTATACTTTTCTATGTAGAGGTTTTGTATTCTTACACATTATATTTATTACTAAATATTTTATATTTTATGTAGCTATTATAAATTTGTTATTTGCTCTATGGCATGCTACCATGAATCAATGAATCAACTAGATGGATATAGTGTTAGAATTGTGAATGATATTAATAAAACATTTAATTTGATATGGTTAAGTTGTCAAAAACAAAAATTTCCACTTTGCTTAAAAATGTTATAACATAGAGTTGGGTGCAGCGGCTCATGCCTGTGATCCTAGCACTTTGGGAGGCCAAGACAGAAGGACTACTTGAGCATAGGAGTTCAAGACCAGCCTGAGCAACACAGCAAAACCTTGTCTCTCCTAAAAAAAAAAAAAAATGCCAGGCATGGTGGCATGTGCCCATAGTCCTAGTTACTTAGGAGGCTGAGGTGAGAGGATTGCTGGAGCCCAAGAGATGGAGGCTGCTGTGAGCTTCATCAAGTCACTGCAAGATGTCCTTCAGTAGGTGAATGAATTAACTGTAGTATATCCAAACAATGAAATATTATTCAGTGCTAAAAAGAAATGAGCTATCAAGTCATGAAAGGACACGGAGGAACCATAAATGCACATTACTAAGTGAAAAAAGCCAATCTGAAAGGCTATATACTGTAAGATTCCAACTATGTGACATTCTGCAAAAGGTAAAACCATAAAGACAGTGTAAAAATCTGTGGATGCTGGTGGTTAGCAGGGAGAGAGGAATGAATAGGTGGAGCACAGATAATTTTGAGGGCAGTGAAACTATTCTGTATGATACTATAGTGATGGATACACATCATTATACATTTGTCAAAACCCACAGAATGTACAGCACCAATACAGAATTCAATACAAATATGCAGGAATTCCTCATTTGGGTAGTATGCAGAAAAGAGTTACCCTAACAGGCCTAAGACTGCTATCTTCAGAAAGTCCTGCTTTCTAAAGGTTGGCCTCTAGGTGGATTTGGGAGTGTTCCCGCTGTTCCCTGAGTCTCTAATGAGCTTCCATTAGAGAAGACAACACTTCACACATGTTGTCACAACGTGATGCTTGTGCTTGGCTTCCTCCTGTCTTTTTCCTGTGCAGTTTTTCCCTTTGCTGCTTTTGCTTTATATTCTTTTGCTGTAATAAATGTTAACTGTGAGTACAACTGAGTCCTATGAGTTCTTTTAGTGCATCACTGAACCTGGGGGTGATCTTAGGGATCCCCAACACAGATAACTATGTGTTTTCTTCTTCATCACAGAATACAGTCTGATTCTATGAGTCAGAAGGCTTTTTTCTTGAAAATTCGATTCAATACAACCATTCATATTAACAACATAGTTATATTTCAGTATAATGGGGGGATTGGTTCCAGGACTCCCAGATACCAAAATCCATGGATGCTCAAGTCCCTTACGTAAAAAGGCATAGTCTATGCACATCCTCCTGTATACTTGAAGTAAACTCTAGATTCTAACACAATGTAATGCTGTGTTGACAGTTGCTATTACTGTACTGTTAAATTGCTATATTTGTTATTTTTAAATACTGTTATCTGACATTGCTTAAAACCATGGATGTGGAACCTCTGGTTATGGAGGTTCAATTGTACTTTTTTTTTTTTAGCCTTTTTTTCTTTTGAGACAGGATCTTGTTTTGTCACCCAGTGCAGTGGCGTGATCACACTTCACTTCAGCCTCGACCTCCTGGTCTCAAGCAATCCTCTCATTTCAGCCTCCCAAGCAGCTGGGACTACAAGCTTTCACCACCACACTGGCAAACAGGGCTAATTTTTTGCTTTTGATTTTTTCGTAGAGACAGGGTCTGTGTTTCCTAGGCTGGTCTCAAACTCCTGGCCTCAAGTGATCCTCCTGCCTCGGCCTGCCAAAGTGCTGGTACTGCAGGTGTGAACTACAGCACCTGGCCCAGTTTTTCATTCTGAAAACACGTATTCTTCAGTCCTGAGAACCTTGATAATTACTTTTCTTTTTTTTTTTTTTTTGAGACAGAGTCTCGCTCTGTCACCGAAGCTGGAGTGCAGTGGTATGATCTCTGCAAACTTTGCCTCCCTGGTTCAAGCGATTCTCTTGCCTGAGCCTCCCAAGTAGCTAGGATTACAGGCACCTGCCACCACACCACGCTAGTTTTTATATTTTTAGTAGAGACGGCTTTTCACCATGTTGGCCAGGCTGGTCTGAAACTCCTGACCTCAAGTGATCCGCCCGCCTTGGCCTTCAAAGTGCTGGGATTACAGGCATGGCGCTGTACCCAGCCTAAATTACTTCTTTCTTCTCATTTGTACTACTCTGCTTCTCAAGCGGCCTTAAGAATTATTTAATTATTTCATCCTCTGTGTACTGCTTTTCCAATTTTCTTATCTGTCAGAGTTTTTGCTCTACATTCCTTAATGTTATCTTCTGCTAATAGTTTTTTCACTTTTCTTTCTTTCTTATTTCCAATAACTTTTTAAAAATCCCCTACCCTTTTATTGCACCCTGTTGTGGCTTCATCTTCTCTTATTTTTCTGGGGCTACTATGAGAATTTTTAAAAAGTGTTCTCCCTGCAGTATCTGCTTCCTCCATATTCCTTTGTCTGTTATTTGGGTCCCTTCCTTCTACATTATTGGATTTTCTTGGTTGCTGTCCATGATTAAAAGTAAAAATCAAGTACAAAGAGAGGAAGCTCCAAGTAGATAGCTGGTGCTTTTGACTTTGAATTTCACTGTAGGGTGATCTGGGTGTATGATTTGTCCAGAAAATCCCTGAGGTCAGTATCTTTGCTCAGCCTCTTAGGTTAATCAGATTCTGATCAGCCTAGCAAGGGGTTTCAGTTTTCAGTTGGCATAAAGCCACTTATTCTCCGTTTTAGGTGGAGTACCCACTCAACAGAGAATTCGCCCCCCTCCGGGGAATTCAGCCGGGGTGGGGAGCCGGTGGGTGGGGAAGGGGGGCAGCTGCCCAGACATGAAGCTGGAAAATGGATCTAGCGGTCAGAGTTCCTTGAGCAGCCTTCGACTAATCTCCCATTTTTTGATTTACCTCTCATACTCATACTTGTGCTCTCCAGCTTCCAACATTTTGCTGCTGTTATCTCTTTGTCCTTGTGTGTTTAAGTTGTTACTTGATTTTAACAGGAGAGTAGTCAAAATTCGATCTTGAATTCAAACCGCGATCTTAGCTCAGACCTGATTATCTGTAAATAAAAATTTTTGGTATTCCAGCTTTCTTTTGATTAGCAAAATAAAAACGAAGTCTTTTGGTTACTCTAAAAGTCTTTTTGCTTACTCCAACCATGTTACTCAGTAGGCCCTTCCAAAGACACCCATTTCTCTATTTTGGGGGATCCCCTTGTACCTTCAGACTTCACGAAGAGTATCCGACCAGCCACGACAAAACGAGATGCAGACTGTTGGGAGGATTATAAACAGTAGGCGTGATACCCATTTGAGTCCACGAACCGCTCTCTCGGCGCTGCAGGCACTGGCTGTCCCTGGAGACCCTCCAGCAGCCACTTAACTTAACCCACCCGCAGCGACCCAGACGCTCGACGCCCAACCTTTGCCCGCCCTGGAGCCCCTCCCCACCCCGGAGCCCCGCCCCTCCCCCACCCGGAGCCCCGCCCCGCCCCACCTCGGAGCCCCGCCCCTTCCCACCCCTCTTCACCCCTCCCTTCCCCCGACGCGCAGCAGGCCCCGCCCACCCAGGCTCTAGGAACTCGCTGTGGCCCCTTCCACCCGCTGCCATGTCCGGGCCGCAGCTCCGACGCTGGCGCCTCCTAGCTCGCCAGCCCCGCGGCGTTCTGGGTCTAGCGCTGGTGGCGCTGCTGGCGCTGCTGGCGCTGCCGCTCGCGGCCGGGACCGACTGCCCGTGTCCGGAGCCCGAGCTCTGCCGTCCGATCCGCCACCGTCCAGACTTCGAGGTCAGCGCCTTCCCCCTGCTCCTTTAGGTCTGGGCCTCAGGGCACGAAGAAGTTGTCAAGAGTAGAACCGAACCCTAAGGAGAGGTGCTGTGACCGCCGAAACCAGCTTTGACCACTCAGTGAGGGCCTTCCTGCTTACGGATCCTTCAATTTATAGATGAGGAAGCTCGGGCTCAGAGAGGTTAACTCCTCACAGGCCTCACAGCCTGTAAGTGCCTGCCTAGGCAGGCGAGTGTTCAAACCAAATCTGACTCCTAAGGCAAGCTCCTTCATTCCCCTGCTCTGCTTCTGCCGAGGCACTCTGGGTGTAAAAAGCAAACAAGGTAGGATAATCCATTTCTGTGTTTCCAAGAGAATGAGGATTTTGTTTGAAAGAATCTCACTCAGCACTCCCAACAGTACATTAGAATGCAGAGTATTTTGCTTACCTTTACTTTTCTATACCTACTAGTCCTTTCCTTTAAAGCATCTCAAAACCACCCAAGAAGAGTGGCAAAAATAGGTCTTTCAGTACGTTTTTCTTCTATCTGCATAACAATTTATAAGGCTTCAAGTCCATTAACCTGAGGCATGGGCACTTAGGTGCCAGTAAAAAAGTATATATACATGACTTAGGAGAAGAAATAAAAATGGTGAAAGTGTTTATGGAGAACCTGCCTAGTGTGGAAACATAACATCTTATTAAAAGAAAAATTTCAGACAAAGTAGGATAACCTTGTTTATTTGAGCGAAGAACAACTTATGAATTGGCAGTACTTAAATCAGAAGGGTTTCAAAGAGGTCTGCTTTAGTAACATGGGCTTTTATAGGCTGAACACGGAAGCAAAGGAAAATAATTACTTGGTTGGCTATGACTGTTTGCCTTATTTAGCTATCACTAGGGGAAAAATTTCCAGTTAGAAAAATTCCTGCCTAGTTGGCAGTTTCTGATAGGTTAAGCTTAAGTTTCCCTTCACTATTTACATTGGGCTGTGGTTTGCTTAAGCAGGAAATCCAAGGCAGTTGGAGCAGTTTTAGCATAATGGCCTCCCAATTAATAAGTTTTAAACAATCTGAGGCCGAGTGCGGTGGGAGGGGCAGTGGGGGCAGTAGCTGTAAAAGTTAAACCAGACATTTCTTAATTTTTTCAATCTCTTTTTGAGATTGATAATCATTTTGTAAGGCCAAGGTGGGCGGATCACTTGAGGTCAGGAGTTCAAGAACAGCCTGGCCAACATGGTGAAACCCGTCTCTACTAAAAATACAAAAATTAGCCAGGTGTGGTGGAGGGTGCCTGTAATCCCAGCTGCTCAGGAGGCTGATGCAGGAGAATTGTTTGAACCTGGGAGGTGGAGGCGGGAGGTGGAGGTTGCAGTGAGCTGAGGTCACGCCACTGCACTCCAGTCTGGGCGACTGGGCAAGACACTGTCTCAAAAACAAAAAAACAACAAAAAAAACCAATAGTGGGTTAGACAGTATCTGTGCGCACTTTGAAAACCAACTATAGAAAGAAGCAAAATTATGCTCATGAATGTTCATAGTAAATGGTCTTTTTCCTCTACTGGCGTTTTCTATGTTTTTCAAACAAAGACTAGACTACATGGCATTTTCCCCTTATATTTTTGTTAAGCACGCTCTGAATGAAGAGACCACCTAAACAGGCTTTGTGTGAGCAACAAGGCTGTTTATTCACCCAGGTGCGAGTACGCTGAGTCTGAAAAGAGAGTCAGCAGAGGGCGGTGGGATAGGAGTTGGTTTTATAGGTTTGGGGTAGGCAGTGGAAAGTTACAGAAGTTATAGTTAGGGCGGTTTTTTGTTGTTGTTGTTTGTTTGTTTTGAGACAGAGTCTCACTGTCGCCCAGCCTGGAGTGCAGTGGTGCAATCTTGGCTCACTGCAACCTCCACTTCCTGGGTTCAAGTGATTCTCCTGCCTCAGCCTCTGGAGTAGTTGGGACTACAGGCACGTGCCACCATGCCCGGCTAATTTTTTGTTTTTTTAATAGAGACGCGGTTTCACCATGTTAGCCAGGATGGTCTCAATATGCTGACCTTGTGATCCAACCACCTCGGCCTCCCACAGTGCTGGGATTACAGGTGTTAGCCACCCCACCCAGCTATTCAGGGTGGTTTTTTGCAAGCCCAAGGGTGTGGGGGGGGGGGGTGGGGGAAGGGGTGTCACAAGGTCCAAGGTCCAGTGTCACAAGGTTGGCTTATCAGTTAAGCCACAACAGTGGTGGAATGTCTCAAGGTTGGTTAATCGGGCACTGCAGGATCTATCTATTCTTCTTTTGTTGCAGGGGGAGGGGGAGTGTCACAAGGTCCAAGGTTCAGTGTCACAAGATTGGCTTATCAGTTAAAGCAGGAATGGTTGAGGCAGGAACAATGGCAGAGCTAGCCATTCTTTCTTCTTTTCTGGATATGTACATGCAGGTCACAGAGGTCACCATGGCTTGACCATGGTGCAGCCAGTTCAAAGAACCTTGCATTCCTGCCTTTTTATATTAATAATATAAAGGAAAAAGGTAAAAACTAGAAAAAGTTGTGGGGGCAGTAAAATTTTGGGGGCGGTACAGAGGGGTGATGGGTGATGTTTCTCAGGGCTTCTTTGAGTGGGATTGGGGTGGCGTGCAGACCTAAAAATGAGAAAGAATTTAGACTGTCAAGAGATTTTGGGGCAAAGGTTGATATAGTGGGGTTGTTAAAAGGAGCATTTGTTGTATTGACTGATTGGTTATAGCTTGGATACGATTTTGGAGGAATTAAGAGATTAGTCTGAAAAGGCAAGGTCTGAATAAGAGAAGCAGAAAAATTGGATAAGGGGCCTGACAATGGAAGGAGCCATGATACCCAGTTAGAGAGTAGCCATCTATGTCCCGAATAATTATTTGCCTGATTAGCGAGCTTTGGGCCGTCTTTAAGTCTTTGATGGCATCATATACAAGGCTGGATTGGTTTAGATAAAAGCAACATTCTTCATTTAGGAATAGGCAGACCTCTCCTTTCTCAGCAGCCAGTATATCAAGGCCTCGATGATTTTGGAGGATAGCTGCAGCCAGGGAATTAACTTGGGCTTGGAGAACAGATGGAGTTTGAGTTATGTCTGAAATGCTGGCGGAAAAATCATTAGAGGGACTGCAGAATGTGGTGATGAAGTAGTAAGGCCTGCTGTACCTGTCCTGATTGCAGCAGTGGAGACTCCTCATCCTACAAGCAAGGGGGTTAATGGAACGACTCTTTTTGTCGTGTAGGAGTTGCAAAGGGGACAGGGAGGGGTTCATTTCCATTGGCAAACTGGATTTTGGGAGTAAGGAAAATTAGCTTGTCTAGTTGTTAGGAAGGCAGAGGTAGGTGGAAGAGCCACAAAGGAAAAAAAGGCCTTGGCTGAGGCAGAATTGGAAGTGTAGACTGAAGAGGTAAGAAAGTGTTCTGGGGGGCTGGGGTCTTTACCCAGATACCAAGGGAACCAGCAAGGGCTGCGGCTGTTAAAGGTTGTAGTGGGGTTTGATAGGGTAATTGTGTGGAAGGAGAGGTCTTGTTTTCTTGGTGTATGAGAAAGCATTTGGTATCTATGAGTAACCATTACTTTCATTAACAAGGTTAGGTATGAGCAGGCCGGAAGAGGGATCTCGAGGAGAGTCTGATGAACAAGGGGAGGGCAGCCAAGGATGGAGTGAGAGACAGGGTAAATGCCTACCTAGCAAAATTTGCTATTGACATTCTTAAGAGTGCTAGTAATGAGGGAGGGCCTTTCAGTAACGTGAAGCTGGTATGTTCCTATTTCTTGGTTAACATGGGTGACAGGGCCTTGGAGGTGAAATGTAAAGGAACACAAAGAGGTTTCCTAGGGGAATTCCATTAGGTGATTGCCGGGAAATGCATAAGGGAGCGTCAATAAGGATAGTTGTTTGTATGGTTAGTGGTCCAAAAATGGGGGGTGTGGGGTTGAGATAAGAGGAAAGATTATGTAGGTAAGTGCGAAGAAGAGCAGCAGCCTACTGGTATGAGATATCTGGGGTGCTTTGTCGAATATTTCTAGGAAGTAGAGGAGTTCTGAGCGGTACAGGTGGGGGTTGTTGAAGGAAGTCCGGAGGTGTAAAGAGATGGGAGAGTTTGCCCAGTCCGCTGGTAGGAGAAAGAGGAGAGGGATATGCAGAGCCAACAATCTCTAGCTAAGGAAGGGTCTGAAATAGGAGAGAGTGGGTTAGGCTGATGGTATGTTGGAGGTAATTATGTAGGGGTAGAGGGTAGCAGGAGAATGGGAGTGAGGTTAAGAGTGAGTATGAAAGAAAAGAAGAGGACTTCACCGAGGTGGAAGAATTGGAGAGTTCCCTGCCATAGAAGGTCATCTCTCCACTCTAAGAGAGAGTTACGGGTGGCAGCCTGACTGTAAAACCATGAAATATCAGCTGTAATTCCTTGGAGGAAAAGTGTATACTGGCAATGTAAACAAGAGCAGGACATGTAAACAGACTTTCTGAGGTGTGGTTTAAGTAGAAAAGGTATGTTAGGTTTATATAGGGTTATTCTTCCACTTTGGGGATATGGGTGAGTTTAAGAGAAGTGGGGGAGAGTACTTGCGATTTCCAGGAGTCGGCGGAGGAGTTGGGCTGATTGTCTGATGGACATAGCTTTATCCTGGAATCATGGACCCACTGGGGAGGGTCTTGTAGATGGACAGCAGTTGGGGTGCTACAGATGACCAGGAAGGGTCCTGTCCACCGAGGCTGCAGAGACCAAGGGGTTAGGCCTTTAACTAGGACTGACCTTCCGGCTAGGGTGTCTTCATATGCCCGGTTGTCTGGAGTTCTAGAGTGGGTAAGAGAAAATTAGCAGCCTGGTGGATTTCATGTCTGGCCTATTAGAGGACTGGAAGATAGTCACCAAGAGGACTGGTGTCTGGAATTAAGGTTAGGCCCAAGCAGAAAAGTGTGGCCATACAGGAGTTAAAGGGGCTATACCCTCGGTTCTTTAGGAGTGGCTTGAATCCTGAGAAGAGCAATGGGGAGAACTGTCCAGTCTTTTTTTAGTTGAAGGCTGTGTTTGGTGAGATGTATTTTTAAAAGACCTTTGGTCCTTTCTACTTTTCCTGAGGACTGAGGGTGGTATGGGGCGTGGAGATTATACTCGATGCCAAGGGCCTGGGAGACTGCTTGGGTAATTTGGCTAATGAAGGCTGGTCCATTGTCAGATTGTTTAGAAGTAGGAAGACCAAGTCAGGAGATTATATCAGTTAGGAAAGAAGAGATAACTGCGGTAGCTTTTTCGGACCCGGTAGGAAAGGCTTCAACCTATCCGGTAAAGGTGTCAATCCAGACTAGAAGGTATTCAAATTTGTGGACACGGGGCATATGAGTAAAATCTATTGGCCAGTCTTGTGTGGGGGGTAAATCCCCTGGCTTGATGTGTAGGAAAAGGAGGGAATTTAAGGAAGCCTTGGGGAGTAGTACAGTGGCAGATAGAACATTGAGATATGATTGTTTTCAGGATGGATTTCCATGATGGAAGAGAAATGAGGGGTTCTAAAAAGACGGGCTAGAGCCTTGTATCCTATGTGAAAATGATGATGAAAGGATGCGAGGACAGAGTAGGCTTGTGAGGCAAGGAGGAGGAATGTTCCAGGGTCTAAGAACCACTTGCCTTCAGTAGGAAATGATTGGTAAGTTAAGGTTTTGGAGGGAGAGTAGGTAGGAATAACAGATGAGAAGGAGAAGTACTGGCCATGAGGGGCAGGTACTGGAGTGTTAGCTGCTTCTTTAGCTGTTTTATCGGCATAGGCGTTTCCTTGGGTAGTAGGGTCTGATGGGTTTTGGTGCCCTTTGCAGTGAATGACTCCAGCTTTGGCTGGAAGGAGAGCAGCTTTAAGAAGGGTTTTTTTAAAGGAGGCATTGGTAATAGAGGACCCTTGTGTAGTGAGAACACCTCTTCTGCCCATGTGATGAAGCATGTGGTGAAGGATGTGGAAGGCATATTTAGAATCAGTGTAAATATTGATGTGTAACCCTTTTGTGAATGTGAGAGCCTGAGTTAAGGCGATAAGTTCAGCGTGTTGAGAAGTGGTAGAGGGGGGCAGTTTGGCAGCCTTGATAATAGATGAGTGGGGTACAACAGCATAACCAGCTTTGGCCAGTGCCAACTGAGTGGGCTTTGAAGAACTGCCATCAATAAACCATGTGTGGTCTGGGTCTGGAATGGGAAAGAGAGAAATATGTGGAAATGGGGAGGATGCTGTATTGATTAGGGAGATACAGTCATGGGGTTTGGGTTTGTGTTGGGTATTGAGAGGGTGGGTTAAACTCAGGACTGAGAGCAAGGGTTATGGTGGGGGTTTCAATAAAGAGTGCATAAAGCTGGAGAAGGCGAGGGGCTGAAAGTAGGTGTGTAAGGTGTGAAGAAGAAACTAAACTTTGGAGGTTGTATGAGCTATAAAGTGAGCACAACCTGTAATTTTAAGGGATTCTAGAAGTATTACAGCCGCAGTGGCCACTGTGTGTAAATATGATGGCCAGCCTAGGACTGTGAGGTCAAGTTGTTTAGACAGGAAGGCAACTGGATGTGGGCTTGGCTCTTGTGTAAGAACCCCCCACTGCGCAGCCTTTTAATTCTGCCGTGTAAAGTTGGGAAGTGCTAGCGTAGGGGCTGTTTCCAAGGCTTTCTTTAACAAACAAAAGGAAGAACGGGGGAAAGATTTAGGGTCTATGGGCTCAGCTAAGTTCCCTTTTGTAAGTTTATAAAGTGGTTTGGCTAGTAGGGCAAAACCTGGTATCCAGAGGCGAAAGTACCCTACAACACCTAGGAAGGAGAGAAGCTGTGGTTTAGTGGATGTGGTTGGGGTTTGGGAGATTAACCAGATACAGATACGGTCGGTGAGGAGAGCACGTGTGTGCTGGTGAAGGATTATACCAAGAGAGGTAACAGATGGGGAAGAAATTTGGGCTTTGGAAGGGGAAACATGGTACCCCTTTGAGAATAAAAGTTGAAGAAGCAGGATAGTGTCTTGCTGGGAGGACTTATAAGAGGGACTGCAAAGAAGATCATCCACATATGGAATAAGGTGGAAGGCAGATGGACTGAAGGAGAGTAGGTCCCGGGAAAGGGCTTAACCAAAATAGTGTGGGCTATCTCTGAAAACTTGGGACAGAATGGTCCAGGTGAGTGGTTGAGACTGGTGGGTGTTGAGATCAGTCCAAGCGAAGGCAAAAGAGGCTGAGAGGATGGATGTAAGGGAATGGTGAAAAAGGTGTCTTTAAGGTCACAAACAAAAGAGTAAGTTGTGGAAGGGAGTATGGAGGATAGGAGGGTATAAGGGTTTGGTACAACAGGATGAATGGGAAGTACAATTTGACTGATGAGGCAACGGTCTTGGACTAGCCTGTAGGATTTGTCTGGCTTTTGGACAGATAGAATAGGGGAATTGTAAGGAGAGTTTGTAGACTTTAAAAGGCCACGTTGTAACAGACGAAGTGACAACAGGCTTTAGGCCTTTTAAAGCCTGTTGTGGGATGGGATACTGGTGCTGGGCGGGGTAAGGGTGGTTAGGTTTTAATGGGATGATAAGAGGTGTGTGATCGGTTGCCAGGGATGGGGCGGATGTGCCCCATACCTTTGGGTTGAGGTAGGGAGATGTGAGGGGGGTTGTGAGGGAGATTTTGAATCAGGTAGAAGGTTAGCAGTGAGATGTGGCTGTAGTCCAGGAATAGTTAAGGAGGCAGATAATTTTGTTAAGATGTCTCAGCCTAGTAAGGGGACAGGTGGGGGATAACTAGAAAGGAGTGTGTAAAGGAGTGCGCCCGATTCGGCACCAGAATTGGGGGGTTTTAAGGAGTCTAGAAGTCTGGCCGTCGATACCCACAACAGTTATGGAGGGAAGGGAAATGGGCCCTCGGAAAGAAGGCAATGTGGTGTGGGTAGCCCCTGTATCAATTAAGAAGGGAAGGGACTTACCCTCCACTATAAGAGTTACCCAAAGCTCAGCATCTGTGATGGTCCAGGGTGGCTTCCGAGACATTTGAGCAGCATCAATCCTCTGTTGCCAAGCTGAGGAGATCTGGGAAGGAGTTAAGCCAGGGAGCTTTGAGGTTGAGCTGCAGGAGCTTTAGGAGCAGCTGTGATGTGGGTTGGACATTCTGATTTCCAGTGGAGTCCCGCACACACGAGACACGGCTTAGGAGGAATCCCAGGCTGTGGGCATTCCCTGGCCCAGTGGCCAGTTTTCTGGAATCTGAAGCAAGGTCCTGGGGGAGGAGGTCCTGAAGAGAAGCCTGGACGCTCTGGTTTGAGCACTCGGGAGTGTTTTGGAGCTGAGGGTGTAGCTGGGGTTTGTTTTACAGCGGAGGCAAGCATTTGTAATTCTGAAAAACGCTGTTGCTAGGCAGCTTCTTCTCTATTATTAAACACCTCAAAGGCGAGGTTAATTAATTCCTGTTGTGGGGTTTGAGGACCAGAATCTAGTTTTTGGAGTTTTTTTTCTAATGTCGGAGAAGATTGAGTGATAAAATGCATATTAAGAATAAGATTGCCTTCTGGCCCTTCTGGGTCCGGGGCAGTAAATCACCTAAGGGTGGCTGCTAAACACACCATGAACTGGGCTGGATTTTCGTCTTTGCCCTGGGTAGTTTCTTTAAGTTGACAACCTTATATGCTGATTTTTTGAATCCCTCAAAGAGGCAGGAGATGATGTAATCTCACCTGGCTATACCGAGGGAGCCTGCCTGGTATTCCTATTGGGGATCTTCCCGGGGAACTGTCCTAGTACCTTCCTGTAGGCTGGGCTCAAGGTGCCAGCAGTCTGCAGCATAAGATTGGGCCAAGGTGTAAACTGTCCTGCTACTCTGGGATGAGAGTAGAGGTGAAGATGACATTTAAGTCGCTCCAAGTTAAGTTATAGGACTGGGTGAGATATTGGAACTCTTATATATTTAGTGGGGATCTGATGAAAAGGAACCTAATTGTTGGTTGATTTGGGAAAGATTGGATAAAGAGAAAGGAAAGTGAACCCTAACTATGCCTTAGGCTCCAGCCACCTCTCGAAGGGGGAATTGTTGGGCAAGGGCGGAGGAGTTAGTTTCGAGACTAAACTGTAAGCTGGACCGGGTGTGAGGTGGAGAGGTGACAAGGAGGGGTATAAGGAGGTGGGTTGGAGGCAGAGGTGGAGGAAGGAAGCTCTGGTGGGGGGTTAGGATCTGGATTAGGTTCTGGTCTGGACAGGTGGAGAGGAGAAAGGTCGGAAGGGTTGATGGACAAGGAGGATTCTGAATCACTGGTGGAGGTAGGAGGAGTGGATGGAAGGGAGAGAAGGAAAATTTGGGACGGGTTGCACGAGAGCAGAGATTAGGGAGGGACTGGAGTGTAAAAAAATGCCTGGACATATGGCACCTCAGATCATTTGCCCATTCGTGGACAAAAATTGTCTGGATCTCACAGAATGGACAGTTCGAAAATGCCATTTTCTGGCCATTTAGAACCATTGTCTAATTTGTATTGAGGCCAGGCCGTGTTACAGAAAAAATGAGACGTTTAGGTTTCAGATAGGGCAACAATTGAAGAGGTTTTAAGGTTTTTTAGGATGCAGGCTAGAGGCGAAGACTGAGGAATAAAGGGCGGAATATTGCCCATAGTGAAGGAGGTAAGTTTTAAGGAAAAGAGTAGAGACGAGGAGTGAGCAGCTACCAGGGTTTTCAGTAAGAGTCCCTGACTGAGTCCTGGACTGTAACATGGGTGAGTGATCAAGGCAGGTGTCCCCCGCTATTGACCAGACACCAAGGGAAGAGCGTCTTCCCTAGTTGAGGCTGTGACCAACGTTGGAGTTTTTGAGTCATGGATAAAGAGTGTCTCCTTTGCCTCTACTTAGAAGGAGAAGGATTTAAAGGAAAAGAGAGAGAGGGAGAGACTAGTCTCTAAGGCTTGTCTCCTTTTCTCTACTTGGAAGGAAAAGGATTTAAAGGAAGAAAGAGAAAGGGAGAGACTTGTCTCCTTTTTTCTCTATTTAGAAGGAGGAGGATTTAAAGGAAGAGAGAGAGAGGGAGAGACTGCTAACCAGATACAAAGGTGATGAGAGGATTATTGGGCTGGTCTGATGCACTGAGGTCACAGGTGGGTCTTTTCACAGAGGAAGAGCGGGGACAGGGGGTCGGTCTCCCAAAGGAGTACCCCTGTGCCGGGTTTTGGCACCAAATGTTAAGCACGCTCTGAATGAAGAGACCACCTAAACAGGCTTTGTGTGAGCAACAAGGCTGTTTATTCACTTGGGTGTGAGTGGGCTGAGTCCCAAAAGAGTCAGCGGAGGGCAGTGGCATAGGAGTTGGTTTTATAGGTTTGGGGTAAGCAGTGGAAAGTTACAGAAGTTACAGTTCAGGGTAACTTTTTGCAAGCTGGGGGGTGTTGCCGGCGGCAGGGGGGTCACAAGGTCCAAGGTCCAGTGTCACAAGATTGGCTTATCAGTTAAGGTAGGAACAGTTCAGCCAAGAAAAATGGCAGAGCTAGCCATTCTTTTTTCTTTTCTGAAGATGTACGTGTGGGTCATAGGGGACACCATGGCTTGACCATGGTGTAGCTCATGGTGCAGCCAGTTCAAAGCACCTTGCAATTTTCAATTAGTTCACCCAGCTTTTTTTTTTTTTTAAGGATTTCTATTGTATCACAGGCTCTTTGTTTGTTTTTTTATAAAATAGACTTTAAACCAAAGCTCTTAGTATTTTTTTAAACAAATAGAATCTTAATTATCAGAATTAAAATAGAAGGTTTAATAGAAATATGAGTCTGAAAACAGTGGGCCACTTAATTTCACATTCTGAATTTTTATTATTTCAATGGGCACTTGCTTAGCAGAAAAATGAGTTGTACATAGTTAATTCTGAAAAGTTAAAAAAAAAAGAGATTGAGAAAATTAAGAAATGCCTGGTTTAACTTTTACATCTACTGTCCCCATTGCCTCTCCCTCATTCATTTCCCTCCCAAGGACCTAGTGATCTCTTTTGTAATGATCTCCTGAATTAAAACTCTGATGGATTCCCACTGATCCAAGATAAAATACAAAATCTTCAGTGGTCTAGGAAGTCCTACTTAATCTTGCCATTACCGACCTTAAGGGTTTTATCCAGGTCCACATACTTGCAGGATTTCTGTGCTCTAGCTACACTGACCTTTTCTCAGTTCTACAATCTCAGAATTCTCCTGAGGTATAGCAACCTTTGGGTTTCTCTTCCCTCGGTTGAGAATGCAATCTTTTGTCCATAGGTACATCTTTTCCATCATTCTGCTGATTTCAGCCCTCCCCTAAAGTGTGTAATCCTCAGAAAAGTTTTCCTGCCTCATCTGGCTAGCAGGTCCCCTTAATATGCTGGCATGGCCCCCTGCAACCCCTACAGTCCTTAATACCCGTTGTAATTAAGTAATTAACTCCTTACTGGACCTGGTCTCTCTCATTAATCTCTATCTCCTTAAAGCCCAGCAAAATACTCTCCTTGTACCTTATTGGAAATTCAGTAACTATTTGCTGAATCAATGAATTAATACCTTGGAATAAAACAATTAGTGAGGCTTCTGTGCTTCTAGAATTAACTGTGGGAAGAAAATAACCAGAGAAACATCAGCTGCCTTAGAATTTGACCTAAGTACTATTTTAAGAAGTTAGCTTCACCAAACAAACAACAGTAAATGTAGTATTTATGGCTTCATCTGCAGTAGCCAGAAACTTGAGTATTATCAAACTTCTCTCCTTGGATTACTCATTTGATTAGTCACAAAGTCCTGTCAGTTTCCTCCTTAGGATCTTCCAGATCTGTTCACTAACTCCACTGCTCCACAATTTTAGTTGAGGTCACCATCATCTCTTACCTGGATTCCTCTAACAGCTTCTGTATTCTGCCTCCAGTGTTGGTCTATCTTTAATCCATTTCCCACTGCAGCTGAAAATATTTTTGTAAAATGCATACCTTCTCCTTTTAAAAATGTTTTTATTCTCTCCCTTTACCTCAAGATAAACATGGTAGTAGTACTAACTTCTCAGCAGAGCTTATGAGGCCTTTAATGATTTAACCCATGCCCTACCACTCTCTGGTCCTTCACTATGCTCTGTCCACAAATTCTAGATGTTGGCCATACTAAATATTTAGTTATGCAACCACCACACTGTCTCTGCCTCCAGGCCTTGGCACTTGCCACTATTCCTTCCTGGCCCATACTTCCCCTCTTTTCCCAGCCTGGCTAATTACCCCTGCCACCAATTATATTGGGACCCCTATGTCTTATTCACTGTTGTACTCTCACTGCCACCATAGTGTTTGGTGCATGGTGGTGGTTGATGAATGCTAGTTTGGATGGTCAGCATAATATTCTTGATTTAAATGATGGTGCTTATCCCTGTTCTGGCAGGTCTTTGTGTTTGATGTTGGACAGAAAACTTGGAAATCTTATGACTGGTCACAGATCACAACTGTGGCAGCATTTGGAAAATATGACTCAGAACTTATGTGCTACGCTCATTCAAAAGGGGCCAGAGTGGTACTTAAAGGTATGTTTTTACCAGATCTATGTGTTGAGCAATTGAGAAATTTATCTGTATTGCTTGCTATAGTCCCAGCTTTCCAAAAAATTCCTTTAACGTTGATCCGTTTTTGTTAGGATCCTATAATTGATCTTAGATATTATCTCATTCATTTCACAAATATAGATCTTTTTAAAAAGAATTAAACCACTGTATGGTTTTGAATGAAATGTGACTGCCAAATTAGCATGATGACTTTTACTTAATCATGGTCCACAATTTCTGCTTCTAACTTGAGAACAATTTTTGTGGAGATTTGTGAGTAATGGCTTTCTGTTACTTTGGTATATTCTTTCTCCATTTGGAAAACTTCAGTTAGGGGCTTAGTCTTCCAAAATAATGAAATGTTTTTGCATACATGTTCAAATGATATATGCTTCTTCCACAGGAGATGTATCCTTAAAGGATATAATTGATCCTGGTTTCAGAGCATCCTGGATAGCTCAAAAACTTAATTTGGCCAAAATACAACATATGGATGGAATTAATCTAGATATAGAGCAAGAAGTTAATTGTTCATCACCTGAATATGATGCATTAACTGCTTTAGTCAAAGAAACTACAGACTCTTTCCATCATGAAATTGAAGGATCACAGGTAAAAATTCATTTGTTTTTTCGAAACCTCATATTTTCCATATCAGAATATACTCATGAGGGTATAACTAATATAATCTTATGCAATGGGAAAGAGTTTCAGCACTTATTTCCTAAAAATTTCTCTGGAGGCTTTGATGTTCTTATTTAAGGAATTTTATAATTTTTTAAATTGCTTTGAACAAAAATCACTTATTTAAGGAATTTTAAAGCACTAAATCTGTTCTCTGTTCACATCAAAATACAACACTGGGATTGCCCCACTAGTTGCCTTGCAGCACAGTTAGAAGTATTAGGCAACGGGAGAACAAGAATCAAGGGGTCCTAACCAGCTTTTACCAGTGCAGGACAGAAAGAACCCAGGAGTAGAGGTAGTTCTGGGGAAGTATATCACTTGCCCCACAGTCTCTGAATTACTTGCACCCAAGGCCCAGTAAAGCTTAAAGGACTAACTACACAGAACTTATGACAGCTATGACAATAGGCAGTGTGCTTCCCCACTGCCATAATGAACATGATTAGATCAGAAGGTCACAACACAAGGCATCTTGCCAGGCAACAGATGGGTAACAGAGGATAATGTGAACCCAGATCAGTGATGCCCAAACCTGGCCACATATCAAGATAGCTATAGGTCTTAAGAAAAAGTAAACGTGTTTATATGTATGCATGTCATTTTAAAAAAGTTTCATTGGTGATTATGGTTAACTAATAGGCTAGATAGTGAGTTTTTTGAAGACAGGGACCAGCTCCTTGATATCTAACAGAAT
Organism: Ateles fusciceps; assembly: GCA_036589455.1. NCBI lineage: Eukaryota > Metazoa > Chordata > Mammalia > Primates > Atelidae > Ateles > Ateles fusciceps. Next base: position 1,252,320 of record JAZHEH010002780.1, read on the forward strand.
GCTTAACAATTTATTCCAGTATAGAGCATTATGAGTATTATAAACCACTGATTTCTAAACCTGTCTCAGAATTACCTGAGACTGCTCATTTAAAATATCCTGAGTGTATTAGTTTGTTCTCACAGTGCTGTAAAGAAATACCTGAGATTGGGTAATTTATAAAAATAAGAGGTTTAATTGGCTCACAGTTCTGCAGGCTATACAGGAAGCATAATGCTGACATCTGCTTGGCTTCTGGGAGGCCTCAGGAGAACTTAACGGTCATGGTGGAAGGCAGAGAGGGAGAAGCACTTCAAACGGCCAGAGAAGGAGCAAGAGAGAGTAGGGAGTGCCACACACTTGTAAACAGTCAAGATCTTTTGAGAACTCTTATCATGAGAACAGCACCAGAGGGGGGAAATCTGCCCCTGTAATCCAGTCACCTCCTACCAGGCCCTACCTCCAACATTGGGAATTACGATTCAACATGAGATTTGGGTGGGAACACAGATCCAAACCATATCACTGACACTGACTCAGTAGATCTGGGATAGAGCTTAGTGAACTGTATTTTTACCAAGTGTTCTAAGTAATTCTGGTAGAGTTGGTCATCATGAATTTGAGAATAACAGGTAAAATAATTTGAGAATTACTGCTAAAATAAGTGATATGAGGACTGACATTTCTCTGGTTTTAGGCAAATAGGAAAGATTTTTCAGTATAGAATTCAAGAGTACAATGTAGATTACGAATAGCAAATACCTGGCATACAGGCCACCATACCCCTTGTCCTCCTCACACAATTTGGCCTTAGAAACTTTTCCTTCATTCTCTAGATAGTCATTACTAATAGGTTAGAATTGATGTGTGGAGTATGTGGGAAACAACCTATTTGACAGTCCTGATTAAGCTGTAGTGAAAGAGCAGGGAGGAAGAAATTGAGCAAAATCCTTGCAGTAGGAATATCTCATATCTGAGAGGTGAGGAGAACAATTTGGGCTACCTGTCAAGTTCATGTTAGGTGAATTAGTGGGAGGGACAGTTGCAAAGGTAGGCCAGATTGTGGAAGATCCAGAATGTCAGACTGAGGACTGTGCATTTTATTCTGTGTGTAATGGATTATGTGTGTAAAATGGTGTTTGGGGAGATTATTCTGTAGGAGTATGTAAAACTAGAAGAGAAAGGAGGATCAGTAAGGACTGCTAACTGAGCAATACAGTATCAAGGGATGTAATTTGGATTTGGATGATGACATAATCCTAAATCAGCAGGTATATAATAAATACATATTAAATTAATTAATGGAAAGGAAGGAGCAGAACAACTGTGAGAGGCCACCCAAAGGGAAATGTGAGATTAGATTTTTGAAGTAAGGGAAGAAATGAGAAAATGGCCCAAAAGTTTTTAAACTGGTAACCAACAACAAAAAAATGAGAATCTAGAGGGGAGAATGAGTTTTGGGATAAGATGATAACTTTAGTTTACAGAACTGTGGTCATAGAATTAAAAAGCTAGAAATAAATGCCTTGAAGAATTCTTTCTACACCTTCATTTTTATAGGTGGGAAAAATTCAGATGCTTTAAGTGAATTAGCAGTAACATAGACCTAATTATAACAGGGCTGATTTTTCTCTATTATGATAATATACCTCCCATTTTGTAATAGGAGACAGTGATAAAATAGGATCCAACAGGTAAAAGTTTTACTTCATAACATGTTTTGTTGGAGAACTATTGAGCAAAGCTTATAACTGTAAAGTGCTAATACGCAGAGAATTATAAAGAGAACTTGGAGGAAGTCCTAAAAAGAGTTTTGCTAGAATAAATTGTTCAAAGTATAAAAATGTTACCTAAAGTATCTCAGTTTTTGAAATAATCAGTGTTTATTTAATGCCTAATTAAGGGGGAAAAAAACAACCTTTAATGAAATTTTAGAACATTTGTACACATAAAATAAGGTGAATTAATATTTGGTTAAGAGATACATTCTTGTTGAAGGCTGGCTTACCATTCAAAATGAAAGATAAGGCCAGGTGCGGTGGCTCATGCCTGTGAGCAGTTTAGGAGGCCGAGGCTGGCAGATCACCTGAGGTCAGAAGTTCGAGACCAGCCTGGGCAATGTGGCAAAACCCCATTTTTACTAAAAATACAAAAAAATTAGATGGGCATGGTGGTGCATGCCTGTAATCCCAGGTACTTGGGAGGCTGAGGCAAGAGAATTGCTTGAACCCAGGAGGCAGAGGTTGTAGTGAGCAGAGATCGCGCCACTGCACTCCAGCTTGGGCGACGGAGCGAGACCCCATCTCAAAAAAACAAAGGCCAGGCATGGTGGCTCATGCCTGTAATCCCAGCACTTTGGGAGGCCGAGGCAGGTGGATTATGAGGTCAAGATATCGAGATCATCCTGGCCAACATGATGAAACCCCGTCTCTACTAAAAATGCAAAAATATTCCTCGTTAGTATAGTGACGAGAAAAAGAAAAAAAAAAAATACAAAAAAATTAGCTGGGTGTGGTGGCACGTGGCTGTAGTCCCAGCTACTTGGGAGGCTGAGGCAGGAAAATCGCTTGAGCCTGGGAGGTGGAAGTTGCAGTGAGCCAAGATCCCACCACTGCACTCCAGCCTGGGCGACAGAGCAAGGCTCCATCTCAAAAAAAAACCCAAAAAACAAAACCACAAAAATGTAAGACAATATATTACTCGACACTTATTTGAATATTTCCATAAAATAATATCATTTAAATAATTTGTTCAACATTTTGAGCTGATTAATCTATACCTGTGGGCCATGACACTACTATTGTCTAACTGTAATATTGGGCCAAACCTACCATATAAGATGATTGTGAATCAGGGGCTGAAACTCGCAATCCAGTCAGGTTGTGCCAACAGGTGACATATTTAACCTGCACAATATTTTAAAAACTTTTGTATTTGAATTCTTTTAGTGTGCCTTTACTCTCTAGTTGCTCAGGGGCATTACCATACCCTGTTGTTATTATACCTGCTTCTTCTAATCAGCTAAAGTACCAGACTAGCGTTTGAAAACATTTTGAGTTTGAAGGCCATCTTCTATATAGTATCCTGCTCCTGGTCATTGTATGTCCAAATATATATCTGAGTCAGTCAAGTGTAAGCAAAAAAATATTTCTTAGAATGGTTCAAGTTCTATGTGTGTCAAACCCTACATTCATATACTGTAAGCAGTTCTTCTTCCTTGTGTAGTATAAGGTAAGAAAATATATAATCTTAAAAATCTGATATAATATGCAAATGCAATCCTGTTACATAAAATAGTAAAATTTTTTTCCACAGGTAACCTTTGATGTTGCTTGGTCTCCAAAGAACATAGACAGAAGATGCTATAATTATACTGGAATCGCAGATGCTTGTGACTTCCTCTTCGTGATGTCTTATGATGAACAAAGTCAGATCTGGTCAGAATGTATTGCAGCAGCCAATGCTCCCTATAATCAGACATTGACTGGTAAGACTCTAAACATAATCATTTATTAATAATATTAGTAATATTCTAGAAATTAAAATATTAAGATGCTTTTAGTATTTCTGTTATTTGTATGCCTTTTTCAATTTAAAGCTTGCTTCAAATATTTAAAAATCACTTAATTTAAAGCTTTAAAGTTTACAAAAAGTTGTTACATTTTGATTTTCATTTAATTCTTCCAACAATCTTGTGGGATAGGTATATTTATTATTAACCTTCTATAGACAAAAGAAAAAGAATTAACCTCTCATGATTACATAACTATTAAGTATTACATAGTTGGGGCTCAATCAGGTATTCTCATTTCAGGTCCAATATTCTTGTCATGAAATCACATGCTTATCTAGAATTTGACAGGATATTTTTGTCGAAATAACCAGTGTTAAATAATAGCAAAGACAGTTATAGTTGGGTACCTTCATTGCATGATTAATAGGATAGGTATTAACTTCTTTTAGTATCTGTGATAAACTAAAAATTATATTTGTATTAGAATTTGAGTACTTTTGACCTGTCAATTCATATGATGTAGTCTTTGCATTATCCTCTTCAAAGTTTGGATTGATCTGTATCCCGTCAGTCAACTAAATAAAAAATTGCTTGCTCTATTGTTATTTTTTATTTTTATTTTTTTAAGCAGGGTCTCATTTCATCGCCCAGGCTGGAGTACAGTGGCACGATTATGGCTCACTGCAGCCTCGACCTCCTGAGCTCAGCCTTAGCCTCCTGAGTAGCTGGGACTATGGATATGTGCCACCATGCCCAGCTAATATTTTCTTGTTTTTTTAGACAGAGTCTTGCTTTGTTGCCCAGGCTGGACTGCAGTGGCACTATGATGGCCCACTGTGACCGCAACCTCCTGGGCTAAAGTGATCCTCCCACCTCAGCCCCTTGAGTAGTTGGGTCTACAGGCATGCACTACCATGCCTGGCTAATCTAAAAAAGATTTTTTAAAAAACAGATGGGGTCTTACTATATTGTCCAGGCTGGCCTTAAGTGATCCTCCCACCTCAGTCTCCCAAAGTGCTTCAATTACAGGCATGAGCCATTGTGCCTAGCCACATATCTATTTAAAGTTGAAAAATAACTTACTCTGTTAAAATTACAAAGTAATTATTAATTCAGGGTTCCCAAACTGTGTTTCAGGAAAGACATGATAATTGTGTTCTATTAATAAAAGGTTCAAGCCTTGGGAGGCTTAAGAGGGAAGATCACATGAGGCCCCTCAGGAGTTCAGGCCAGCCTGAGCAACACAGTGATACTTTGTATCGTAAATAAATAAATAAATGAATCAAACAAACTAAATAAACCAATATGTTTGGGAACCGAATGCATACCCCATCCCATTTTTGGTTACTTAATAGTACATAATAACATTAAAGGCTCTGAAAAGTAATAAAGTTATTTACCTCAACATTCCAGATAATCGGTGAATATGTCTTGGTGGAAAAACATGTTTTGCAGCACTGGGCAAGAAGAGGACTGATAGTTTCAGGGATTTTTTTATTTTTCTCTTTGTTTATAGATGACACATTTCTTATCCCCCAGCTATCATTCATACTTACAGAATATTTGTAAAACGTGGAGCACTTGCACTTTCTAAGAAACTCTGACACCATCACTGCTAGAGAGTTAAGATTTGTAAAACTTTTGAAACTTTAGAATCTAGAATATCAAATATATCATGCTTTGGCAATTAATAGATACAATTAGTGTGCCTTCCTGAAATGTGTCATTCTTTCTAGAATTAGATTTTGTGAATATTTTGTTTCAATATGATCTTAATTGTTTTGAATGTTTTATCTTAAAGAGAAATGGTTTAGAAAGCAATATACAGAATTTATGGTTCTTAAAAGATGTTATATAACATCACATTGAACACTTAGTATTTTATATTAATGTACTTGTTTTTACAGATTATGAATGATTGCATAGTTTGTATGAACACACTGACATATGAAGAGAAACAAATATGCTTTTTCTCCCCTGCTTGACTAGGCTATAATGACTACATCAAGATGGGCATTAATCCTAAGAAACTTGTAATGGGTGTTCCGTGGTATGGTTATGATTATACCTGCCTGAATCTGTCTGAGGTAAGAACAGGTCATTTGTTACATAATTTTTATTCTCTATTATATTTTTTTAGTCTGTTTTGTTTTCATTAGAAATATATAAACTTTAGAATTTCTGAAATAAGTTTGAAATAAAAAATATTTCTTTTTACTTAATTCCATGAAAGCTTATGATTATCATACATTTTCATTTAATAATGAAACTTATTTTAACCTTTATATAGTCAATTTATTTATGGTATATGTTTTATTTCTAAATAATTTTTATGCTTTTGATTTGGCTTTTAACAATTGCATAATCGATAATCTGTAACATAGCACTTCTGCATTTCTAGGATCATGTTTGTACCATTGCAAAAGTCCCTTTCCGGGGAGCTCCTTGTAGTGATGCTGCAGGACGGCAGGTGCCCTACAAAATGATCATGAAGCAAATAAATAGTTCTATTTCTGGAAACCAGTGGGATCAAGATCAGCAGGCTCCTTATTATAACTATAAAGTAAGATCTTTCATAAGTTATGAGCATTTATCCTGTTACTTTTCAAAATTGTTTATTTTCATAATTACATGTTTGATATCAAGAATGTCTATCAGTTTTCCTTTAGGGCATAACATGTAGACTGCTGTTTACATGAGTAAACTTGTCTTTGACTCTAATCAGGAACTTTAATTCCCTGGCGAGCAATTGGAGTTTTACTAATAGTGAATCTACTCTGCTTTGGCCATTTGTCATTTTAGATGACGTCATAAAAATGTGCATATCACAAACAGGATTTCTTTAATAGTTGACAATTATGTTAGGTTGACTATTGATTTTGAAAGGGTTTTGGGCCAAAATAGGTTACCATCTCTGAAAGCTTCCATTTTAAAGTGGCCTACAGATTCTGATGAGATTCTTACATAGGGAGGAATGAGGCTGAGAACAGAAGAGGTGTCATAATTGACTTTACAAAGAAAAAACTGTATCATTTTCAATTTATTTTATAAATTATAAGCAATGTCAAAAATTACAAAAATATTACATAAAGGAAACATGAAGAAATACACTAAATGATTAGCAATTCTGTCAAGTAGTGTTTAATAACTAGGAATTGCTATACCAAAATGGCAAAGAAAAGTTATAGTTTTCATAATTTACCTTTAGCATTATAAAGGTTCTTCCGCAGCTCAAAAATCTAAGTACAAATCCTCTTTGAATGTATTTCAGATTGTTACTTTAAAAAGGAGCACTAAAATGATTTAATTTCAGCAAGGATTTATATTCTTGACTAATGGTCTGGTACCCATTTATAAAAAATGACTGCAAACACTGCATGTAATAAATTATAATTGATATACGTGTATGCCTGTATATCAACTAAACAGAGAGCTTTAGTGTAGAGCTTTCTAAACTTTAGAACTGAAAGTATATACCTGTTAGTGAAACTAGAGTGTGTTGTAATCTTGTCTTTCCTAAGCAGTATTACTCTGTTCTGGGAACTGGTAATATTACACACACAGATGCACATGTGTGCAAAATATTCCCGTGTGCCATGGCCAAATATATTTAGAAAAACACTATATACTGTGTGCCCCTCTTGGAGATTTATAACAACCATTATATTAATAGATTTGAGGAGTGCTGTAATACATAAAGCAGTTTAATGTTTGACATAGAATCTTGTTTCACAGCATTCTTAGAAACATGCAGAGGAACAGTGTTTCATGGATATAGTTTGTTAAAGATATGGTAACCAATTACATATACAGGCATACCTTGGAGATACTGCAGGGTCAGTTCTAGACCACCACACTAAAGTAAATATAGCAATAAAACAAGCAATATGCATTTTTTGTTTCCCCATGCATATAAAAGTTATGTTTATACACTATACTGTAGTCTGTTAAATGTGCAATAGCAGTACGTCTAAAAAAAAATTACACACTTTAATTTAAAAATATTTATTGCTAAAAATGATAATCATCTGAGCCTTTAGCAAGTTGTAATCTGTTTGCAAGAAGAGGGTATTGCCTTGACATTGATGGCTGCTGACTGATCAGGGTGGTGGTTGCTGAAGGCTGGGGTGGCCATGGCAATTTTCTCTCTTTAAAAAAAAAAAAAAAAAAAAGGAGTCTTGCTCTGTCACCCAGGCTGGAGTGTAGTGGCGTGATCTCCACTCACTGCAACCTCCGCCTCCCGGGTTCAAGCAATTCTCCTGCCCCAGCCTCCTGAGTAGCTGGGACTACAGGCTCACACCGCCACACCAGGCTAATTATTTTTTTGTATTTTAGTAGAGATGGGATTTCACCGTGTTGCCCAGGCTGGTCTCAACTCCTGAGCGCAGGCAATCCACCGGCCTTGGCCTCCCAAAGTGCTAGGATTACAGCTGTGAGCCACTGCACCCAGCCTGGCAATTTCTTAAAACGAGACAACAGTGAAGTTTGCCACATCAATTAACTCTTCCTTTCACAAAAGATTTCTCTGTAGAAAGTGATGCTATTTGACTGCATTTTACCCACAGTAGAACTTCCAAGTAAGTTTATGGAATATTCTAAATCCTTTGCTGTTATTTGAACAGTGTTCACAACACTTTACCAGGAATAGATTCTGTTCTCAAGAAACCACTTTCTTTGCATATTTATCAGAAGTAGCTCCTCATCCGTTCAGATTTTATCATGAGATTTTAGCAATTTAGTCACATCTTTGGGATTCACCTACAATTCTATTTTTCTTGCTATTTCCACTACCTCTGCAGTTACTTCCTTCACTGAAGCCTTGAACCCCTCAAAGTCATCCATGAGAGTTATAACCCACTTCTTCCAAACTCCTCTTAATGTTGATATTTTGACCTCCTCCCATGCAGAAATCATGAATGTTCTTAATGGCATCTAGAACGGTGAATCCTTTCCAGAAGGCTTTGAATTTACTTTGGCCAGATCCATGAGAGGAGTCACTGTCTTTGGCAGCTACTGCCTTACAAAATGTATTTCTTAATTAGTAAGAGTTGAAAGTTGAAATTACTCCTTGTTCCATGGGCTGCAGAATGGATGTTGTGGTAGCAGGCATGAAAATAACATTCGTGTATTCTCCATTGAGCTCTTGGGTGACCAAGTGCATTGTCAATGAGCAGTAATATTTTGAAAGAAATCTGTTTTTTCTGAGCAGTAGGTCTCAACAGTGGGCTTAAGATATTCAGTAAACAGATGTGCTGTGAGCGAAGCTTTGTTATTCCATTTGTAGATCACAGAGTCAATTTAGCATAATTCTTAAGTGCCCTAGGATTTTTGGAATGGTAATTGAGCATTGGCCTCAACTTAAAGTTAACCACCCGCATTAGTCCTTAGCAAGAGAATCAGCCTGTACTTTGAGCTTTAAAGCCAGGTATTGACTTCTCCTGTCTAGATAGGAAAGTAAATGGCATCATCTTCTTCCAATATAAGGCTATTTTGTGTACACTGAAATTCTGTTTAGGGTAGCCACCTTTATCAAGTATCTCCTGGATAATTGGCTGCAGTTTCTACATTAGCACTTGCTGCTTTACCTTGCAACATAACCTTATGCTGTGGAGATGGCTTCATTCCTTAAGCTTCATGAGTCAGCCTCTGCTAGCTTCCAACTTTCTTTGCCCTCTCAACCTTCAGAGAATTGAAGAGAGTTATGACCTTGCTCTAGATTAGGCTTTGGCTTAAGGGAATGTTATAGCTGCTTTGATCTATCCAGACCACTAAAACTTTTTCCATATCAGCAATAAGGCCATTTCACTTTCTTAATATTTGTGTGTTCACTGGAATAGCACTTGTAATTTCCTTCAATAACTGTTCATTGGCATCTACAACTTTGTTAATGGTTTGGCACAGGAGGCCTCCTATCTTTTGGCCTGTCTGGGCTTTTGACTTGCCTTCTTTACCAAGCTTAATCATTTCTAGCTTTTGATTTAAAGTGAGAGACAAAGTGATACTTCTTTTTACTTGATTATTTCTGAAGAAGAAATCCTTTTTTTTTTTTTTTTTTTGAGACAGAGTCTTGCTCTGTTGTCCAGGCTGGAGTGCAGTAGCACGATCTCGGCTCACCGCAACCTCCACCTTCCAGGTTCAAGTGATTGTCCTCCCTCAGCCTCCCGAGTAGCTGGGATTTCAGGCGTGAGCCACCAAGCCTGGCTAATTTTTGTGTTTTTAGTAGAGATGGGTTTCACCAGTTGGCCAGGCTGGTCTCGAATTTCTGACCTCAAGTGATACACCTACCTTCAAGTGATACACCTACCTTGGCCTCCCAAAGGCCTCGGATTACAGGCATGGGCCACCTCACCCAGCCAACACATTGTTAAGGTCTTAGAATTCAGGAAACATTTTGGTGAGCATTGAAGGCCATTTAATGGCACTTTAGAGAACAATCTAGTTATAACTGTTTCCTTCCTCTTTTTTATTCATTGCAAAATTCTATAACAACATGAATCAAGTTTGTTTGTTTGAGGAGAATCACTCTTGTGAGCTGTTTCAGCAATAGCAGCTCATCTTGGACTCAATGTTCTGGAAGGCAAATGTGCCTTAACCATGCATAAATCAGTCTTACATTTGCTTAGTTTTTGCCCTTTGATCCTTCAAAATTTTGAGACATTTGAATTTCTTAGTAATATCAAAAAGGCTCAAAGTACTAGCTAGAATGATGGCAAAATTCAAAGGTATATGTCTTTGGGTTTGCCTGTGAATCTTCAACAATCTGTCATACTTAAGTACAAATTCTACAAGTTGCCTTTTAATAATGAATCACAACTATTACTAGAGAATGCATGGCTTTGTCTAGTTCTAAAAATGTTAAAGAATGGAATATAAGATATAGACTGAGATATGCTTAATTACAATGAATCTATTATATTTAAATATGCCACAGTGTATTCATTTACCAGGTAACTTATTTTCTTCCAAAGTGGTCATCTTAAGAGACTATTCTAATTCCAAGAGTGCTGCCGTAAATATTGCTAGCATTAATTCAGAAATACCTTTAAGGAGTTTCCTAGATGTGCATAAAAATAAGTAAATTATTTTTCGTTACAGGTAAATTATTTTTAGTTGCAGGTCTATCTGTTTTTTTAATCTCCTATGTTTTTCACCTTCCTTTGCACTTTTTCCTAGATCTGTTCCTTTCCCTTTTCCTTTCCAATAGCTGATGTGCCTCCTAAGAGAGACTGTGTTAATACTAGGTAGACATAGTTGATTCTGGGCAGAAGGACTGTTTAGGGTGGAAGGTGAGCATGAAACTAGAATCTAATTTATGGCTCATAATCAGGTGTGTGTTAAGTCACCAATGAAGTGCAGACCTAACGGACTCTTAGAATGAATCTGTAAGACTTAGAAAAGAATGTATTTTTCTCCTCCATTGCCATTACCTTTTGAATTGGATGATTCATCTTAAACAAAATCTTCTGTAGAGCTCCTAGCTGGGCACCCTTCTAGCAACTACAGCGAATACAGATAAGCACATAAGCTGGTTTTAGAGGACCAGAGCATTGATTCTCCTTAACTTTGGTTGCATAACAGCATTACCTAATGAAACATTAAAACACAAAACAAATATATGTTCTAGCATTAACCCTGGAGATTTTGATTTAATAGGTTTCACGTGGTGTGGGACCCAGAAATCTGTATTTTAAAAGCTCCACAAGTGATTCAGATGCACATCTTGGCTGGTAATCATTGGCTAAGGGCAAGGAAAGAATTGCAGGACATGAGAAGCTCAAACAGAATCTATTAGGAGGCTCCTTTGTGTGATTGTTGACATTGTTAAAAGTGCCATAAGCAGTAATACCTAGAAAGTACAGATGATCCTTGATTTATGATTGCATTATGTCCTAATAAAACCGTAAAAATATAAGTTGAAAATGAATGAGATACCCTAATAAACCCATCACAAGTCTAAAAATTATAAGTTGGATCATTGTAAGTTGGGGACCATTTGTATCAAACATAGAATCAATGAATTATACAGTAGGAAAGTGTTATGCCTTAAAAATTTTATTTCATTGTATCCGTTTTGAATAATTGATTTAAGAAACTTTTTTTCTCTTACTGTACTGTATACTTTTTTTTATTTTTCCCTTTCCTATGGTGCTGAATTGTACTAAATACTTTAAATTTCCATTTTAATTTATTTATATAGGATCCTGCTGGCCACTTTCATCAAGTGTGGTATGATAACCCTCAGAGTATTTCTTTAAAGGCAACATATATACAAAACTATGGCTTACGGGGCATTGGCATGTGGAATGCAAATTGTCTTGACTACTCTGGAGATGCTGTAGCCAAACAGCAAGCTGAAGAAATGTGGCAAGTCTTGAAGCCAAAGCTATTTCAGAGATGAACATCTTTTGTCAAACTATTAAGATTTTTAAAAATGATCTGTATAAACAGATCTAGTTTCTTGCATTTTTGTTATGTTGCTATATACTTTAGTTATTGGCATACTAAAAAAAAAGAATAAAGAAATGTTTTGATTGTTTGAATTTGAAAAATATATATTAATGTCTTCAGTATCCAGGAACATAAAAGCAAGAAACAAGTCAGCTTACCTATTAAATATTCCTCTATTAGATGTTTCAAACTATAATTAGGAAAAATTGCTCTCAGAATTTTATTATGCCATATTTCCCTTCATTATAGTAAAATATATGCTTCCAAATCAATGCCGATTTTTAAAATACATATAATTTGAAGTGGAAGTTGTTTGCTTAGAGCTTTTAAAAACTGTCTTTGAAAAGCATTTTGTGTTATATTTTTCCCCCAAACCCCCAATAAACCTCTACAATATAGTGTCTCCTCTTTAGGTTCATCAAACTGATGAAAATAATTTTCTGCTTCCTGACTCCATATAGTATTATGTTCTCTGAGGTACTTGAACTAAACCTCTGGACAATGAGAATTTAAAAAGAATCCAGAAGATTAAATGTATTCACAAAATACAAGAATGTAACAGTAATATTTTGAATTAATAACTTAGAACTATCTAATATTTTCCAACTACATTATTTTTATGAGGTTCATCTGTAAAATTGTTAATAGTAACTTGGAGTTGAACTTGATTCTATTCACTCTCATATTTTTAATTATTCATATTCTTTCATTTATGGACATATATATTCTTAGCTAATTTACATGGTTAAATTTTTTTCTACATCTGCAATGTATCTTTTTTTTTTTTTTTTTTGTAGAGTCAGGGTCTCACTATGTTGCCCAGGTGGGTCTCCAGCTCCTGGCTCAAGCACTCCTCCTGCTTGGCTTCCCAAAGTGCTGGGATTACAGGCATGAGTGGCACTGTACTTTTAATGATCTAAAGACACTCGGTTAGCTTCTTAACTAGTTCTCTTTCTAAAAGATCAATTTTATACAAATAACTTTTCTAAATGTAATAAAGCCTCTGTTTTCTTTCTCAAGGGAATTAAGAACAACACTGTGCTGCCCTTATTAGTTGCTAATTACAGACTAAAGATCTGTATCTTTGAACTTGCAGATTTACATAAATCCTGGCTTCCCTGCACATGTTCCCCCTGTAAATTGGAATAAATGATGATTGAACCAGCTGTTATGAGAATATTACATTTCCTATTTACACATTGTTTATGAGAGTAAAATCAACCATTTTCACAGTATATGTTGGATCACTGTTGTCTTCATATATCTAAAATGAATTTAAAAATTTAAATTCTTAGATGCTAATCTCTGTCATAGCTCAGAATGCAAGTTCAATACCCCCTTTTATATTTCCAGATTTCTTTTAATTAAGATATAATGAACAAATTAAATGAAGTCTTTATTTTCATGCAAATATATTATTAATACACATTTATTCTTTGCAAAAAATTTTGTAGTCATATTAGCTCTTAAATTTTAAGATTATTAAAAATGAAAATTATAAAATATAGCACTGTAAAATAATATGTAAAAGACTTGGAATGTTAAAAATAACCAGTCATCATTTTGCTTTATATTGCATCTAATATTTCCTGAAACATTTTGTAACACCCTACATGCAAAATGCAGAAAGAGAATCCTTATGCTTTATATAAAACATTGCCAAGGAGAATAATGGTTAAACAAATCTGTTCAAATAAATATTTAAATTTTTTGATAAGTAAAAGTTTTAAATTAACATACCTTATTGAGATTGTAGAGATGTATTAATTTTTTTCTTTTTCTGTGCCAGTTCAGTTTTCAATGTTCGTAAATCTGCAACTGTTTGTTTTCTCCTCTATAAAAAGAATTACTTTTCAAAAAGTGAACTTCATCATACCCTTCTATAAGTACATCATAATTGACACGTAAATAGGGTTTTTGTAACTGCTTTATCTGTCTTCTGTCATTTGCATTCAATGCTTTCATTCCCACTGGATTACTACAGTAATGTGTAGATTATGAATGCTGTTTAATAAGCATGATTATCTACTGGCTAGATATGCTATCAGATAACCTCATTTATGAGTATATAGGGACAATACAATTGAACTGTTGTAAAAACTAGAGTGAGAAAGAATTTTATGTTTTGCTTAAGCTTCCAAACCTGTTGTTCTCAATGTGTAAAGAAAATAGTGAAAACAACAAAATACAAAAAAACCCCGTAATTTCTAGCCCTTAGGAACTAAATATTTTGGAAATACAGTATTTATTCTGTGGCAAGCACTGTTCTAAGTGTATTAACTTCTGTTTTTTTTTTTCAAAAATTTTGCAGAGTCAGATATTTATTAGTATTTATCCCCATTTTACAGTTGAAATGAAGACCTTTAGAGGCTAAGTAACTTGCTCAGGATATAAAACTAGTAAGTGAAGTGGGTACAGCCAGGATTCAAACTCAAACCACCTAGTACCAGAGCCCTTACTATTCTAAGTGTTGTCTGTGGACCAGCAGCATTAGCATCGGTTGGGAGTTTGTTGGGTATGAAGAATCTCAGGCTGCACCCCAGACCTACTGAGTCAGAACCTGCATTTTTAAACAGTATCCTCAGATGATGTCACATTAAACTTTGAGGAGCACTACTTATGCTGTACTATCTTGAATAAATATGGTTGAAAGAGACTCAGGCTAGGTTTTTTGTCCCTTAGTTCTGAATTATAGGTAGTGCTGTTTTGGGGAGATCATTCAGAAATCAATAAAACTTCTTATATAATGTCTGTTATGTGTCGATCAGGCATTATGGTTAAAAATAGGATGTTTTCCCCCAGCCTATATGCTGAAAACTTTGTTCTCTTTTCTCCTATTTCACTTGTCTGTACTGTTTTTGTACTAACAATTCTAATGTGGGTTCAAATCATGAGTGACATTTATAATGCTAAAATATACAAAGATTATAAGATCTAATGCACATGCTTTCCAGAAGAAAACAGCATAAGGGGATTCATAATCCAAGCCTCTAGGGGCATTTTTATTACTCCTTGCTACCTACCCAATTATTGTTAAGTGTACAAATTTACATATTGGCTCTATCTCCATATATTGAATAAAACAGTTTTCCTTCATTGAACAAATTATTTTTTGAGTGCATATTTAATTGATACTTTGTTAAAAATCATTCTCTGTTCTTTCCTTTTCTATTTTAAGTTTTAAGCTTCTCAGTGCTGACCCAGGGCTTATATAGCCTCGAGAATGCTGCTTGTAAAAATAATCTAGAACTGCACTGTCCAGTGTAGTAGAAGCCAATTGCCATATGTAACTAAAATTAACTAAAATTTAAAATTCAGTTCCTCAATCACACAAGCTACATTTCAAGTGCTCAGTTATCAATAAGTGACCAGTGGTTATCAATCTGATGTACAGGCATAGAACATTTTATCATCACATGAAGTTCTATTGGACAGTGCTAATTCTATTTTTTTTTATTTTTAAATTTTGTTTATTTTTATTCTTATCTGAAACCCAGGACAGTTCTAATTTTCTTTTTTAAATTTTTTAAAAAGAGCTAATTCTAGAGCGGAGTCACTATTCTGTATCATAAAGCTATTTTTGATAAAGAAATGAGCACATTCATATGATTATTGTTTTTATTTTCCTGGCTTGTATGGATACTTGTGTGAAAATGTATAATCTTCTTTTGCTTTCTGTTCAACAAAAAAGCTTATTAAGACATCTGTACTTCAGAGATAATTCCTATGATGTAGTTAGTTTGTACACAATTCTCACCAAATAAAGTATGCCCAGAAGCCTCTACTAAGCATCTGGTATACAAAAGGTCCCATGAAAGAAACAGAATTTACTAAAGCATAGTCTCTGCCTGGAAGGAAACTTAACATCTAGTAGAAGACACATTATTCATATTTAAATAATATGAATTTAGGAAAATCATTAGGAAAAATGTAATCTGATTAGGAAAAATGTAAATTACCTTAACTTCTATTATGAGTTTCATTTTGTCGATATCCAGTTTTCCCTTAAGCTGGTCAATTGCATGCTGTGCCTCAGTGATCTGGATTATAAGGTAATTCTGTGTGGATAGACATTTATTTAGTATAGCATATAAACATTTTTATTTGTAACTGCCTTATGAACATAAACTATGAAATGATAAATATCAAAAGAGCAAATCATGAAAATAACCTATTCCATAAAGTAAACTAAATTGCTTGGAAAAATTATTTGTTTCTGTTGATTTCTTGCATTTTGGGAAACACTTTCTCTAAAGTTGCTGTTAAATTCGCACCATTAAAACCAACAACTATTACTATGAAAAGAATAATATCTTAAATTCATTTAATATAAGAAAACCTATTAAAAATAAGAAGACTTTTTGGTTTTTGTCCAGAAAAAGTTTATGAGTTCTAGTGGTCCTCTCTAAAGAAGTTATTTAAGAGTTTTAAACTGCCTTTGTGAAAAAATTCTCATACTGAACTTGATAAAACAGTAAGATAAAGTATCAGCTATGCTAAAAAAAAAATGTACCAATTATTATGGACAAATCATTACTTGAGCCTATTTGGGTTAAGTTTATTTAAAATAGTAAACTTTTAACATTTCATCTTGTCTAAAGTTAAATCCTTACTTTTAATTATAATGAGCATATTTTAAAATCACTTTTGGATAAGTGGGATTAATCCAACCCAAGTCAAATTGTTAAATGCCCTCTTGAATTTTGTTTGTTTGTTGTTTAATTATATGGTGGAATTAATAATAAAATAAACTTCATGTCTCTGATTCAAGGCTGTCTCAAAAAAAACTGATCAAAATTTCATAATTTCTTTAAATTTCTGGGTGTTATAACCCATCCTGCCACTACCACCAAATAAGAAGACTATAGCAATGTTAATCCCCTCCCTACTTCATCAGGTATTCGTCTCTTTCCCACAGAGTCAGGAAATGGACCCTGTCCCAGGGACAGAGGTTAAATCCTAATTAGTCTAAGTCAGTCAGCTTATAGCATTCCTTGGCAACTATTTCTCATCCAGGGGGTAGGCCTAGTTGATCCCTTATCCAGGATAAAGGGAAAGATTTATATATTCCACAATTCAGAAAGAGGTTTCTCCCTTGTTTGGGATATAAAGCCCTACTTGCCATTGACAACTCTATTGCTACCATTAGAAAAAGAAGTCTTACAATGAAATTAAGATGAAAATATAGGGAGGAAATATCAGGCCCCCTTAAAGGCAACAAAAAGCTGCTGACTGTATCTCCTCAACAATCTTCCTCCTATTACATAACGTCATGAGTTTATTTTCTTTTTCTTTTTTTTTTTTTGAGTCAGAGTTTCATTCTTGCTGCCCAGGCTGGAGTGCAATGGCGCGATCTTGGCTTGCCACAACCTCCATCTCCCGGGTTCAAGCAATTCTTCTCCTCAGCCTCCTCAGTAGCTGGGATTACAGGCGTGCGCCACCACGCCCAGCTAATTTTGTATTTTAGGTACAGATGGGGTTTCTCCATGTTGGTCAGGCTGGTCTCAAACTTCTGACCTCAGGTGATCCGCCCACCTTGGCATCCCAAAGTGCTGGGATTACAGGTGTGAACCACCATGGCCAGCTGAGTTTTTTTTTTATTGTTTAAGCCAGTTAAGTCAAAGTTAGCCCAGTGCATCTTGTGATAATACTGTGTAATAATACTAGTACTTATAAAGCGTGTGTTTTGAACAGAACTTCTCTAACTTCTCTGTTACTATCAGTAATACCTTACAGCCTGCGATGTTTGCCAGATTCTTTGGTCTCATCTTGATCTCCCTGGCTTCAAGTTGCATGAGCAGTTTTTTGTAGTAGAGTTCCAGATCTCTCGAAGGTTTGTTAAAACCTCCTCCATTGATGCTGTGACTTTCTTTGTTTCCAAGTATTTTTTCTTCCAACCAACATAGGCTATTGAAAAAAAAAAAAAAAGCAAAGGCTTTTGTTTGAATATCAAGGGATTCAATTTTTCATCCTGGGAAGGACCCTAGAGCTAATATCAATTTAAACCATTTTCCTCTTTCTCGCCTCTTCTCCTCTCCTTATATACTGAGGACCTTAGACCTGAGGAAGAGATGTTTTTTGGATAATAATAGAACTTGTGTAGAAATATTGTTAAAAAAATATTTTATAGTGATAAACATCACTATAAAATATATCCCAAAGTAATATATTTAATAGTAATATATATTATAAAAGCAATATATATACTTGTTATATATAGTAATATATATTAAACTATATAACATATACATATAACAGATATATATATATAACTATAAAAGTAATATATATATATATGTTACTTTTTCCCATGACTATAGAAAATTAATCCATGGATTAATCATTAGAAATTAAACACTATCAGCCAGGCGCAGTGGCTCACGCCAGTAATTCCAGCACTTTGGGAGTCCGAGGCAGGTGGATCACCTGAAGTCAGGAGTTTGAGACCAGTCTGACCAGTATGATGAAACCCTGTCTCTACTAAAAATAAAAAAATTAGCCAGTTGTGGTGGCATGCGCCTGTAATTCCAGCTACTCAGGAGGCTTAGACAGGAGAACTGCATGAACTCAGGAGGCAGAGGTTGCAGTGAGCCAAGATTGCACCATTGCACTCCAGCCTGGGCAACAAGAGTGAAACTCCCTCTCAAAAAACAACAACAAAAAATTAAACACTACCAGTTTAACAAACTGCATTGACACCAATCAGATTCTAAATACAAACTTAATAGGAGCACAAACTATATGCCAGTATACCAGAATCTGTTTAGTTCTTTTTTTTTAGGTTATCATAGAAACAAAAATCTCAAATTTAAAAATTCTACTTTATACAATGATTTAATTAAAATTATATAGCTAAACGGAACTTTAGCTCAAGATTTTGGCTATTTATCTCATGCTCTATTAGTCAATCCCTTAGCAACTTGTACTGGTATTACTGCCAAAATACTTCTAGCATCTAGCACATTCCACCTTCTTTAATGCTACATCTTTTACCAAGAAATCTGCATTATCTTTGTGTGTGTGTTTTTTTTTTTTTTGAGATGGAGTCTCACTCTGTCGCCCAGGCTGAAGTGCAGTGGCGTGATCGGAGCTTACTGAAACCTCCGCCTCCTGGGTTCAAGCGATTCTCCTGCCTCAGCCTCCCGAGTAGCTGGAACTACAGTCATGTGCTAACATACCCAGCTAATTTTTGTATTTTTAGTACAGATGGGGTTTCACCATATTGCCCAGGCTGGTCTTGAATTCCTGACTTCGTGGTTCGCCTGCCTCGGCCTCCCAAAGTGCTGGGATTACAGGTGTGAGCCACCATGCCCGGCTGAAATCTGCATTATCTTTCTAACTGATCTGTCTGCTTTCATTCTTGCCCCTGTACATACTATTCTATACAGCAGTCATTTTGATCTAAAATATTTTTAAAAATCATATAAATTCTAGCTCAAAATCCTCTAGTGGCTTCCTACCTTGCTTAGAATCAAATTCAAAATCTTTGATTTGGCCCATCTATTCCTTGCTGACCTTTCTGATTTTATCCCTGTCTACATTCCTCCTTACATATCATGCTTCAGCAGCACTGGTCTTATTTCAGGCCCTTAAAACCACAAGGTCATTCTCATTTCTTGACCTTGATATTTAGTGTTCCCTTTGTGCCTACCTCCCTGTTAATCAAATCTTAATCTTCTCAGAGATACTTTCCCTGAAAATTCTACCTAAGCCATCTCTTTTCTGCCTCATCACTCTTTACTATGTTCTTTTTAATTGCATTCTCAGCTCTGATCAAAGCTGATATTGTCTTATTTGTTTACTGTCTCTTCCCATTGAGAAGCAAGCTCCTTGTGGGCATGGCCATGTCTGTCTTGTTCACTGCTGTATCCCCAGCACTTAAAACAATGCCTGGCACATAGTAGGCTCAATAAATATTTGATGGCCAATAAATACCTTTATCTTGAAATATTCTTGTTTAAATAGGAAGTGACGAATCATTACCATTTCATAAATAGAAAGGGTGAGGCACAAAAGAGGGGGAAATAACTTGTCTAAGTGACAGATAGATCTGGTATTACAATCCTGGTCTTGTGATTTTTAGTCCATTGTTCTAATTTGTCTGATAAAGTTGCTTTTTAACACTACAACAAAGCTGACTCATTCCCACCACTTTCAGCATTATTTTGAGGCAGAAATCTTCAGAAATATCACCTGACATTGTCTATAACCTTCAGTCATTCTAATGCTGAAACAATTTTGCTGTAAATTGAGAATCCTAAAACCACTTAATTCCACAGATACCTTTTATCCTTACAATCCTCAAACACAACCCAAAACAAAGGCCTCTCAAATCATTTAGCAACTCTCGAGCCACCATCATGTACTGTCTTCATCCTGGCTCATCTTTCTATGTCCACTAGTCCTAACAGCACTGTTTCTAACTGTACTGCAAGAAAACTTACTTAACTTCCCTCATACATTCGCTTAAAAACAAGGCAGACATACTCACCTACCAAAAAATTATACTTCCCTCATACATTCACTTAAAAACAAGGCAGACACACACACCTACCAAAAAATTAAGTACAGAGGAGTCCAAAGGACTCAAAGTAGGCTTGTAGAGTAAATGATACACAAGCTGATCTTGAATGACTAATAGGAAACAGGCAGGTAAACTGGGAAGAGGGTACCTCAAGGTAAGAGGAGAAGCAGGTGGGGAGAAGGAAAAGCACGCCCGAAGACCTAGAGCCAAGAAGCATACTTCAGATCTTAGTATATCCAACACTTTTCCTGGAAGTCTCTCTTGATCTCTTCCACCCAATTTAGGTGTTCTTCCTTTGTATTTCTATCCACAGAATTCTGTAATTCCTTTATCATAGTTTTCACCAGGATGTATCCTTTTTTTTTTTTTTTTTTTGTTGGATGTAGAGTCTCACTCTGTCACTCAGGCTAGAGTGCAGTGGTGCAATCTCAGCTCCCTGCAACTTCTGCTTTCCAGGTTCAAGCCACTCTCCTGCCTCAGCCTCTGCAGTAGCTGGGACTACAGGTACCTATCACCATGCCTGGCTAATTTTTGTATTTTTAGTAGAGATGGGGTTTCACCATGTTGGCTAGGCTGGTCTCAAATTCCTGACCTCAAGTGATCCACCCACCTCGGCCTCCCAAAGTGCTGGGATTACAGGCAGGAGCCACTGCACTGGCCAGGATGTATCATTAATGCTTAACTTGCTTATCATTTCCCCACTGGACTATAAGATCTATGTGGGCAGGGAGAAGATTGTGTCTGTCTTAATAGTGTCTCCTAGTGGCCAGATTCAATAGGCATGTGATAAATGAATAGAATTAATAAACAAGTAAATGAGTTTCAGTTATGAAAATATTTGAATTTTAATTTAAAAACCCTATGAAAAGCATTTATTGTATAGAGTTGAATAATTTCATGTTTTCTATATTGAACTTACCTCAATCATGTACCACTTAAACTAAAATACTAAAACAGTAAATATTAATAACTTTATTATTTATTCTAAAGGATTAATTCTATAAAACTTAAGTTTTCTTTATAGTGATAAAAGGTATGTAATAAACTTTACCATGATACTGCTTTAATTTGCTTTGTTCAAATAGCTTTTCATCTGTTTTTACTAGTTCTTCTCTATTTCTTTCCAGATACCTTCTTTCTTCCTTTACTTGATCCATTTGTTTGATAATCTTCTCTCCTAAAGAGATTATAACTCATATTCATCTATGTCTCAAAGCTGAAAGATGGCTCATATCCTAAAAATATGGAGTATAAGACTTAAAAATTTCTAAAGCAGCAAGAATAAATTTTACCCCAAACTGTTTTTCTTGCTACAGTATAGCATTCACCATGTGGAAAATGCAGAGAAGTCATTTCAGTTTCTAAGAGTGATATATAAGGGGATTTATAAAATAGTGTGTTTTTTTCTGCGTTTACATATATGTGTAGAAACTTGGTAAAACTCAAGTAGTTATGCTGATATTCTTTGGTTTAACTCTTTTGGTAAATTCATCTGGGATTCAAAAGTATTGTACTTAAATCTTACATAGCAAATGTATATTTTAGAATATATATTTTAAAATGAAATAATGTTAGTGACTAAACATATGTAATAATAAATATAAAATCCCTGGCCAGGCATGGTGGCTCACAACTGTAATCCCAGCACTTTGGGAGGCTGAGGCGGGTGGATCACTTGAGGCCAAGAATTCAAGACCAGCCTTGGCCAAGATGGTGAAACCCTGTCTCTGCTAAAAGTATAAAAATTAGCCAGGCATGGTGGTGCATGCCTGTAATCCCAGCTACTTGGGAGGCTGAGGCTGGAAAATCGCTTGAACCTGAGCAGCCGAGGTTGCAGTGAGCCAAGATCGTGCCACTGCACTCCAATCTGAGCAACAGAGCCAGACTCCGTCTCAAAAAATAAAAAAAAAATAAAATTCCTATAATTTAACTTTTTTTATTGTAGTGAAATATATTACATAACAAAATGTACTCTCTAAACTATTTTTAAATGTACAGTTCAGTGGCATTTAGTATATTCACATTGTTGTGAAACTATCATCACCATCCATCTCCAGAACTTCTTTATCTTCTCAAACTGCAACTCTGTACCCATTAAACAACTCCCCATTTACATTATTTACTTTACCTTACAGAATCATCTGTACTTATGATTGTACTATACTTACTTTCAGTTTGTAATGAAGACGTAACAGTTATTCCTGAAGAAAGAATAGGTTGACAAGGAAGTAAAGGGTGATCTGGTAAGGTGATACACTCTTTTTCACCTATCTGTAAGCAAACATGAAAATGAGTAAGATCAGCTAGAATGTCACATTCTTTTCTCACTTGCCCATAGGTATTTGGTAATGCATACCAGCAATGCATTCTTTTTATTCAGTGGTGATGAACTCCAAATTTTGTATTTATAACTACAGATTCTCTCCCATGTTCCAGTCTCTGTATTCTATTACTTGGTCATCATATACAAGCACTTCAAACTTAAAAAAAAATCTGTTATTTTTCTTTCTAAACATGATTTCCTTCCAAGATTTCTGGTCTCAGTTACCTGTTATGATAACTTTCAATATTTTCTAAGATGACTATTGATATTTTTTCATCTTGAGCCAATTTTGATTATTTATATTTGCTTAGAAAATTGGTAGTTCTGTCACATATCAAAACTTCAGCAGAGAATTTTACATTTTATTCTAATATCTCCTCTGTTTGTGTTTCTATTGCCTTCATCTTTCCTAATTTTTGTGTCTTTACCTGATATTATTTGGATCTGTGTTCCCATCCAAATATCATGTCAAATTGTAATTCCCAAGTGTTGGAGGTGGGACCTGGTGGGAGGTGATTGTATCATGGGGACAGATTTCCCCATTGATGCTGTTCTCCTGTTAGTGAGTGACTTCTCGTGAGATCTGATCATTTAAAAAGTGTGTGGCACCTCCCCCACCCCTTCCTCCTACACCAGCCTTGCTCTGCCTTTGCCTTCCACCATGACTGAAAGCTTCCTGAGGCCTCCCCCAGAAGCAGATGATGCCATGCTTTCTGTATAGCTTGCAGAACCATGAGCCAATTAAACCATTAAATGGCTAAAGTGCAGTGGTGCAATCTTGGTTCACTGCAACCTCTGCCTCCTAGGTTCAAGTGATTCTCCTGCCTCAGCCTCCCAAGTAGCTGGGACTACAGATGCGCGCCACTATACCCAGCTAATTTTTGTGTTTTTAGTAGAGACGGGGTTTCACCATGTTGGCCAAGAAGGTCTCGATCTCTTGACCTCGTGATCTGCCCGCCTTGGGCTCCCAAATAGGTGGGATTACAGGCCTGAGCCACCATGCCCGGCCTAAACCTCTTTTCTTTATAAATTACCCAGTTTCACGTATTTTTTTATAGCAGCACGAGAACAGACTAGTATCTACCCTTTTCTGATAAATTACCTCAAGCCTTATCATGTTGATGTTTCTCCCACTATCACTTTATTGCTCTTGTTTTCAATTATGCTTCTGTAACTCATTAGTTTTCATTTTTATCTTCATCAAGCTCTCACTTCTATATTATTTATCTTACAATTAGTCCCCCATTATCTTTAGTTTCACTTTCTGCGCTCTTAGTTACCCACAGTACAGTACACTAAGATATTTTGAGAGAGAGAGAGAGACCACATTCACATAACTTTTATTACAGTATATTGTTATAATTGTTCTATTTTATTATGAGTTATTTTTGTTATTGTTGACTGTGCCTACTTTATAAATTAAACTCTTCATAGGTATATATGTATAGGAAAAAACACAGTATATAAATAGTATATATAAAGTTCAGTACTATCTGTGTTTTCAGGCAACCACTGGGGGTCTTGGAACCTATCCCCATGGATAAAGGGTAAAGTACTGTATTACTTTTCTAGCTTATTTATTTTGTTATGTTATAGAGTTGAGTTCCCACAGGATAATGGCAGCCACCTAACTTAGAACTGCTCTACAAATCTTCCAAACTACCATAAAAAGAAACCAAGTAAAACCACCCAAATTTATGCCTACAACATAACTTGGGCACAGAATCCTTTACATATAAGTGAGGAGGAAATAAAAACTCTAGACCAGAGTGTGGTCAGGAGCCCACATCTGAGCAGAGAGTCAGATATGGACTATGTGTCAGCACTATATATAAATAACAGGAAATACCAATCACGAGTTAGCCTGAAAAGAGAGGGCTGTAGCTGAAGTGGAGAAATAGAGCAAAATAAAAAAAATCTAGTAGATTCTATGAGGAATTCAAAAGAAAGGATTTGAAAAATACCCGGAGTCAGAGCCAGTTTGGAAGAAAAAAGAAGAAAATGGCCAAGATAAGAGCTCCACTGAATTAAGCTAGTGGAAAGGAATCCAAAGAAAACATACCCTTTTCCCCAAAAGGCCCCATTTACTTAAAAAAAGAAACATAAATGACTGCATTTCACTATTGCAACAGAAGAGGGTGCTCCTGATTTAAGAAACACAGTAAGCCAACAAAACACCACTCCCCTGTTCCTCTATAAGAACACCTGTTATTATTGATAATGGAAAAATCCAACGCAAATAAACATGAACATCTACAAAATAATCTAGCATTCACACAGTTACTTATGAAGAAAACCTCAAAACTGAGCAGTAAAATCAAAACACATCCATGAAGCAGAGAAAAACTTAACAATGCTCCCAACATAGATTAAATATAATTAAGCATTTGCAGATATTAATGAACATCATAAAACAGAAATTTTAAAACTCATATTAAAATGGAAAAACAACAGGAAGGTATGAAATTAAAGTTAGCCAAACTCAAGAAATAAGAAAAAAAAAGTCTCAGAAACGAATTAGCAGGTGTCCAAGATGGAACAGATAAGACCAAAAATATAGTAAGAAAAACACAGAATAGAAATAAAAGGAGCCAAGAAAATGAAACATGATGAAAAGAGTAAAATGGATCAGAATGAAAGTGGCAGATATAAAGGTAAAGAAGATCTAAGATAAGACTAATTGTGGTCCCCAAAAGAAAAAAAACCAAACAATGAAACAGATCTATTTAAAATTATACTTTTAGAAAACATTCTTGAAATAATTTCTGATTTTCATATGGAAAGAACGCACTGTATACCTAGAAAAATCTGACCTACAATTCTCAACTGAGATATAGCCTGCTAAAACTATTACACATTAAAGGAATTCTCCAACCTCCCAAGCAAAAATACTCAAGACAGTTTACAAAGAAGGAAATTAAGTTGGCATCACACTTCTAAATAGTAATATATAAAGCAAGACATCAGTAGTGCAACATTTAAAAGAAACCCAAGGGAAGTCAGCCAAGGATTTTATAGCCAGTCAAGTTATCCTTCAAGTACTGAAGTATGAAGGCTCCAGAACAGGGATTAGCACATCTTTAATGTAAAGAGCCAAAGAGTAAATAAATATGTGTGGGCCACATATGGTTTCTGTCATATTCTTCTTTTTTTTCAACTCTTTAAAAACACATTCCTAGCTCACAGGCCTTACTAAACATGATGCAGACCTTAGTTTGCCTATCCTGGTTCTAGAGAAAGTTTTAAATGTGCAAGAACTAAGGGAATATTGTACTTAGGCCTAGTATAGGTTGAGCTTCATCCAACCAAGAAATCATTGAAAAATCTTCTGCAAAATAACTGGCAGTTAAGTGTTGAACATATTTATAATTCTGAGACTAAACCAAAGGTGAGGGGGATAAGACTAAGTGAACAGTACAAAAATGTTATATTGTTTGACAAAGTAGAAATAACACCACTGAAAATAAATGAGAAGAAAAGGGAGAGAAAAAGGTGAAAGTAGAACAAGTTTTCTGATTGCCCCACATATAACAAGGAAGAGTCAGAGCACAATTTTAGAGGTAGCAAATCAAAAGCAGAAGCATAAATTTTTTAAAAAGAGGGGCCAAAAATACTAGCATAAGTGTATTACTATAAATATTAAAACAAAAATACAAATCTTCCTAAATACCAGGATCAAAGAAATAGTAAAAGACACACAGTAAATATAAAGTAAAATAACAAACCTGAGACTAAACATATCAGTCATATCACTTATGTAAATGGACATAACTCATCTAACTAAATAAAGATTTTCAGACTAGCTTACAAAGCAAAACCCAACTCTAGGCTGTATATGAGAGATATATCTAAAACACAGTGACTCAGAAAGGCAGATAAAAAGGAGGGGAGTCGAGAATGGAAATATATCAAATAAATGTAAACAAAAAGCAAGCAGAGTATTTTCATATGCAGTAAAGAAGAATTAGGCCAAAAAGGCATTAAATGAACCAAAGAAAGACGCTTCATAATGCAAAAGTAATAATATTCACATAAGAACAACTTGGTGCCAATAACACATAGAAACACATAAAGTGGAAACCACAGGAGATGTAAGCATAAATAGTAACACAGTAATAAAGAGAGATTCTAACATACATTCTCAGTCCAAGACTTAGAGAATGTGAAAAAGAATGAAGAATATAGAATACTTAATGTATTCAGAAAGGTAAACCATAGACAAGCCACAAAATAGAGGAAGATATCTGCAACACACGTAAGCATGAAAGGACTATCTTCCAGGGCATATTAAAAACTCCTGCAGGCCGAGCACAGTGGCTCACGCCTGTTATCTCAGCACTTTGGCAGGCCAAGGTGGGCAGATCACCTGAGGTCAGGAATTTGAGACCAGCCTGACCAAAATGGAGAAACCCTGTCTCTACTAAAAACACAAAATTAGCCCGGCATTGTAGCACATGCTTGTAATCCCAGCTACTCAGGAGGCTGAGGCAGGAGAATTGCTTGAACCCAGGTGGTTGAGGGTGGTGAGCCGAGATTGCACCGTTGCACCCCACCCTGGGCAATGAGGAAACTCCGTCTAAAAAAAAAAAAAAATTAAATTAAAAAATAAAAAAATTCAAACCACAGTTAAATAGCATTAAGCATCCATCAAAGTGCAAAACATTTTAAAGTGTGAAGATAGCATGTATTATTGAGGATGTAGAGTAACAGGAAATGTCTTGTATTCCTAGTGAGAGTGTAAATTTGTATAATCATTTTGGAATACATTTTGGCATTATTTAAGTTATAGGTAGGCATTTTCCAGCAATTCTCCACATAAGTATTTATTCCTCTCGTTTGTGTGTACTGTTAATAGGTAAAATTTGGAAACAATAAAAGTATACAGCAACAATATAACAACAACATTTGCTGAAGATGGTATGCCTCTGCTCCCAAACCCAAGGGCTTAGAGTTGTGATTCTCCTACTAGGGCTTGTACAGACTCCATTCAGCATTCCAATCTACTATTCATCAAGCATCATTGGACAATCGGGACAGACATTAAAACACTAGTGGGCTGGTTGCAGTGGCTCATGCCCGTAATCCCAACACTTTGGGAGGCTGAGGAAGACGGATTGCTTGAGTCCAGGAGTTGGAGACCAGCCTGGGCAACACAGCAAAACCCAACTCTACAAAAAATACAAAAACCATCTGGGTGTGGTGACATGTGCCTGTAGTCCCAGCTAATCAGGAGGCTGAGGTGGGAGGATGGATTGAGCCCACGAGGTCAAGGCTGCAGTGAGCTGTGAGCAGTCCACTGCACTCCAGCCTGTGCGACAGAATGAGACCCTGTCTCAAAACAAAAACAAAACCAAAAACCCCATGAGTGGCAGCATTGCTTGCAATCCCTCTGGGATCCCCTTGCAAGCCTTCTCTTCTTTAGGTCCCATTCAAAGTTCACAGGTTCTGATTCACTTGGTTTTAAAATATATAGAGAGAGCAGCACATCCAAATGCAGTAAATCTCTCTACAAATTCCAAAAAAGGTCCACAAAGTGCTTTGTCTCATTCTCAGTGGTAGCTGGAACAAGGGGATACCTGAACATGTCACAGACCATGGAGCTCCCAGAAATTTCTCTGAATTGGTAGAGGCTCCTGAATTTTCTTGCAGCTTTTCTCCTACCACTAACAAACATGTCTTACCTAAGGTATCTAGATTATTTGGTATTTCCTGTTTATCAGGTTCAAGGGGATCATGATATGGTCAAGTTGCCTATAAACTAGATTATGACAAGGAGCCAGAATTGACACAGCTCTTAGGCAAAACAATGAAGGTCTACTGCTATCCCTATTTGCTACTTTTCTCTGCTAATTGGATGAAGAAAAAAGCATTTTCCAGATTAAGAATGGCATAGTAGGAGCATCAGACTGTAATAATGTATTCTAATGAAGAGACCATGTAAGGAGTAGCAGCTACAATTGACACTAAGGTCCATTAATCTTCTGCACAGGCCAACTAGGTGAGTTGAATGTGGCTATGATAAGAATCACCTTTTCTGCCATTTTCAAGTTTTGATCATGGCACAGAACCCTGCAATTCCTCCAGGAGGTTGGTAATGCTTTGGTTTACTATTTTGGTAAGGAGTAGGCAGTTCCATCATATTTCACTTGGCCCTTTCTACCATAACATTCCTTATTGCACATGCTGCAAGAGTCAGGGAGGCATTATGAGGATTCTGCTATTTGCTGAGTAAGTCCTTTAAAGTATGCCTTCATGAATTAAGGAAATGACTACAGGGAGAATTTGCAAAGCCATTCAGCACATTAGAAGACTGATTTAGCCAAAACTTCATTTATTATCTGCACCTCTAAACCTCCACCCTATTGGTGGAACACAGAGTTATTCAGGTCCCTGAGGATCAGAATCATACCAAAGCCATTGCCATGAATCCTGAAAAGTATGGGTAACTCCCTTTCCCCATTGTAGTCATCTGGGTAAACAACCTCTGATCCTCTTAAGGAAGGTAAAGCAGGAAATTTACAATCCGTACTTGTCGCTGAGTGACAGGGTTTTTTCTCAAGGATACCTGGTCTCCCCCAGGTATTACTCAATATATTGAGTAAAGCTCAGTAAGTTCTGGTTATGTAAACTGGCTAAGGTCTGGTAATTTAATAAGGGGATGTGAATATTCATGTGGTTATTCAAGGTAGACATCTATTTGCAAAGACTAAAGATAATTTTTGGTTATGCAGACCAAGAGCATACTGGTATGCTTATCCACTTAAGTCTCAGGAACATCATGATTAGTCTTAGGGACACCTTGGCAATTAACTATTGTCAAGGATTTCTTAATCATACATCCTTATGATCACTCTGGTACTGTTTTATATTTTTTTTCGTAAAATGCTGTAAATTGGCTTCTGTCACTTGGGGGACACTGTCATCTCTAAATAAATCAAGTAGGCTGGGCAGGGTGGCTCACGCCTGTAATCCCAGCACTTTGGGAGGGTGAGGCGGGTGCATCACGAGGTCAGGAATTCAAGACCAGCTTGGTCAAGATGGTGAAACCCTGTCTCTAATAAAACTACAAAAATTGGCTGGGCATGGTGGCAGGCACCTGTAATCCCAGCTACTCGGGAGGCTGAGGCAGGAGAATCACTTGAACCTGGGCAGCAGAGGTTGCAGTGAGCCAAGATTGCACCACTGCACTCCAGCCTGGGTGACAGAGTAAGACTCTGTCTCAAAAAAAAAAAAAAAAAAAAAAATCAAGTATAGTCCTATCTTCATTCCATGTGACATAAAACAGCCACTATAAGGTTTTTAAAAAGAATTCTGGTGTTGCCTTTCCAATATATTCCTCAATGTCTGGTTAAAGAGGTAATTGGATATAAATCCTCTCTTAACATTTTTATTTCCCAAAGTCTTTGGATTTCTTGCTCTACTTTTAAACAAAAAATTCCTGGCATTCTAAATTTACTCAGTATGAGCTACCATATTGTCTAGGTTTCTGTCAGCCTGACTCAATTTAGCAAAATATTTTTTACCACTCACAGTTGATGGAGCTAGCACATTAAATCCAGAATCTCTGATAAGTGTATCCATATTATCAAACTTGAGCTAATCTAAAGCTATATTCTTTCATTTCTGCTCTGAATCTATTCCCAATAATATTTTTCTAAGTTTCTACTAGCATACATTAACAAAATATTGCAGTTATTTTGCAATAACTAGTCTGAGATTCTCATTTGTAAAAGTTTTTGGCCCATTCACACTTTCTGTACCAAATGCTGAATCAGTGCAGTGCAGTTTCAAACAGGAAGGAATGTAATAAAGGAAATTAAGTGTAACAGAAAGACTGAAGGAGCAGGTTCTGGGTTTGGTTTCCTAAAATGATGTTTCCATTAGTGAAGTTACCATTGTTGAGGCCATCACCAGAACTATGCTGAAAGCAAGAAGCCATCGTTATTGCCATTACTGCTTCTCACATTCAGGAAGCTGTAGGAAAAAAACACTTAATTCATAACACAAACAGAAAGAAAGAGTAAAACTGTTGTTATTCATAGACGACATGAATCTGTATGTAGAAAGTCCTAAAGAATCTACAAAAAAAACAAGATAGAACTAATAGAATTTAGCAAAATCTCAATAGATGAGTTCAATGTGTAATAATCAATTACATTTCTATAGACTAGCAACAATTAGAAAATAAAAATTTTTTAATACCATTTTAGAGAAGCTTCAAAAATATCATCTATCTAAAAATGAGTGTAATATTAAAAGATCTATAAGAGCACTACACTATAAGAGCAACCACAGACACTGCTGAAAGAACCTAATGACATAAATAGAGATATACTGCGTTCATAGATTAGAAGATTCAGTATAGTTAGGTATTGGTCTTCTTCCCAAATTGATTGACAGATTCAAGGTGATTTCATCCAAAATTTCAGTAGTCTTTTGGTAAGAAATTGACAAGATGGGGAGCCAGGTGATCAGCCTCGGCTGGTCCCACCCCCACAAAAAAACAGCAATCTGAAAGGCTCTGGATTGAGAGTTTCACAGCAAGCACAGCTGAACCCAGGATGGTCCAGCTCTGTGGGGAAGAGGTGTCCACCATTACCGAGGCACTCCACCACTACGGAGGTAGTTTGCCATTGCTGAGGCAGCCCGCCATTACACAGAGAGTCCGCCATTACAGAGGTGGGCCGCCACTGCCGAGGCAGTTCTAACTTTACCCGTATAAACAGGACTGCAGGGAAGTTCACATGGCAGCTGGGCGGAGCCCACAGCAGCTCAGCAAAGCCTCTGCAGGCAGACAGTGACTAGGCTGCCTCCTCGCTGGGCAGGGCAGCCCTGAAAAAAGGCAGCAGCACAACAGAAACTCATAAATAAAGCCCTAACTCCCCAGGACAGAGAACCTGGGGGAAAAAAAAGGGGGGGTTTATGAGTTCTGCTGCAGCGGACTTAAACGTACCTGCCCAGCAGCTCTGAATGAACAACGGAGCTCACAGCTCAGCACTTGAGCTCCTATAAAGGACAGACTGTCTCCTCAAGCAGCTCCCTGACCCCTGTATATCCAAAGAGTCACCTCATAAAGGAGAGCTCAGACTGACATCAGGTAGGTATCCTTCAGGGACAAAGATAGCAGAAGAAGAAACTGGCAGCAACCCTTACTGTTCTGCAGCTGCTGCAGGTGATCCCCCAGGCAAGCAGGGCCTGGAGTGGACCTCAGCAGTCCTACAGCAGAGGGGCCAGACTGTTAGAAGGAAAACTAAGAAACAGAAAAAAATAACTTCATCATCAACAAACTGGACATCCACTCAGAGACCCAATCTGAAAGTCAACAACTACAAAGATGACAGGTGGATAAATCCACAAGGATGGGAAGAAACCAGTGCAAAAATGATGAAAACACCCAAAACCAGAACGCCTCTCCTCCTACAAGGAATCACAACTCCTCACCAGCAAGGGAACAAGGCTGGATGGAGAATCAGTGTGATGAATTGACAGAATCAGGCTTCAGAAGGTGGGTAATGAGAAACTTCTCGGAGCTAAAAGAACATGTTCTAACCCAATGCAAAGAAACTAAGAACCTGGAAAAAATATTTGACAAAATGCTAACGAGAATAAACAACTTAGAGAGGAATATAAGTGAACTGATGGAGCTGAAAAAAACAACATGAGAACTTTGCAAAGCATACACAAGTTTCAACAGCTGAATAGACCAAGCAGAAGAAAGGATATCAGAGGTCGAAGATCAACTCCATGAAATAAAACGAGAAGGCAAGATTAGAGAAAAAATGGTAAGAAAAGTCTCCAAGAAATATGGGACTATGTGAAAAGACCTAATCTACATTTGATAGGTGTATCTGAATGTGACGGAGAGAATGAATCCAAGCTGGAATATACTCTTCAGGATATTATCCAGGAAAACTTCCCCAACCTAGCAAGGCAGGCCAATATTCAAGTCCAGGAAATACAGACAACACCACAAACATATTCTTCAAGAAAAGCAACCCCAAGGCACATAATCGACAGATTCACCAGGGTTGAAATGAAGGAGAAAATGCTAAGGGCAGCCAGAGAGAAAGGTCGGGTTACCCACAAAGGGAAGCCCATCAGACTCACAGCAGATCTCTCCACAAAAACCCTACAAACCAGAAGAGAGTGGGGGCCAATATTCAACATCCTTAAAGAAAAGAAATTTTAACCCAGAATTTCATATCCAGCCAAACTAAGCTTCATAAGTGAAGGAAAAGTAAAATCCTTTACGAACTAGCAAGTACTCAGAGATTTAATCACCACCAGGCCTGCTTTACAAGAGCTCCTGAAAGAGGCACTAAACATAGAAAGGAACAACCAGTACCAGCCACTCCAAAAACATACCAAATGGTAAAGAGCATCAACACAATGAAGAAACTGCATCAACTAACGGGCAAAACAGCCAGCTAGCATCAAAATGGCAGGATCAAATTCACACATAACAATATTAACCCTACATGTAAATGGGCTAAATGCCCCAATCAAAAGACACAGACTGGCAAATTGGATAAAAAGCCAAAACCCATTGGTGTGCTGTATCCAGGAAACCCATCTCACATGCAAGGATACACAAAGGCTCAAAATAAAGGGATGGAGGAAGATTTACCAAGCAAATGGAGAGCAAAAAAAGCAGGAGTTGCAATTCTCGTCTCTGATAAAATAGACTTTAAACCAACAAAGATCAAAAGAGACAAAGAAGGACATTACATAATGGTAAAAGGATCGATGCAACAAGAAGAGCTAACGATCCTAAATATATACGCACCCAATATAGGAGCACCCAGATACATAAAGCAAGTTTTTAATGACTTACAAAGAGACTTAGACTCCCACACAATAATAGTGGGAGATTTTAACACCCCATTGTCAATATTAGACAGATCAACAAGACAGAAAATAAACAAGGATATCCAGGACTTGAACTCAGACCTGGACCACACAAACCTAATAGACATTTACAGAACTCTCCACCCCAAATCCACAGAATATACATTCTTCTCAGCACCACATCACACCTACTCTAAAATTGACCACATAATTGGAAGTAAATCACTCCTCAGCAAATGCAAAAGAACGGAAATCATAAAACAGTCTCTCAGTCCACAGTGCAATCAAGTTAGAAATCAGAATTGAGAAACTAACTCAGAACTGCACAGCTTCATGGAAACTGAAAAACTGGCTCTTGAATGTTGACTGGATAAAACAAGGAAATGAAGGCAGAAATAAAGATGTTCTTTGAAACCAACGAGAATGAAGACACAACATACCAGAATCTCTGGGACACATTTAAAGCAGTGTCTAGAGGAAAATATATAGCAATAAACATCCACATGAGAAGCAAGGAAAGATCTAAAATCGACACCCTATGATCAAAATTGAAAGAGCTAGAGGAGCAAGACCAAAAAAACTCAAAACCTAGCAGAAGGCAAGAAATAACTAAGATCAGAGCAGAACTGAAGGAGATACAGACACAAAAAAACCCTTCAAAAAATCAATAAATCCAGGAGCTGGTTTTTCGAAAAGATCAACAAAATAGACCACTAGCCAGATTGTAATAAAAGAAAAGAGAGGAGAATCAAATAGATGCAATAAAAAACGATAAAGGGGATATCACCACAGATTCCACAGAAATACAAACCATCATCAGAGATTATTACAAACATCTCTATGCACATAAACTAGTAAACCTGGAAGAAATGGATAAATTCCTGGACACTTGAATCCTCCCAAGCCTAAACCAGGAAGAAGCCGAAACCCTGAATAAACCAATAATGAGGTCTGAAGTTGAGGCAGCAATTAAGAGCCTACCACCCAAAAAAGCCCAGGTCCAGACAGATTCACAGCCGAATTCTACCAGACATACAAAGAGGAGCTGGTACCATTCTTTCTGAAAATATTCCATAACAATCCAAAAGAGGGAATCCTTCCCCAAATCATTTTATGAGACCAACATCATCCTGATACCAAAACCTGGCAGAGACTCAGCAAAAAAAGGAAACTTTAGGCCAATATCCATGATGAACATAGATGCAAAAATCTTCAATAAAATACTGGCAAACCGATTGGAACAGCATATCAAAAAGCTTATCCACCATGATCAGGTAGGCTTCATCCAAGGGATGCAAGGCTGGTTCAACATACACAAGTCTATAAACATAATTCACCACATAAACAGAACCAAAGACAAAAACCACATGATTATCTCAATTGATGCAGAGAAGGCCTTTGACAAAATTCAACAGCCCTTTATGCTAAAAACCCTCAATAAACTAGGTATTGATGGAATGTATCTTAAAATAATAAAAGCTATTTATGACAAACCAACAGCCAATATCATACTGAATGGGCAAAAACTGGAAGCATTTCCTTTCAAATCTGGCACTAGACAAGGATGCCCCTCTCTCTCCACTCTTATTCAATATAGTATTGGAAGATCTAGCCAGAGCAATCAGGCAAGAAAAAGAAATAAAGCGTATTCAAATAGGAAAGGAGGAAGTCAAATTGTCTCTATTTGCAGATGACATGATTGTATATCTACAAGACCCCATCATCTCAGCCCAAAATCTCCTGAAACTGATAAGCAATTTCAGCAAAGTCTCAGGATACAAAATCAATGTGCAAAAATCACAAGCATTCCTATACACCAATAACAGACTTAAAGAGAGCCAAATCAAGAACCAACTGCCATTCACAATTGCTACAAAGAGAATAAAATACCTGGGAATACAACTAACAAGGATGTAAAGGAACTCTTCAAGGAGAACTACAAACCACTGCTCAATGAAATAAGAGAGGACACAAACAGATGCAGAAACATTCCATGTTCATGGTTAGGAAGAATAAATATCGTGAAAATGGCCATACTGCCCAAAGTAATTTACAGATTCAGTGCTATCCCCATCAAGCTACCAATGACCTTCTTCACAGAACTGGGAAAAACCACCTTAAACTTCATATGGAACCAAAAGAGAGCCCGCATAGCCTAGTCAATTCTAAGCAAAAAGAACAAAGCGGGAGGCATCACACTACCAGACTTCAAACTATACTACAAGGCTACAGTAATCAAAACAGCATGGTACTGGTACCAAAACAGATATAGACCAGTGGAACAGAACAGAGGCCTTGGAGGCAACACCACACATCTACAACCATCCGATCTTTGACAAACCTGACAAAAACAAGCAATGGGGAAAGGAGTCCCCTGTTTAATAAATGGTGTCGGGAAAACTGGCTAGCCATGTGCAGAAAGCAGAAACTGGACCCCTTCCTGACACCTTACACTAAAATTAACTCCAGATGGACTAAAAACTTAAACATAAGACCTAACACCATAAAAACCCTAGAAGAAAACCTAGGCAAAACCATTCAGGTCATAGGCATAGGCATAGGCAAGAACTTCATGACCAAAACACCAAAAGCATTGGCAACAAAAGCCAAAATAGACAAATGGGACCTAATCAAACTCCACAGCTTCTGCACAGCAAAAGAAACAGTCATTAGAGTGAATCGGCAACCAACAGAATGGGAAAAAATTTTTGCAATCTACCCATCTGACAAAGGGTTGATATCCAGAATCTACAAAGAACTAAAACAGATTTACAAGAAAAAAACAAACAAGCCCATTCAAAAATGGGCAAAGGACATGAACAGACACTTTACAAAAGAAGACATACATGAGGCCAACAAACATATGAAAAAATGCTCATCATCACTGGTCATTAGAGAAATGCAATTCAAAACTGTATTGAGATACCATCTCATGCCAGTTAGAACGGCAATCATTAAAACATCTGGAGACAACAGATGCTGGAGGGGACGTGGAGAAATAGGAACACTTTTACACTGTTGGTGGGAGTGTAAATTAGTTCAACCACTGTGGAAGACAGTGTGGCGATTCCTCAAGGACCTAGAAATAGAAATTCCATTTGACTCAGCAATCCCATTACTGGGTATATATCCAAAGGATTATAAATCGTTCTACTATAAGGACACGTGCACACGAATGTTCATTGCAGCACTGTTTACAATAGCAAAGACCTGGAACCAATGCAAATGCCCATCAATGATAGACTGGAGAGGGAAAATGTGGCACATATACACGATGGAATACTATGCAGCCATAAAAAATGATGAGTTTGTGTCCTTTGTAGGGACATGGATGAACCTGGAAACCATCATTCTCAGCAAACTGACACAAGAACAGAAAATCAAACACCGCATGTTCTCACTCATAGGTGGGTGTTGAACAATGAGAACACATGGACACAGGGAGGGGAGCATCACACACTGGGGTCTGTCAGGGGGAAATAGGGGAGGGACAGCAGGGGGCTGGGGAGCTGGGGAGAGATAGCATGGGGGAGAAATGCCAGATATAGGTGATGGGTAGGAAGGCAGCAAATCACACTGCCATGTGTGTACCTATGCAACAATCTTGCATGTTCTTCACATGTACCCCAGAACCTAAAATGCAATTAAAAAGTAAAAGAAAAGAAATTGACAAGCTGATTCTAAAATTTATATGAAAACACAAAGAATCTAGAATTGCCAAAATGATCTTGGAAAAAAATTAAGTTGGAAATCTTATACTATCTGCTAACAAGAACTACTATAAAGCCTCAGTAATGAAGATAATGTTGTATTGTCATAAGGATAAAAAAAATCATTGAGCAGAAAGGGAGGCTAGAAATCATCCTTGATCGAGAGAGTCAACTGAGTTTTGAATAATGCAGTAGGAAATATAAAGTCTTAACAAATGGTATAGGAAGTGGTTATCGGAGGATCTCAACTGAACCACAACCCCAACCAAATTTTGAGATTAATGGTTTTCTTCAAGTTACTTCTGTTTAACAAAGAAAAAATATCACTGAGAGTGCAAGAGAAAGAAGGTCTTGATTGTCTGAGGAGAAGATATGACGGAATTGTCTAGAAAAATAGTAATGGACCAAGAAAATGTAGTATATTTGTTGGCAGAATTAAAGCTGCATTTTTGGGATTTTTTCCAATGAGTATGAAAGACATAATCATGGAAAAATTAATGTAACTTTCTGTGTTTTAGTTTTCTCATCTGAAAATAAATACCTCCACAAATAGTTGTTGAATTAACATATACAAAGCATTTAGAACAGTGATTGGCTCAATAAATGCTATCTAATTGGTTGTTGCTATATTAGTATTATTATTTAGATAGGTAGTTATTAAAATGGTTAAGACTATGAACTCCGAAGCCAATCTACACTATTTAGGATCTAAGCTCAGCTCCAGTACTTACTAACTATATGGATGACCTGAGAAAGCCATGGAATCTCTCTGTGCCTCAGTTTCTTATCTGTAAAACGGGAATGACAACCATAACCTACCTCATGGAGTTTCTTTTGTGAGGATCAAATGAGTCAGTATGTGTAAAACACTTAGAATAGTGCCTGGTAGTTGGTACTCATTGATAGCTATGATTAAAATTAGTACTGTTATCATTCTTAGGACTGTCCTAAATTTATCCTGAAAATATTTGCAAAATTTTCCTAGTCTTCCCATCATTTCTTGAGAATAAACTGGTAATCTGAATAGTGTTCATTAACTCATTTAAACCAGTGCAATTCAAATTAGGTAACATATCCAAGGTCACCAGCTAGTAACTATAACATAATAAACAATTTACTAGCATACTGCTTCTTAACACACTATATAATTCTGTTCTAAAGAGAAATTAATCAAGTACAGGTATTAATATATTAAATAACAAATTAGCTATGAAAGCTGCTAGTTAAGTGAAGTTTAGTATACCTTAAAACTAGTAAGAAAACTTGAGGAGATAATCCAAAAAAGTCTTGGTGGATAACTTTTTTACCCCTTTTTGAGTACACTGTTACCTTAATTATAAAATCAGAAAAATTGGATTACTATTGATAATATTGATATTAGAAGCATGTTCCTTGAAAACTTAGACATTTTAATCTGCAGTTTGTTTAATCTCATTAAAAATATTATGTTGCAATACCATGTTTAAACAAAAAATTAAAAATAGTACCTGATTGTCCTGTCTTCTACTGATAGCTGTATCATCTTCATTTTCCCAAAGACACTGACTTAAAGGAAATGACAGATTTGAAAGTCATATTAAAATATGATCCCATATTAGCTTTTCATATTTTATGTATTTTATTTGATGTTCTATAAACACAAATATTGAAATTTTCAAAGTCAGCCTGAGACCATTATCATGTTCTTTCAGACTCATTAATGATTCATGTAAAGCTACATTTAGTATGAGTAATAAAATCGTATTTCATTTATTATAGCTAAATTCTGGTTCAGTATCTATAGCAAGATAACATAACCGAAAATTTTAGAAGCATATTTGTTTATAGTCCTATTGTAAGTAATTGTTTATAAAAACCTGTATTTTAATTTCAAAAGCCTGTGTAAAACTCTTGCCTAAGTACTATACATTTGAATGAAATGATACCAATGTGAAAATCAAGTATATTGATTAGTTTACCTATAACTAAGAACGTTGAGGCAGAATAATTAGTTCTAATGAAGGCAAACAGAGAAATTTTTCTGTCATCAAGTTGTTCCAATGATAAAAATATTACAATAGAAACAAATCTAAGTTATGAATTATCCCTCATTATCTTGGAGAGGAATGTTAACAAAAAACAGTAAAGATCTGAATCAAGGTAATTTTAATTAAAATAACACTAATTTCACTCATATCTTTAAGTGGAAGTCTTTATAACAGTACTCTGAATATCTCTTTTTTATTGTTTAGATTATGACATGTGGAATCAGCATCTATACTTTATTACCTTTTTTTGGTGTCAAAATAATCATTATTTGAATCTTCCAATGATCTTGGTAACTCAAAATTTCCAATTTGATTTTTTGCAATCTGGCTTTGTTCTGCAGTGGTTTTTCCCCAGCTGATGTTGATGGTTGGTTATCCATAGCAAATAAAGTTCAGAATGTTAAGAAAATGCCAAAATAAAATTTTGTTTTTACATGTATACATTATAATCTTGTCCTATGTTTCAGAATCCCCATGAACTTTACTATACAGATATAAGGCAACAGTTTCCAAAGTGAATTTCATGAAATATTAGTTTATGTGAAAAGAAAATTCTTTGGTTAATTCAGCTTGGGAAATGCTGAATTAAGCAACATCAAACAGCAACACAATCCCTTACACACACAGTCACTCCTATTGCAGGGTTTCTCTGTCTCTATGTACAACTAAATCTGCAAGACGGGGTATGTAAGTTGGGGGTTTCCTGAAATTTAATTGCCTTTTTTTTTTTTTTAAAGACAGAGTCTTGCTCTGTTGCTCAGGCTGGAGTGCAGTGGGTGCAATCTTGGCTCACTGCGGCCTCTGCCTCCAAGGTTCAAACGATTCTCCTGCCTCAGCCTCCCAAGTAGCTGGGATTACAGGTATGTACCACCACATCCCGCTAATTTTTATATTTTTAGTATAGACAGGGTTTCACCATGTCGGCCAGGCTTGTCTTGAACTGTTGACCTCAGGTGATCCCCCCCGCTTTGGCCTCCCAAGATGCTGAAATTACAGGTGTGAGCCACCATGCCTGGCCTTAATTATCTTTAGAAACCCGTATACCAAAGCATTTTTTGAAAAAGTGCTTTGAGGAAACTTCTCTGGAAAATGCTGGTATAAATACAGAACGTAAAATATTATTTGTTATTTCACATACATTTTCATTGATAAAATCTCCCTTCATTTTAACAGAATTTCTTAATATAGGAAAACTACACTATCTTTAAAATATTAACACTAATGTATGTTATACATGGTCTGTATAAACAGAAGATCCATGAATCTGGCAGTACTAATGCAGATTTTTTTGCCCTTGGAGAAATCAATTTTTTTTTTGAGATGGAGTTTCACTCTTGCTGCCCAGCCTATAGTGCAATGGTGCAATCTCGGCTCCCCGCAAGTTCCGCCTCTTGGGTTCAAGTGATTCTGCCTCAGCCTCCTGAGTAGCTGGAATTACAGGCATGCACCACCGCGCCCAGCTAATTTTGTATTTTTAGTAGAGATAAGGTTTCTCCATGTTGGTCAGGCTGGTCTCGAACTCCCAACCTCAGGTGATCCACCCACCTCAGCCTCCCAAAGTGCTGGGATTACAGGTGTGAGCCACTGTGCTCAGCTCACTTATTCTTTTCTGAATTTTTTTTAATTCAGAAAATAAGTGAGCCAAATTAATATTTGAAAAGTCATTTTACAAAAGTTGTTGCTGGGCATGTTGACTCATGCCTGTAATCTCAGCACTTTGGGAGACTGGGCAGGAGAATATCTTGAGCCCAGTAGTTGAAGACCAGCCTGGGCAACATCTCTACAAAACTAAAATAAATTAGCCAGGCATGGCGGTACATGCCTGTGTTCCCAGCTCCTTGAGAGACTGGGGTAGGAGGATGGCTTGATCCTGGAAGGTCGAGGCCGCAGTGAGCCATGATCACACCACTGTTCTCCAGCCTGGGCATCAGAGGAAGACCTTGTCTCAAAAAAAAAAAAAAAACAAAAAACCAACACCCAACCCCCACCCCTCAAAAAAAAAAAAAAAGACTTCCCACAATATTTTGCAACCTGAAGC
The DNA here is from genome assembly GCA_036589455.1 of Ateles fusciceps. Classification (NCBI taxonomy): domain Eukaryota; kingdom Metazoa; phylum Chordata; class Mammalia; order Primates; family Atelidae; genus Ateles; species Ateles fusciceps. The sequence goes on from JAZHEH010002780.1 coordinate 1,293,731, forward strand.
CCATGTTGGTTTTAGTTTGGCTGCTACAATTTATTTCCCAACTGGCACTGAAACTGTCACTTAAGAACAACAAACAGAGGCTGGGTGCGGTGGCTTACACCTGTAATTCGAGGATTTTGGGAGGCCGAGGCAGGTGGATCACCTGAAGTCAGGAATTCAAGACCAGCCTGGCCAACATGGTGAAACCCTGTCTCTACTAAAAATACAAAAATTAGCCAGGTGTCGGGGCGTGTGCCTGTAATCCCAGCTACTCAGGAGGCTGAGGCAGGAGAACCGCTTGAATCCAAAAGACAGACGCTGCAATAAGCCAAGATCATGCCACTACACTCCAGCCTGGGCTTGAGTGAGACCCTGTCTCAAACAAAACAAAACAACAACAACAAAATGGATTTTCTAAAAGATCTATATAATGCTAAATGAATAAATAATGGACATACCAGCTGTGTAAAGCTAATAGTAAACTACAACACCCCTACCCTCCCATAAAAAGAAACAATAATGTAGGACTCAGTGTTTTTGAGAACTCCAAAAAATATGTTTAAAATATGATACAGTCACAGAAAAAGGAGTGATAACCGTGAAACTAAGTTTTGAACTGTGAGCTGTTTGGTGTCAAAGAAGAGAGTAGGAGGAATTCAAGCAAAGAATATGGTATGTGCCAGGAGCAGAAAACAATAATGTGTGGAGCATTTTTATCCACAGTGAAAGTTCAGAATGACTCTAGCGCAGTGTTATACAGCATGGGCTTTAGTCAAACACACAAGAGCTGAAGTCCTGGCATGGCCATAACATGTATAACCTTAGGTATTTCTCTAACTCTGTTTCCTTATCTCTAAAATGGCATAATACATGTAAAGCATCTAGCACATTGTCTATCTTGAGAAGTTTCCTAAGTTTAAGTTCTGATTTATATCCCACTGCCATTTTCCTAGTCCTTAAGTCTGTTTCCATCTTGTCACCTAAGTTGTTTTTCTAGAACTAAAATCCAATCATGCCACTCAGTTAAAACCTTCAGATGGCCTCCCATTACCTACTAAACTCTTTAGCTTTGCAAGCAAGGCTCTTGTAGTTCAAGTCCTTACCTACCTCTCCAGAAGTACCAGTTCATAGTACTTCCCCTCCCTTTCCTACCCTCATACTAATATTAGTATTACTACTAATAGATAAAAATTATTGAACTAACCACAACATTAAGTAAATCCTGAAAGCTTCATTCATATCATGACCTATGAGAAGGAAGCATTCTGGCGGTAGGCACTAAACAATCTGCATAGCTATACACTGTAGTCCTGGGTTTGAAAAGTTCTCTATGCCATCTTAAGAAGCTTAGGCTTTGGCTGGGCGCGGCAGTTCACACCTGTAATCACAACACTTTGGGAGGCCGAGGTGGGTGGATCACCTGAGGTCCGGAGTTTAAGACCGGCCTGGCCAACATGGTAAAACCCCATCTCCACTAAAAATACAAAAATTAGCTGGATGTGGTGGCAGTCACCTGTAATCCCAGCTACTCAGGAAGCTGAGGCAGGAGAATCCCTTGAATCCAGGAGGCAGAGGTTGCAGTGAGCTGAGATCCTGCCATTGCACTCCAGCCTGCATGCCAGGAGTGAAACTCTGTTTCAAAAAAAAAGCTTAGGCTTCAGATAGGAATTGATGAGTCTTTCAAAAGTTTTTAAACAGGGAGATAAATAATCCAACTTGTAACAAGAAGAATGATGCTGACAACACTATAAAGGAGATTACAAGCAAGGAAGCCTGACAAGATTTTTTGCTTTTCTTTTAATCAGCTTTCTCAGGTTGAATACGTAAGATGGTTTTTAAGGTTTCTTTACCCTAAGAATCCAAGAATTGCACAATAATGATAATTTCAAAGCTCAAAGTCTGAACCAGAAGAAGTATGAAACCAAAGAAAAGTCAAGATAGTGTGGTGGTTTGGGACAATGATAGAGTCAAGTAGTAAATATGTTACAGCTGAGGCATTTCATAAATACAAAAATGTGTAGCACAGATCCCTAGGAAAAAAACAGAAGACAACAATAGAGGAAATACCCATTTCAGTATAAAAGTGGGGAAGGCAGTCCTTCTTTTCTCCCTCTGTAAAGTACTTGTGAAAACATAAAGTGTGTATATTCTCACCAGCCTTATTTTTCCAAAGAGAGGGGGATAACTCAAATCTGAAAGGAGCATGAATAGGGTAAGGTAAGAATGAATAGGGAAAGTCAGAAAATTGGAAGAAAATGATCCTAGATCTGCTAATCTCCTGCACAAAATAGACTAGTATTTTTCAAATAACTTCCTTCTTGTTCACTGCAAAGAAATGTAAATAAAAAGTTTCTTATTATGGCATTAAACACATTTACAAGTAAAACGGTATTAACTGATGAGCCAAACTATACTATACAGTTGGAAAAGTCCCAGTGAATATGTTATTTGGTCAAATATAAAGCTGTTGACTCTGCTGTTATTGAAAACTGGCTTATTCACAAAAATTTCTAATGGCAAAATGAAAGAATAGCAAGATGTACTAATATTTAACAATATAAACATTGTATAAAAACATCTAAAAATTACTTAAAAGCATATTACCTATGTTCTCCCCAAACTTCATTATTTATCATAAATTTATCCTCTAAAATGTCATGTTTCAGAAGGGATACCATCTGTTATCATTTTTAAACCATTACAGTTATTGTCTAAGAACACAGTAATTGATTATATATTATTTACTCATTGATATGTTAAGACAATCATTAATTTGCAACAAATGCTTATTCAGGACTGTCGTCTAGGCACTGTGTTTGACTCAGAGTAAGCAGCAATAAATCCTTGTCCTCAAATAGTTTATAATATTTATAAACAATTTTTAAAAAGATTTCTTTCCAACAAAATGACCAATAAACCACAGAGGAAATAAAAGCTCAAACCAAAACTACTGGAAAAGATTACTTATATTTGTTTTTGTGGTGACTTACAGATAAAAAGCATTTTCACTATGATATCCAATTTTGAACCTCACAATAAAGAATAATACTACTGAATGGGAAATCACCTTGCCAGACATATAAAAAATATTAATGTCAGTACTAGTTCAGAAGATGAATAATGTCTGAAAGTTGTCATGTATATATAAGAATATATATATGATATATATCTATATATATAGATATATATAGTGTGGTAAAGGTGTCATTTGAAATCAGTGGGGAAGGAATGAATGATATTTTGGGATAACTGAAAATGTATTTGGAAGAAATCTATACTGCCTCATTCTCTATATTTTCCACAATGTGGAGCAGAGAAACAAGAAGACAGAAAATATATGACATAATGGCAAGATTATGGTTCAACAGGAATTTTTAGATATTGCTGCTGGGTACAACTGCCTTGGAAACACATGGATATTGTTTAGTGAAGCTGAACATCTACATGAACATGAACAATGAACAAAGCCAATTCTCTTGGACATGCACATTTAGGACTTGTGTACAAAAATGTACATAACAGCATATTTGTAATAGTTCAAGCTGCAAGCAAACCAAATGTCCATCGGCCATAGAATAGACAAATAAATTGTAACGTAAATAAATTGTATGAATATAAAATAGAGCACAGCAATGAAAATAAAGTGTTACATGTGATGGTATGATTGACTCTTACAATGCTGAGTAAAAGAAGCAAGTCCAAAATTATATACATAAACAGAATTCAAAACAGACATAACTAAACTGTATTATTACGGGATATATATCTCAGTTGTAAAACTACAAGGAATTCCTATGATCAAAAGAATCACAGAGTAAAAAGACAAACTACAAATTAAAGTTAAAACAATTCAAAATAAGGACTATTACCAGAGATAAAGAGAAACATTACATGATATAGGGGTCAATTTATCAAGAAGACATAATAATTCTAAACATGCATGCACCTAATAACAGAGCTTCAAAATACAGAAAGCAAAAGAAAAGCAAGAAAATAATTACCACAAAAATCAAAGTAGTAGTTATTTCTACTGGAGAAGGAAGAAGTGTGACCAGAGAAAAACATACAAGGTTGGAAGTTCTAAGAACAATGACAATACTACATTACCTTAGAAACAGCAGTTAAACTTCTAAAAGCAATAATAGGAAAAATGCATGAAACTGCATTTAGAAAAACATTGCTCTGGCCTGGAGCGGTGGCTGACACCTGTAATCCTAGCACTTTGGGAGGCAGAAGTGGGTGGATGACCTGAGGTCAGGAGTTCAAGATCACCCTGGTCAACATGGTGAAAACCCATCTCTACTAATAATACAAAAATTAGGTGAACATGGTGGTGTGCACCTGTAGTCCCAACTACTCGAGAGGCCGAGGCAGGAGAATTGCTTGAACCTAAGAGGTGGAGGTTGCAGTGAGCTGAGATTGCACTCCAGCCTGGGCAACAGAGCGAGCCACCATCTCAAAAAAAAATGTTGTTCATTGCACTATACATGACAGCAAAAACATTAATAAAGGGTTGGGGAAGTAAATTATGACATAGGGACTTCTATAATGATATAGATCTATATTGATATAAAATGTTTCTACTTTCAAATAAAGGAGGCTTTAAGAGTCTATGTGTGTTCATTTTTGAAAAATAAAAATACATTTTATATATAAGAACTAAAAAATAGTAACTGGAAGAATATACATCAGAATTCTAAGAGAAGCTATCTTTGAGTAGTAAAATTATCATCAGTCTTTATTCTTCTTTACATTTATGAAGTAAAAGTATACTTTATATTTATTTTCTTTCTTATACTTACTGATGTTTCTAGAACTTCTGAAAATGAGCACACACTGGCCTCTCATTTAAAGCATAATCTTTTTGGAGTAAAGCACCAAGAAATTAATAACATTTCAAAACTGTACTTGCAAAGAATTGACAGAATTAGGAACTCACTCCTACCAAAGTTGGTTTATTTTTTTGTTTTTGTTTTTTTGGTGAGCGAGTTTCATGCAAATAGCATAATTCTGAAATTTGCCTAATAGCCCAGGGTGTGAAATATGACATTATTCTCAGTATGCATGGCAATTTCCAACTTCATTAGCCACTTGACCTTGTACTATTAAGAAATACTAGGACTCAAGGATGAATTTTTGTTTGCTAGGTGTTTTTTCCTTTAGCAGAGACGTATCCAGACAAAGTAAAGACTGTCACTGAGCATCTAACTGGTATCAAGTAATAAACAATAAATATTAAATGTGCCTAAGATGAAAGAAAGTACTAACTTTGGAACATTGCTGGGTTTAGCATAAATTTAGAATAAAAGAAATGTAACCGATTAAGAATTCATATATTCTACAGCTTTAATGGATGTTGTCCTTAGTTTCTGGAGGATGCATTTCATTTGTAAGTGTTTAGTATATTTGCTTTTCCCTCAGTTCATTTTTTAATGTAATATGGTAAAAAAAAAAAAGTTCAACTAATTTTTTTCCTATGATTCTCAGAGTCTAGTCAGCTTTATGTATTTATGAGTTTAATTTTTATTTAAACATTTCAAATTATTATTATTAATTATTATTATTTTGAGAAAGGGTCTCTGTCACTCAGTCTGGGGTGTGATGGTGCAATCTCGGCTCACTGCAACCTCCCCCTCCCTGGATCAAGCAATCCTTCCATCTCAGCCTCCTGAGTAGCTGGGACTACAGGCATGTGCCACCATACCCGGCTAACTTTTGCATTTTTTGTAGAGACAGAGTCTTACCATGTTGCCCAGGCTGATCTCAAACTTCTGGGCTCAAGTGATCCACCCACTTTGGTCTCCTAAAGTGCCTATTACAGATATAAGCCGCCATTCCTATCACTTTTGAAGAATCAGCTTATTAGTAATTAGTAAATTGATAGTTATAATCAGATAAAAATTTTAAAATTCTTTGAAATACACATGTTCCCCAACATTAAAGTTTTTTTTTTTGTTGTTGTTTGTCTTGGTTTGATACTGTTTTCTTGATCTTTCTGGTCTCTGAATAATACCAAAGTTTTATGCAGTCATCTTTCCTTTCTCTTTCCCTGTAGCTTTACTTTTATCTAAAACTATTACAAAAGAAGTAGGTGGTAGAGTTCATCTAAGTGCTATAACAATTTTGATTTTGTTTTTATTTTAACATAGTACCTGTTTTCCTCTCACCTGGCAAAATTATTTTTTTAGAAATCCCCAAGTGAAATTGTAGCTTTCTTTTTATACTGCCTATATTTGTAACGCTAGGTTTGCTCAGAGTTTGCTTACAGACCTGACTGCTAAAATATACTATAATAGCCTCTTTCTTTTTCCCATTTCAGTTTAAAATCACCTTCTTGCTGATTCTTGTTAGGAAGCTCTTTCAACGTGTTTTCTAACAAACTGGGGATCTCTTCCAGGTTCCTCCTTGAACAAAGTTACACTAATTGGTCTGTGGATTGTTCCATCAACCTCAGTAACACCACTATTAGTCTGCCGTTCATCTAAAATAACTGTTGATGATGGTGAATAAACATTTCCTAAGTGGTCCATTATAGGAAGCAAATATAATTCTGGTTGAAGAGCCTAAAACATACAGAAAATTTAAAAAATTAGTTTGTAATTAAAAACAGTGTTGTAAGTTAAAAACTAGCATAAGTTTAAAATGCCACATTTACATACATATGGAGGAGTAAATGATCTGAGTTTCAGTTCTGATTCTTGCTTTTCCTTCACCTAGAAATAAGTAAATGAGAAAAAAATTAAAGCTTTTGCTACATTTTTTTTCAATTATTTTTACCTCTACTTCTTTTTGCAGAAGGCATATATATATTTGTGGCAAATATAAAAATCAAATTTAGAAGCTAGTAACTACAGGTAGATTCTAGAAAATGCAGAATATAATGTTACTTTTATCCACTGTATCAAACAGATATTCTATGTCATTTACTAATAATAACTATGCCTGTCTCTTACATGGACTTCCTATGTGCCTGGCACTATTCTAAGTGCTTTACACTTAGTAAAGATTGTATAACTAGGAAATTTCCAAGTTGGGATTCAAAACTGGGTCATCTGACCTCAGAGTCCAACCTAGTAAACTTTTCCCACATATTCAACCCTGTAGAGTTCATTTGTTATTTATTTATTTCACAAATATTGGGGGACTGGGCATGGTGTCTCACGCCTGTACCCCAGCACTTTGGGAGGCCAAGGTGGGCAGATCACTTGAGGTCAGGAGTTCGAGGCCAGCCTGGCCAACATGGCAAAACCCCGTCTCTACTAAAAATACAAAAATTAGCCGGGTGTGGTGGCTCCCCTAGCTACTCGGGAGGCTGAGGCAGGAAAATGGCTTGAATCCAGGAGGTGGAGGCTGCAGTGAGCCGAGATCAAGCCATCGCACTCCAGCCTGGTGACAGAGCAAGACTCCAACCAAAAAACAAACCAAACAAACAAACAGTGAGGGCTTACTATCTGTCAGGCAGTGTTCTGCATGGTAGGGGATACAATAAGTAAGGCAAAATCTCTGCTATCATGGAGCTTTATTCTACTTGGGAAAGCAGATATTAAATAAATAAACACAATTTAGGATGATGATATATGTTTTATGAAAAGAAAACAGTGATGTAATAGAGAGTAACTTGAAAGAATATCTAAAAACCAGTTGGTCAGGGAAAGCCTTTTTGAAAAGATAATACTTGAGCTAAGACCTGAATTATGAAAAGCAGCAACCAGCTATCTGAAAATCAGGGGGAAGTGATTTCTAGGCAAGTGCAAGGACCAAAAATCAGAAATGAGTCTGCCATATTTGAGGACCAAAGGAAGATTTCTGTAGCTAAAGTACGAAACCAAGGAGAAAATGGTCATAGAAGAAATTTGAGAAGCAGCCTTTTCCTTAGGCCCACATTATCTCCTGCCTGAACCACTGTAAAACTTTCCTACTGAAATCCCTGCCTCTATTCTCTTCTCACTTCAATCCATCCTTCTCAGTGAGGCCCAATTAATTGTACTGAAGGCTCTAATCATGTAATTCTTTTAGTCAAAAACTCTAAGGTTTCAGGAAAAAATCCAAACTATTAATCTAAACCTGAAGGCATTCAAGACCTTCAACAAACAACTTTATAACTTGCTCCTATTTCCTTTCATGTCATCAATGCCCCATTAAAAAATGTACCATTTATTATTTCTGAGTTGTCTGCTTTTCTACTCCTGTGCTTATCCTATTTCTCTGCTCAGAAAGCTTTTCTCACCCTTCATCTCTGCAAGAACAAATATTTTTCTTTTAGGATCCAAACTGAAATATTGCTTCTTCCTCAAAGTTTTCTACCTCCCCCTCTTCCTCTGCTGGAAGTAATCTCCTTTCTTCTGAATATATAAAATATGATATTTTATTTATTTTAATCTTCATTACTACACTGAGCACTCTTTAAGGGCAAGATCCATATCTAGTTCTGTTTTCTAGTTTAGTATATAGAAAAACATCAATAAATAGTTGTTTAAAATAATATTAGAAGAATTTTAGAAATTGACCTAAATTACTTTGAAAGTCCCTTACAATCTAGGATTCTATGATTAATATTTTGTACATTTACACATCATGAAAAATAAAAAATTATGAGTTATTAATTTTCTTCTCTGAGGAAAACTGACTTAATGATCAGTAAATTAATATTAATATGCCAAAAGTCATACTAAATAGAACTCTGATGACAAAAACTTCTTCAAATTTAGCTACTGATCCCAAGAATCTCACATAGCAAATTACAGTGGTACTTTGGAAGAAAATGCCTATTTTTTCCATTATCATTCATGATTTAATTTGTTCAGTGAACATTTAAACACCTCTAGTGTAAAACACACCTTGTTAGGCACTGATTAGAAATACAATAGTGAATAACATGAATTCCCTTCCCACAAGGAACTATAATCTAATGGTAGAGTTAGATGTTAAGCAAATAATCACATAAACACATAAACATAATAATGATATAATCTGTTAACTAGAGTGAAATAAGACTACACTGCATTTTAAAGAGTTTAAATATAGAAAATCTTGATTAAGGAAATAAAATTTATATGGATATGAGAGACCAGAAACTTTGAGATGTGATGGCTCGTTAGATTAGAAACTTAGGCTAGGAATACTCTCTAGAGTGTCCTGGCCACTAAGTCATAGCAACTACAAATAGAAGTGTTCAGTAAATATCAGTAGACATCGACCAGGCATAGTGGCTCACACTTGTAATCCCAGCACTTTGGGAGGCTGAGGCAAGCAGATCACCTGAAGTCAGAAGTTCAAGACCAGCATGGCCAACATGGTAAAACCTTGTCTCTACTAAAAATACAAAAATTAGCTGGGTGTGGTGGCGCACACCTATAATCCCAGCTACTTGGGAGGCTGAGGCAGGAGAATTGCTTGAACTTGGGAGGTAAAGGTTGCAGTGAGCCAAGATCACACCACTGAACCCCAAACAGGGCGAAGAGCAAAACTCTGTCTCAAAAAAAAAAAAAAAAAAAAAAGTTGACACCAAAAAAAATACGTTGGAGCCATATCATTTTCACATCAAATAAGTCTAGCTGTGGTGCAAGCACTGAGAACCCCATTTTTCTCCAGAACACAAATACTTTTTTAAAACACTTAAAAACTTTCATTTAAATTTAAGAACTATATTACTTACATAACATTTTAAATTGGTATTTCTTTGCTTTGCAAGGAAATTCACAAACACAAAACCCATTATTTTCGTGCCCAATAACATGCCTATGTGACCTATCTTTGTTGATCTGTATGCTTAATGATATTTCCATTTCATTAGGATTGAGATTACATATTTAATAGTATTTTAAGGAGCTGAGTTGATAAGCATTTAAGAAATATAATTTGAGAAGGTATGATCTTTCTCAATCAGAAGGAAAAAAAGAAAACTTACCACAGCTAAATTATTTCCAATGCATTTCAGAAATAAAAATTTTTCTGCAATAGCTTCTTCACCCAGGAACTCGCCAAGATGCTCCCTCAGGGCTTGTAAAGTAAGTTGAGGAGATACTCTGAAATATTATGATATTCATCTTACAATGTCAAATGAAATAGATTTTGGATATACTAATGATTCAGTAACTTTAGTCAGCTATCTCAAACACAAATGTTGATATAATGTGTCAGATATAGTTTAACATATCATGTTTCTACATTGCTGGCATTTTGTAGGTCTTCCATAAATATCTCTTAAAATAAATAAAAGTCTGCCTTTAAAATTAAGCAAATAAACACTGTTTATAAATGTTTTGTACTGAAGAGGAAAATAACTGTCTCTTTGCTAATCTACTTCCAATTTTTTTTTTTTTTTTTTTTTGACACGGAGTCTCACTCTGTTGCCCAGGCTGGAGTGCAGTGGCATGATCTCAGCTCACTGTAACCTCTGCCTCCTGGGTTCAAGTGATTCTCATGCCTCAGCCTCCCAGGTAGCTGGGACTGCCAGTGCCCACCACCACACCTGGCTGATTTTTGTATTTTCAGTAGAGATGGGGTTTCACCAGATTGGCCAGGCTGGTCTCAAACTCTTGACCTTGTGAGCCACCCACCTCAGCCTGTCAAAGTGTTAGAATAACAGACATAAGCCACTGCGCCCCGGCTTACAAATTTTATTGTTAAAATTTGCTGTGGAATTTATTTACTTTTATACATATATCAACAAATGATATAGCCACAGATATTTATTTTGGAAGTTTGGCAGAAGTAGCTAGTGCTTAAATAATTTTAAAATAATCTAACATCTAACATTGTCAGAGTCCATATCTTTGCTTATTAGGAATACTTTGCTCCTGAATGTCTAAAATTTAAAACCATCACTTATGCTATCATTCTGAGTTCTTATTTTTCTAGGACCTTATGAGAAATATTAGATAATTCATTCAGTCAACACATATTTAATGAGCACCTACTATGTGTCAGACATTGTTCCAAGGTATGGGAATATGGCAGTCAACAAAACAAAAATCTCTGCCCTCATGGACTTTACAACCTAGTGATGGAACAGGAAAATTAATGAAGTTTAAAAAAAATGCAATTCATAAGATACTGCCAAGTACCACAGAGAAAAATAAGGCAGAGAATAAAGAAAGGGGTTGTAGCAATGATTTAAAATGCAGTGATTAGAGAATATCCACAGAAAAAGGTAACATGTGAGTAAAAACCTGAAAGAGATGGGAGGGCATATGGTTAGGGCAGAAAACTCATTCTAGACAAAAGGAACAGAAAGTACAAGGGTCCTGAGATAGGGCAATATGTTCCAGAACAGAAAGGAGGCTGATGTGGTTGAAGAAAGTGATGATGAAGATTAGGAAGAGGGGGTGTGCTCAAGAGATAACAGACAGTCAGATCACACAGTATCATGTGTCTTTTTGTGAATGTGAAAATACACATCTAAATACATAAAAGCATATGTTCTTTGTTTACATTTTTAAACAATTCAGAGAAAGAGGCATTGTAGATATATTGCTTTAACTACTATTCTCAGATCTTCAGCAGCTTTCTCTTTTTTTTTTTTTTTTTTTTTTCGGTCGGGGGTGGGGGTGGGGGGTGGGGGGCAGAGTCTTACTCTGTTTCCCAGACCGGAGTGCAGTGGTGCAATCGTGGCTCACTGCAGCCTTGACTTCTGGGGCTCAAAGCAGTCCTCCCACCACAGTAGTTTAGCAGATTTTTAATTTCAGATAACTTCTCTCTTAATTCACTTTGTGTATGATCATAACAACACACAGGTTATACACTGTTTTCTGGGTGGTAGTACTATGGCCAAGTGAGCTATTCCTATAGAACTCGTTTAATTGTTACATAGCACTACATATTGATAGTATTCATTAAGTTAGGAAATGGAACTATCACATGGACAAAATATTTTTCACTTATAGTTCTTAAATTTCCAAAAAGCATTCTTCTCTGCAGAAACAAAGATTCTTCTTTCAGGCATATTGTTATATCACTATACAACACTTGCCTTAGAAATCCAGCTGAAATGAATCTGTTAACAACTTCTGTTGAAATGGTATTTAGCTTATAGTTCCATGATCCCTCAGGGACATAAAAAACATGAAGTTCCACCAACTGAATAAATTGAGAACATCAGTTAAAATATTTTTAAAGTGAAAAAAAAAAATCAACTATGTCCCATATAATCAAGTTTAATAAACACAATCGAAAAAAACACAAAATACATACATTCCTCTGAACAAACAAAAAACAAAATGAACCAATAATCTGTTCTTAAGTTGGCCACTTGGCACTTGGAGTACATTTCCCGTGGCAGCAATGACTATGAGATTATCTCAATATTTTTGGCATATGGTGTTCTTTCGGTGGCCTGCAGTAAGAATCCTAGGGTACCAAGACTAGTTTTCTTTCTTTTTTTTTTTTTTTTTTAAGATGGGGTTTCACCATGATGGCCAGGCTGGTCTTGAACTCCTGACCTCAGGTGATCCACCCACCTCGGCATCTCAAAGTGCTAGGATTACAGGCATGAGCTACCGCGCCCGGCCCCCAAGACTAGTTTTCTTAACATCAACCTTTACTTCACCTCACTCCCTACCTGCTCCATTCCATTGGAGTGAACTTGTGGAATCCTTATCCTTTGTATATTTTCTCCCTATTACAGTTCTGAAGATTGCTAGCTCTCAGCACCTGCAAAAGGCTTAATACCATGGTTTGGGGAACATATTTATTCCCCAGAATTCCAGGAAGAACTCATTCCTGACCAAATGAGAAAGGAATGACTGTTCTTACATTGGGCATGTCTGTAAGTACGTCTGTGCTTATATGTAACTATCCACTTTTCCATTAATGTTTTGTTATGACCTTGATTAGAATCCTTCTATTTAGAATATTTATATTATCACAACAGAAACAGAATGATTGCAAATATAGTCTTATCTTTTAGTCAAATTAAGTTTGATACTCACTGCATATTAAAAGTCAAAACATTTAAATGAATATACTCTAATGCAATATTAAATATCTGAGAAATCTTTAAAAGTTTGAAAATGACCTACTATTATTAATTTTATAGAAGATAATAATCTTAAACATAAGGTTTTCTTCAAGTTGTTTTTATAAATCAAGGAAATTACTTCTATGCTTTTAATGATGAAATATTAACTAACAATTTAAAATGTATAGATGTGATAGTGAAGTTTGCTCTTTACATTTGATAGTTCAAGTTGCATTTTGAACACTAGAGCACTTAAAAGATTAATCTCTAGCTATACTATTAAACATTTGCAAAACCTTAAAAAATTTAAAGCAAAAATGACCTCATCTTTATATAAATGTATTAATATTTTACAGGGGGAAACTATTTCTTGAACTAAATATTTATACATATGCTTCTTAAAAATACTTTTAAAGGTTTTATTTTTTCCAGAACAAAGTAGTTGAAAAAATACGGAAAAATTTTTAAGTATATATTAAATCTGACATTATTTTAAGGTTAAATATTCTATTTACACCCAAACCCTAATTTATTATAATCTTACTTTCCTGGCTGTAATGAAAGTTACTCACCAATAATATTTTCATTAAAACCATTAGCCATTTTAAAAATACATTACAAGGTACATATATGTAAGGGCACATACTTTTTCTTTTGCCACAGGCTTCAAAATGATTAGAGATGGCACTGTTGGATCCTGTCTCTACTTAAAATATTGACATCTTGTTCATCATGTATTTTTTTGCATTCATACTAAAAAATTTTTTTGGGTAGCCCCTTAAATTTTTTATCCATGTAAGTACCTCATTTGCCTCAGACTAGTCCTGGCTCTGTGAGAGATATAGCCAATAAACAATACATACTGACTTCTAAGAAGTAAAATTTTAAATTTTTTTTAAATTAAAAAAATATAAACACTAATAGGTAATATAGCATATTACAAAGTAGTAATTACTAGGAAAAAATAATAAGTAGGGCTGGGTAAAGAAGAATGGGAAGATACGGGATGGAGAAGTTTTCAGTTTTAAATAGTCAGGGTAGGTCTCATGGAAGAGGTGAGATCTAGTAAAGACCTAAGGGAAAAGAAGGAATTAGCCAAGTGAAGATCTAGAGGGGAAAGAGTTCCAGAAAGGGATAAAATAAAGGCATTAAGGTGAGAGCATGCCAGTATGATTGAAGCAGAGAGAGTAAAGAGTAGAAGATGACAAGTTCAGAAATATAAAGAGGTAGAGGGGAAACACAGAGCACCTTCTGAGCCATTTTCACCTACAAAATGGGAAGCTAACGCATGGTTTTAAGAGAAACATGAAGATCTGACATATGTTTTTGTTTAATATGAAAAATTTTAAACATATATGCATATAAAAATAATTCCCTCTGAATAAAACATTTAAAGTAAATCAGACATCATGACAATATAGCCCTAAATACTTTGACATCCATATTCTAAAAATAAGGACTTCTGGTAACATAATCACAATTTCATTTTCACATCTAAAAAAATTAAAATTCCTTAATGTCAATTAATATCCAGTCCATATTTAAATTTTCCCAATTGTCCTCAAAATGTTTTCTTAATCTGGAATTCAAACAAGGATCGCACACTGCATTTGGTTGATATGTCTTTTAAAAACTTTCTTCTTGGAGTTCCCAAACCTGTTTTTTTGCTTTTTTTTTTTTAAACATGGCATTGACTTTTTAAGAGATTGAGCCAGTTGTCTCATAGAATGTTCTCCATTATGAACGTACTTCATAATCTCTAAGGTGTCATTTAACTTGTATCTCCAACCTCTCTTATCTCCTGTAAACAGTTAACTATACAGCCTTGAAGTGACACAGGTTACTACTTGGGGCAATAGTATTTTATAAATGGTGCCCTGTATTTTATATTGCATTACATCAGGATATACATAATGCTTTACATTTGAATCTTTCTAAATATAATTAGTTGGGTAATGGGAATAATAGCTAGAAGAGACTATACGAGGCAAGAAAACTTGTTATAAAGTTACTGGAATTATGACAGTGTGAGATGATGGTGACTCATGTGCTAGCAGTAAAGGTGATTAAAAAGTAATCAGATTTTGTATATATTTAAAAACTAGAGACAATCCATTGGAAGTGGAGTTCAAGAGTCAAGTAGAAGAGTCAGAGTCAATCTATTGGAAGTGGAGTTTGAGAGAAGAGGCAAGTAGAAGACTCAAGTATGCAAGAAGAATCAAGTATGACTCCAAGGCATTTGGCATCAGATACTGAAAGGGTAGATTTGACATCACGTGAGATGGCAAAAAGTCATGGGTAGTACAAATTTTGGGGAAGGGGAAAAGATCCAGTTTCAGACATATTAAGATGAAATATCTATTGGCCATCCAAGTGGAGATGTCAGTCAGTCAGCTGAATATATGCATATGTGAATCTGGAATTTGGGAAAGAGGACTGGGATGGGGCTAGAAATTTGGAAATCCTTGGCATAAAGTTGGCATTTAAATATATTAGACTAGATGAGATCACCAAGGAATGAGTGCAGGTAGAAAAGAGAACAAAGAGCTAAAATATTTCAAAATTAAGGTCAGGAAGAAGATGAATACCCTATAAAGATGACTGAGAATGAATAACCAGGGAGGTAAGATGAAAACAAATATAATATGTATGCTAGAAGCCTAGTGAAGCCTATGTCAAGGAAGAGAATGTGATTAATGGTGTCAACTGTTGTGCACACATAGGTCAAGAATGTTTAGGATAAGAATTAACAAACAGATTTAGTAATGAAAAGGTGAATTTAACAAGAATAGTTTTGTTGGAATAATGGAGGTGAAACCTTGATTGCAGTTGCTTTAAGAGAAAACAGAAAGAAGGTATTGGGGGTCTGAGATGGTATGACATACTTGTTTAGAAGAGTGGAAGAGTGGGCCAGGCGCAGTGGCTCATGCCTGTAATTCCAGCACTTCGGGAGGGTGTGGCAGGCAGATCACGAGATCAAGAGATTGAGACCATCCTAGCCAACATGGTGAAACCACATCTCTACTAAAAATACAAAAATTAGCTGGGTGTGGTGGCATGCACCTATAGTCCCAGCTACTTGGGAGGCTGACACAGGAGAATCACTTGAACTCAGGAAGCAAAGGTTGCAGTGAGCCAAGATCAAGCCATTGCACTCCAGCCTGGCAACAGAGTGAGACTCCATCTCAAGTAAACAAACAAACAAAAAAAGAAGAGAGGAAGAATGAATCAATGAGTGGCAGATAGTAAGACTGCCCACAAGAAAAAGATTCCACTTGAAATTCATGGTCATGAATTTAAAGTGAGAATGGTACTTATGACGGTATACATTTTTTTTCTCTAGCCACATTCAGCTGCTCAGTTGTAGGTATTGAATAGGTGGAGACATGCATTAACCATGTTTGTTGTATTGCCAAGGAACACAATGAAGTGAGAGAGGGGAAAGAAGTCAAAAGTATATGCAAGGGAGTGATCATGATTGCTCTATGGAATTTAAGCTAGATATGGAGGGTACCACCTTCAATCATACAACTGAGAAATAGCAAAAAAGGTGATATGATCAATGCATTGGGGGTCCCAATATGGTTGGGGTATTAGAGGAAGTGAGTTAGAGACATGAGAAGTGTAATCAGACAGTGGGATACACGAAGTTGGGATCATGGTGGAGTCAATAACTAACACTTTATGTAATTCATGTTTTTGCTTTTATAAAACTTTTCAGAAACGATAAGCAAGTCTTTCTTATATTTTAGTATAAAAAGATTTTCTTACCTCTGATGAGGAAGGTCGACTTGGATTGAGCGACATATTCACTTATGTCTGAATGGGATAATTATCAATTGGAATTTTTTTTTCTTTTTTTATCTTCATTTAAGTAGTATTAAATAAAAATTATAACAGTTTTTTTGGCTTAAGATAGCATTCCACTCATTTCTGGTCTCTGATTTGTTCAAGAAATAAAAAGGAAAACATAAAAGCTTTAAATAAACTAAAATTGAAAACTTAGGAATATATACAATCTTCATTATTCTAACTCAAAAGGACATATTACTAGTAAATACAACTGGTAATTGTAATGAAATGACCATAAATGTATAAAACTAAGTAAAGTGATAAATTACATTATAATGAACTTGTGACCAGGACATATTTTGCTCTTCTAAATCTTTTCTTGGTTGAAAATTAAGTTTACATAAACAGTATTGTACATAAATTAGAAATACACGTTTGGAAGTAGAAAGAATTTATGATCCTTGGTTAGGATCAACTACAAACTCTAAGCATGCCTAAAGTTTTTTTTTGTTGTTTTTTTTTAAAGACGGGGTTTCACCATGTTGGTCAGGCTGGTCTTGAACTCCCGACCTCAGGTGATCTGCCCACCTTGGCCTCCAAAGTGCTTGGACTACAGGCGTGAGCCACCACGCCCGGCCGCATGCCTAAAGTTTTAATTAGCCTCTTGGCTAGTTAAAATGGCTGTAGAATGATGAAAACTGTTTAACCATATACATTTCTTCCTGGGCTTTGATGCCTCAATAATAAAAAATATGAACTATTATCCCAGATGAAAATGCCAATCTTTAAATATGTCAGGTTTCATTTGTGTATTATTTCTTGTGTTTTTCCTCAGAGGATTTATGGCAGTTTACCAGAATTTATGATACAATTAAAAATATATAAATGTATATAAGAAAAATTGAAAAATAAGGTAGCTGAATTATTACTCTAAAAGGAATTATCAAAGTAGGATAATCCTTAAGGAAATACTAATCGCACCAACACAAAAGCTGAAGCTTTTCTAGATTTCAAAGCATTGCTCTTCCTTGGCTTATGTTAAAACAATGATTTAAATCTAACAAAACTTAAAATTCCTCTGATCTGGTACTGATTATAGCTCTACAAAACCCTAACAAGTACTACTAATTGTTTTAATAGTATCAAAATTAAAAGTTTATTTCCTGAAATATACAATCTCCTAAAATTAGTTTTGCATATTACTTCCTATATTTCTTACAATAATTAAAACTTAAAATGTGATTAGTCATTCTGACCATGTCAAACGATATTTTAAGAACACATTGGTACTTTAAGAAAGTATTTATAGATCTATCCAAAAACTCTGTGGGCCATTGTATTAATATTAACCTCTATTGTGAACCTAGGTGAAACATGACTCAGATACATATATGGTCACTTCATTATTAGATAAGAATTAATCGATAATAATTATAGCATATGGACATTCATTGATTCACTAGTATGCAAATTAGTAGGCTAAAGTTTTAATTTCTCTTCATATTAAAATTTGATACTTTAATTCAGAACAATTTTTTTTTCTTTGAGACGGAGTCTCCCTTTGTTGCCTAGGCTGGAGTGTAGTGGCACAATCTCGGCTCACTGCAGCTTCTGCCTCCCAGGTTCAAGTGATTCTCCTGCCTCAGCCTCCCAAGTAGCTGAGATTACAGGCCTGTGCTACCACGTCCAGTTAATTTTTGTATTTTCGGTAGAGACAGGCTTTCACCATGTTGGCTAGGCTGGTCTTGAACTCCTGACCTCAAGTGATCCGCCTGTCTTGGCCTCCCAAAGTGCTGGGATTACAGGAGTGAGCCACCCACTGTGCCAGTCCCAGAACAAATTTTTAATTATGCAAACTCAAGATAGATCAGTCAAGACCTGCTTTATTGTTGTCCTGTGGTAAACCCAGACAGGACCCCACTATACAGGTTGAGTATCCCTAATTTTAAAATCTGAAATCTGAAATGCTCCAAAGTCTGAAACTTTCTGAATGCTGACATGGTGCTCCAAGGCAATGCTCACTGGTGCATTTTGGATTTTGGTTTAGGGTTGTCCAACCGGCAAGTATATAATGCAAATATCCCAAAATTTGAAAAAATCTGAAATCTGAAACATTTCTGACCCCAAACATTCTGGGTAAGAGATACCTATAGTATCCCTTCTAAAGTAATGGCAAAGAAGCCATGTTTGGGATTTTAAAAACTCCCTTTATCATTTCTGATGGGACCAATGCTGGAGTCCAAATCCTGGGCTGACCAGAAACACAATGTTCTGACATGAAAAGATGATCCCTTGGGAATTGAACCTGGGAAAGAGCTCGAGATTCAAGCCTTAGTAGACATTATTAATAAGAATATAAAAAAGAGAAGTCATGGGGTAGTATCCTAGCCATGAGGCAAGCCCAAGTTATGGGTAAAGCTATACATATAGAGAGATAGAAAAAGATAAAAAATAGAGAAAATGACTAGGTAAACTGGTAGTGAGAAGCAAACGGAGGAAGTAACATAGCTGATTCATGTTTATAACTAAGCACCAGAAAGGAGGAATCAAGAATTCTTGGGGCTGAAGTCTCTAGCCTTAGATCTACTTCCAGTTTGGCCTATTAGCGTGACAGTTTTGTTTTGGGATTTGCATGGGATATGTGCCTCCACTGCTGCTCTATGTTGATCTTTACAATAATCTCCTCATTGCTTATGGTAACTTGAGTAAGTCTTTGCTATTGAAACCACAAGAAGCTAATTAAAACTTCAGGCATGCTTAGAATTTACTAAATCATATACTATATCCTAACATATCACGTGGAATTTTCAAATTTTTTTCCTATTGCTAATTAGCTAATGAACCAAATGATGCCAACAATTCAAACAAAAGAAGACTGATATCTCAATAACCAAAAATAAAGTGACTATGAAATTCTGGTCTAATCTTTCATTTATTACACAATTTTGCTTTACAACTCTGCTGCCAGGAATGGAAAATCAATTTTATCTTGCATACTAATTCCCATCACTTGGTACTATCTAAAAGTGAACTACTAAGTAGGATCCCAGGGCTAAACCTCAGGAAGGAAACAGTACAGAATTGAATTATCACAGTCAACTATGGGTTTGAGGAGTAACTGTTGGTAGATTTATCACCTATCTGCCATCTCTGATCTAGTCTCTCCTTTCAACATAGTTACCTATCATGTTTTCTCGGCACTTTTCCAAAATGATTTTCAATGTCAGAAGCAGAGCTGAAAATCAAGCTTAAGAACTTCTGACACTCTATTCAGTGTCTAAAAATAATGATTCTAGTCATTTTTATTTCCTGTTTGATTTGATAATATGGCATACAAAGATTGCTCAATGTACTTTTTTTTTTTTCCTGCTAGTATTGGGATCCCTTTCAGGTATGCTCAATGTACTTTAATAAATGCTGACATTTAATAAATGCTGACATTTTAAATACGAATATAAAAAAGAGAAGTCATGGGGTAGTATCATAGCCATGAGGCAAGCCCATATTATGGGAAAGCTATACATATTTACGGAGAGATAGCAAACGATAAAGAATAGAGAAAATGACTAAGTAAGCTGGTAGTGAGAAGCTAATGGAGGAAGTAACATAGCTGATTCATGTTTATAACTAAGCACAAGCACTTAATAAATGCTGACATGGGCTATGTTTAAATATACCAATAAAGTAGAATCTCAGACAAGATAATCAGATTGGGAGCCAGAAAAGCAGGTTTCTAGTCCCTTATAATCTGTAAAACCATTCATTGGTCTGAGTGTCAGTTTCTTAGTGGTAAGTGACTTGAACTCTTCAAGAACCTTTGCAGCTCTAAAATTTTTTGATTACTCAAGGAATGCAACAAGTGACAGGGAAACTTACATTCTGGAATTAAAAAATCAGAATACAGTCAACTTCACACCAGATGATGGGAGAATTTTTTGGCACAGTTCCTGATTCTTAAATCACCAAGGCATGAAATCTATCTGATCAGGATAAATTCAGGTTACATATATGTCCTGGGAGTTCTGCTTTATTTGATTACTGGTTAAGCTATAAATAAAATTCTAATCCATTTTTTTTTTTTGAGACAGAGTTTTGCTCTTGTTGCCCAAGCTGGAGTGCAGTGGCGCAATCTCGGCCCACCACAATCTCTGCCTCCCAGGTTCAAGTGATTCTCCTGCCCTCAGCCTCCCAAGTAACTGGGATTACAGGCACCCACCACCACGCCCGGCTAATTTTGTACTTTTAGTAGAGACGGGATTTCTCCATGTTGGTCAAGTTGGTCTCATATCAAACTCACAACCTCAGCCAATTCACCCGCCTCAGCCTCCCAAAGTGCTGGGATTACAGGCGTGAGCCACAGGGACTGGCAAATTCTAATCCATTTAAAGGGTAACCTGTCTTAGGTAAATAGATTAAAATGCCTGAAATGCCTGAGGGCACTCCAAAATCTGCAAGCATTTATAGTAGTCAGACTTGTAGAACCAATTGAGGAATGAGGTTTGTTTTCTATACAGGTAGACAAATGTAGACAAAATGGCATACTTGTCTTGATTTGAAATCTTTTCAGGATATATAAAGACATTTTAGGGTGGGAGAGGGTCTCCCAGAGAGTAACAGAATGATATAGGATTAGAATCTATGTTGGAAAATGAATTATAGAGTTAGGTTTCTTTTACTTTGTAATTTTTGTGGGCATGTAGTAGGTATATATATTTATGGGTACATGAAATATTTTGGTACAGGCATGCAATGTGTGAAAATCACATCAGGGTAAATAGGGTATCCATGACCTCAAGCATTTATCCTTTCATGTTACAAAAAATCCAATTATACTCTTATTTTAAAATATATAAATTATTAACCATAGTCACACAATAATTGCACTATCAAACACTATTTTATTCATTTTATCTAACATATTTTGTACCCATTAACCATCCCCAGTCCCCACCCACTACCTTTCCCAGCCTCTGGTAACCATCATTCTACTATCTCCATGAATTCAAATGTTTTACTTTTTACTGCCAAATAAGTGAAAACATATCAAGTTTATGTTTCTGTGCCTGGCTTTTTAACTTAACATAATGACCTCCAGTTCCATCCATGTGGTTGCAAATGAGATGATCTCATTATTTTTTATGGCAGAATAGTACTCCATTGTGTATCTGTACCACATTTTATTTACTCATTCATCTGCTGATGGACATGTAGACTGCTTTTACATCTTGGCTACTGTGAATAGCGCTGCAGTAAACAAGGGAATGCACATACCTCAATATACTGGTTTCTTTTCTTTTGGATCTCTATCAATCACTGGGATTCTTGGGACATATAGAAGTTCTATTTTTAGTTTTTTTGAGGAACCTCCAAGCTGGTCTCCATCATGGAAACCAGCTAATTTATATTCTCACCAACAGTGTACAAGGGTTCCCTTTTCTCCACACCCTCACCAGCATTTATTATTGCCTATATTTTGCATAAAGGCCACTTTAATTGGGGTGAGATGATATCTCATTGTAGTTTTGATTTGCATTTCTCCTGATCAGTGATGCTGAACACCTTTTCATATACCCGTTTACCGTTCCTGTCTTCTTTTGAAAAACGTTTATTCAGCTCTTTTGCCCATTTTTAAGGTGGATTATATTTTTTCCTATATAGTTGTTTGAGCTCCTTATATATTCTGGTTATAAATCCTTTATCAGATGGATAGTTTGCAAATATTTTTTTTCCCATTCTGTGAGTTGTCTCTTCACTTTGCTGATTGTCTCCTCTGTAGTGCAGAAGTTTTTATTAGTTTTTTGTTTTTATTTTTGAGACAGGGCTTTTCTGTTGCCCAGGCTGCAGTGCAGTGGCATGATCACGGTTCACTGCAGTCTTGATCTCTGAGGGCTCCCAAGTAGCTGGGACCACAGGTACATGCCACCATACCCAGCTAATTTTTGTAGTTTTGTCGAGATGGGGTTTTGCCATGCTGCCCAGGCTGTTATTAAACTACTGGGCTCAAGCAATCCACCTGCTTCAGCCTCCCAAAGTGCCTAGATTACAAGCATAAGCCATGGTGTCTAGCCCTGTGCAGGTTTTTAACTTGATGTAATCCCACTTGTTCATTTTTGCTGTTGTTGCCTGTGCTTGTGGGGTATTATTTAAAAAAATCTTTGTCCAATCCAATGTCCTGGAAAGTTTCTCCGTTTGTTTGTTTATTTATTTATTTAGTGAGAGATGGAGTCTCACCATTTATTCATTTATTGAGTGAGTGAGTGAGTGAGTGAGATGGAGTCTCACTCTGTTGTCCAGGCTAGAATGCAATTGCATGATATCTGCTTACTGCAATCTCTGCCTCCTGGATTCAAGCGATTCTCCTGCCTCAGCTTCCCAAGTAGCTGGGACTACAGGTGTGTGCCATCACACTCAGCTAATTTTTGTGTTTTTAGTAGAGATGAGGTTTCACTATATGTTGGGCAGGCTGGCCTGAAACTCCTGATCTCAAGTAATCCACCCGCCTCCACCTCCCAAAGTGCTGGGATCACAGGTATGAGCCACCATACCCTGCCTCCAATGTTTTCTTATAATAGTTTCATAGTTTTACGTCTTCGATTTAAGTCTTTAACCCATTTTGATTTGATTTTGGTACATGAGGAGAGAGAGAGGTCTAGTTTCATTCTTCTGATATGGATATTGTTTTCCCAGCACCAATTATTGGAGGGACTGTCCTTTCTCCAATGTATATTCTTGGCACCTTTGTAAAAAACAAGCTCACTTAAGATGCATGGATTTGTTTCTGGGTTCTCTATTCTATTCCACTGGTCTAGGTCTGTTTTTATGCCAGTACTTTATGCTGTTTTGGTTATTATAGCTCTGGAGTATAATTTGAGGTCAGGTAACATGATTCCTCCATTTTTATTCTTTTTGCTCAGGATAACTGGTGACTCTGGGTCTTTTACGGTTCTGCATAAGTTTTAGGATTGTTTTTAATACTTCTGTGAAGAATGTCATTGGTATTTTGATAGAGATTGCATTGAATCTGTGGATTGCTTCAGTTAGTTTAGATATTTTAACAATATTGATTCTTCCAATACATGAACATGGAATATCTTTCCATTTTTGAGGGGTTCTCTTCAATTTCTTGTATCAGTGTTTTATAGTTTTCATTGTAGAGATCTTTAACTTCCTTGGTTAATTCCTAGGTATTTTACTTGTAACTACTGTATATATTATTTTCCTCCAAAGTTCAATTTCCTTAACCATTATAAAAACAGAATAAGCTCATTCTTTGAGAAGAAGTCAGAATTGTGAAATCCCCCTTTGAAGAGATTTAGCTTACTACGAAGTAAGGCATGTGAATCTTATTTTATTTATTCAAATTCTGAATTTAGACCTAGTAAACTAAAGAACTTAGGGTACTAATTGGTTGAATAAGGTGAAAATCTAAGGTAAATTTAAATTGATAGTGTTCGGCTGACAAAACATAAAATGACAGATTACTTGGTTGTTTTTTCTTGCCATTTATTGCTAAAAGGATCCCCTTGGTGACAAATTCTTTTTATAACAGGCCAGTCTTCAACCAACTGAACGGTGAGCATCTATGTCTATACAGTTGGTAACATGTTTGGAATGTTTAGAGCATTGTGGAAGGTCAAAGAACATCTCCTAAACAAAAGTTTACAAGATACAGATAGTTCATAAACTATATTTACAGCTAATCACTTCAGATACAACTGAACTTAAAGTTTACTAAATTTTTTTTTTTTTTTTGAGACAGAGTCTTGCTCTGTCACCCAGGCTGGAGTGCAGCAGCGCGATCTTGGTTTGCTGCAACCTCCGCCTCTCTGGTTTAAGTGATTCTCCTGCCTCAGCCCCTGGAGTAGCTGGGATTACAGGCATGGGCTACCATGCCCAGCTAATTTTTATATTTTTTAGTAGAGATGGGGTTTTACCATGTTGGTCAGGATGGTCTCGATCTCTTGACCTCATGATCCGCCCGCCTCGCCTTTCCAGAGTGCTGGGATTACAGGCGTGAGCCACCACGTCCGGCCTCAATGTTTTTTTCTTCTTCGTTGCTATCCTACATAGAATCTTTAAACACATGCTACAAAAAATACTATCTGGTGTTTGAGACAGCAGTCCAGTCTGTGGTTTCTCAATGCAGCGGTTAATAAAAAAAGCAATAAAAACTTTTTTTGAAATTGTTTTGGCCTAAGACACTGCTTATTCAACAGCCTCCCTCACAGAAGAAATTATTGGACGATATATTCCCTAAAATCTCTTCCAGCATTAACATTCCACAGTTCTTAACAGTTCAGTGATATATCCTAAAACTACTGTAAAATAAATCATTCTTTGAATAAAGATACTTGTGTTTAATCTTACAAATCTGTAAAGTATGAATGACGTTTTAGCATTACACAGTCAACAAAGCACCAAAGGTGAAATAATTAAAATATCGTTTGGGAAAAAAACAGTATTTATTGAGATATCCTTCATATTCTTTATATATAATATATAAAATATCATTTCATTCTGAAAAACAACTCCACGAAGTAAGCTTTATTGTTTATTTGGAAATAAAGCCTAAGTAGTTTAAGCGGCTTGCCCAAGAATACCATGATAAGTAGCAGAGCCAGAATTCAAACCCTGGTTTTAACCCCAATCACTACGTCGGTACGAATTAAGTAAAATGCTAAACTTACATTGTACATTTTTGTGAAGTGATATAAACTGTTGAGTAAATAAATTAGGTTTTGTTGACCAGAGCAATTACACATGCTTTTCTAATAAAAAATTTGAAATGCATTAATGATGAAATTATTCACACTAATAGAAAACATCAGCGCATTCATTCGGAGACTGACTATCCCCAAAAGAAATAGGAAACATCTGACATTAATAGAAAACATCAGCGCATTCATTCGGAGACTACTCCAAAAGAAATAGGAAACATCTGACATTAATAGAAAACATCAGCGCATTCATTCGGAGACTACCCCAAAAGAAATAGGAAACATCTGCCCTTAGTGCTGTGACATCACACACACATTTCCATGGATGAAAGAATGACGTACTGGCTGACCTTATTTTGTTTGGTTAGATCCTACCATCTCTCCTAAAAACTTCTTTGGGGACTCAATTTCAAGCAGGAGGTAATAAATTACAACGAAAATACTAAAGAGCAAACTTTCTGGAAACACAGTAAGTTGTATACAGTAAGCGTTAATTCTCCAGATTAAATGGGTAACAGAGTAGACAGGTGTAATCTTCAGCCAGCACCTTGGCTGCTTCACAATCTTCCAGAAAACCGACTCAAGAGCTAAGAGGCCAGTAAAGTCAAACCTCGAGAAGATCCTTTCTCCAGCGAATCAGCGCCCCTGCACCCCGCCGCCCGGCTCCGCTGGGTCGGCTACAGAGATCTCCTCCGGTCTACCGGGCTGGGCGGGGTGGGGGGGTGGGAAGGCACTGAGAATGACCATTGGCCAAACTCGGTCAGAGAGGGTCTCTGGTCTCTAAACTTTCTTAACTAGAAAAATGTCAGGGACCTAGCTTACTGAGTTGTGGTCAACTCAGAGAGACACGCCTGTACAGGATGGGGTGTGTGGGTGACTCACGCCGCTCAGAGGGCCTCTGCCCTCACTTCCCTCAACCCCTCCGGCAAACTCCGGGAGAAAAACTGAGACCTCCTGGTCACCCACCGCCCGGCCTTTCAGAAACTCCCACAAGCTCTGACTTCCCTCACTGGTCCTCTTCAGAACCCCTCTTAGGTGTTAGCGACTAACAATAAGCTCTCTCCTTACCTCTCCCAAATGGGCCCTCTGGAGAGGAAAGGAGAACTTAGGTGGGTCGTACTCGCCTCCAGCAGCCGCCTCGCCCACGGACTGCTCCGCCCCTTCTCCTGCTCCTCCACGTTCGCGCTCAGGGCCGAGTGAGGAGCTGGAACAGAAGGCAGGCAAGGCGCGCATGCGCACCGAGGGTGGAGCCGCTGAGCACAGAACCGGAAACTTAGAGACAAAGTTCGGAGCCCCGCCCCCGCCGCGCTCCGCTCAGTTGTCTGGCCCTGCCGACCCACGGCCCACGACCTACCGACCCACGAATTGGCCCGGCCTTCCAGTACACCATGTCTGGCTCCTCCAGCGTCGCCGCTATGAAGAAAGTCGTTCAACAGCTCCGGCTGGAGGCCGGGCTCAACCGCGTAAAAGTGAGCAGGGGCGGGCGGCCGAGGCGAGGGGGTAGGCGGTGGCGGCCGGTGGGATCCGGCGGCCCAGCTGGCGGGGGCAGGCGGGACGCGCGGCTGCGGCCCTCGTTTCCCCTGGAGGGGGACGCGCTCTCGGCGGCGGCGATCCGGGAGCGGCCAGCTTTAGAGAAGGCGCCGCGTGGGTCTACGCTGTGGTTTAGGGGGACGATTAGTCCGCCCTTCCGCTCCAGGACTTTCCGAGGCGGGCTGGGCCCTTGGCTGAACCGTGGCCCGCATTCCGGTCCTCCTCCCTCTCTACCTCCCTTGGCCGCCTCCTCGGTTGGCCTCGCCAACAGCTGCGCCTCGGCGCGCGGTCCGCACCCTTCCTTTCCCGCTCTGCCAGCCTCCTGTTTCTCATCGGACAGGGTATTTTCCGACTTTTGATTCAGAGCAGACTTCCCCCCCCCATTTTACCTTTCCCAGACCTGCTTCCTTTAGTATTAAATTCTTACCTTCAGCTTCTCTTGTCCATTGAACACATACTTTTAAGCGAATTATTGCATAACTTAAACTATGGATTAGAGCAGCATTTTTCGAAACGTTCCTGGAGTGTAAAGTTCTGGTCAGTGCCCCGTACAACTTCGATCAAAGCGTGCATTTCATACCTATGGCACAGTTTGCTCGTATTTGACTTTGGGGATACCAACTTGTCCGCATGCCCAAGAAAGTGATTAGTGTGGGTAATTATTGGTCTTATTTTGGCCTCTGGTTAGTATTGGCCTTGTCTTGAGGTATTCACTTTGGGGGAAAAGCCTTTTGTCTGTGTTGGTAGAACAACTTGACATTCAAGTGCTATTCTAAGTATTTCCTGATTATTACAGTCCTAAACGGATTGGCTTCTTTCTGGTACAGTGGGTCAGGCTACATGTGAAACACTTCTGCAGTTAAAAAAGAAAGAATGTAAATCATGTGCCCTGTTAAAAGCAGCCTGTTCCTAAGATGATTGGATTTTATACTCATTAGGCTAGTCTTTATTATTTCCTGAAACGTTTTGTGGATGAGAGAAGGTCTTTGGTCGCTAAGCTTTCTTAACTAGAAATGTCAAGGACATAGCTTACTCAGTTGCGGTCAACTCAGAAGGGAAGGGAAATTCTCATTCGTCTTGGTGTAGGATCCCCCTCACTTCCAGTCCTTGAAGTGCTGTAGACCTCACTGCAGTTTGGAATCCATTTCTCTACTCTCCCAATTCTTACCTCATCCCAGTGGTTTCTAGTCAGTCTCTGGCTGGATTTGGCTCTGAAATTTTGAAATCATGCGTTTCTTAACAACCGTGATGTATCATTCAGGTGTACCTTTATCATAAATAGGATGGACCAGGAGAGAAAAAAGTGGGGGGTGGGGTAGTGAAAGCAGTAAATTGCACACACTTAGTCTCCAAAGAAAATTGCCTGAGGTTTTCAGACGAAAATACTCCAAGAGCTTTACCTGGTAAACCTTAGCTGCTGCTCCCCTAACCCCACAAAACTGATTCTACCTTAATCTTCAGTAGGCTGCTTGTCGGGATCATTAAAGCCATCAGAAATGATTTGGTTTTGGAGTTCTCAATTTCTGGCTAATGTTAAGGCTGTAGCAAGAAGGGGAGGGCATCTCACTTTGGCATTTTTAAATGAGCTTTTCTTTAGACATGCTGCTAAATGTGGTTAGGTTCTATTTATGTATCTGTTTTATCAATGACTGGGCTAGGTGATTTTTGGTGATATTTTTAAATTAGTACAAGCTTATTTTTAACCTGTGTTTGAGTGCAGTTGACAGAACTTATCGCAAGTGCTTGACAAACTAAACTGTCATAGGTATGTCTGGACATTTCTGAGAGTGAAAAGGGGACTAGTAATTAGGCCAGGATTGCAGGGTTTCAACCTCCTAGATGGTGATTGTTACAGTGCCTTGGGGGCTAGCAGCTTGTTCCAGTTTTAGAGTCTTTGTCTCAGCTTTCCTCACTGCTTGGAATGCTGTTTCTCATTGATGGTTATTTGGCTGGATCTCTTGTCATTGAGTCTCAGGTTCAGTGTCACCTCAGACACCTCTTAGGTGGCCACCCAGTCACCATCTAAAAGATTACTAATTTTACCACAGTGCACCTTGTCTGTCATTTTCTCTGAACTGTCAGCTCCATAATAACAGGGCTCTGGCTATTCTTATGTATTCTCAGTACCTGTAAGTATATGTGGCACATAGTGGTGCTTGAAAAGTTTTGAAAAGGAGTTACATTGGACCCTACCTACACTTTAAACAGAAAATTAACAGGTACTCTTTATGCTTCCTGTTAATATGAATGAAAACACTAAACATTGTTACAATATTTGGTGAAAAATGACAGCACTGTCCTCCTACTTTAGCTATACTTCTTTGAAAGGGAGGGGACGAGGAGGGGTGTAGTCATTAGTAAAATGCTTTTACATAGGAGCTAATAAACCTGTGGAACTCACTACCCTGGACTGTTGTATAAGCCAAACACACAAATAGAGTCAAGAAGCATTTAGATTCATCTTAGTATGATGAATTATTTTATCAGGTCAGAGGCACAGGTGTAATCTGCAGGGTTTCTTGGTAGAGAGCATTTGTGATGCTGTTAATTCCCTAAGGCTACATATCCAGCTGGATGGACTGGACACCTTGCTCTCAGTCTCCTTTATTGAGAATAAAATGCATGATTATATCTCCCACTTCTTAAATCTCAGTTCAAGGCTTCAGATATTAGATGCATTTGGAGTGTTTTAGTCACTCATGTTCCACATCTGAACGGTTCAGTTCATTGTTTTGTGTACCAACAGTATTTTAATGTTATTAAACTAGACAGTGACAGCTTTCTGCCCAGTGTCATGTGACTGAAAGGCTGACAGCAAACTTCAATATACAGTTTTTCTAAACAGCCTGCCTTTAAGAAACTATTGCCTTAAATATGATTTAAGTGCTAATATACATATACAGAGCCACCCAAACAAGACTTAAGGAACTTATATGGCTTTATGGTTATTTTGTTGATAGCCTACCTTACCTTGGCAGAATATATACAAATAGTAGATGTTTAAGTGAATGAATGCATGCCTCTTTTAATCTGTTTTAGTTTAAATGCAAGAGAGTATAAGGGTCTGACAAATTTGAGGATCAGTATACTGAATGCATTCTTAGAGTGTTCGGTTTTCTAAATTACGTGCTAGTTATCCCACATTATGTTCATTCACAGTAGCATTTTTCCAGTAATTCGGCTTTCAAGACAAAGTAATAGTTTGCTAGAATGTTATTGCTCTTTTTGTTTAACCTGTAATGCTTTTAATAAAAACAAGATGTTAAGTACCCTCAGGTTTGCACTTGAACGGCCTATTATTAATAAGCAAGATGTGCTATGCTTTGCAAAAAGAAACATAATTGTACTGTTTGTATGCAGTCATCTGATGCTTCTAGTAATCAAGCAAAAGAAAACATACTTTAAATCAGTCTTATTTACAAGCATTAGTTTTCGGTATTAAGAGCTCACTAGGCTGGGTGCAGTGGCTCACACCTGTAATCTCAGCACTTTGGGAGGCCGAGGTGGATCACGAGGTTAGAGATCGAGACCATCCTGGCCAACATAGTGAAACCCCGTCTCTACCAAAAATATGAAAATTGGGCATGGTGGTGCACACCTGTAGTCCCAGCTACCCTGGAGGCTGAGGCAGGAGAATTGTTTGAACTCAGGAGGTGGAGGTTGCAGTGAGCTGAGATCGCACCACTGCACTCCAGCGTGGTGACAGAGCAAGACTCCATCTCAAAAAAACAAACAAAAAAAAGAGCTCACTATATGACTTAAGTCTTCAATTATTAAATAGTGTTTTCTTCTGAAGCAAGAGAAGTACTGTTTTATTCTAAGTACAATATTTCCAGAGATTTGAGAAAACCTTCATTAAAATGTTCTTACCACCTGGCACTTTCCCTCTCTCTTTCTATATAGGTTTCCCAGGCAGCTGCAGACTTGAAACAATTCTGTCTGCAGAATGCTCAACATGATCCTCTGCTGACTGGAGTATCTTCAAGTACAAATCCCTTCAGACCCCAGAAAGTCTGTTCCTTTTTGTAGTACAATGAATCTTTCAAAGGTAAGTTTCCTTAAAAACAAAAACTGACATTGTAGGAATAACTAGCCTTGTCTTTGCAGCACTTAAAAGGTCATCCCATGCACTTTCCTTTGGCCCTCCATTTCCAGCATTTTTCTGTTTTGCAAAGTGACGACTCATGAGACTTGCTGAGTTAGTAGTCATGAAGGCTGTTTCTATTTTACCATAAAGAAGGATAAATTGAGGATTTAATGGCCATAGGGTATAGGAGAGTTACTACAAAATGCCACTGCTGTTAACAAGGCATGTGTCACTTTTTAGAGCATTGGCCTAATGGCATATGTATCTTGGGAGTCATCAAGTACTAGTTTTGTTTTTGTGTACCTGGCAAACATTTAGACAGTTTTTTAAAAATCTGCAATGTTTCTGGGGGATAACTTAAAGTACTACCAACTGATTTGGATTAATTCTGATGTTATTGCTCTAACTGAACCCAGCTGTAGAGCAGTAGCAACGATTGGGAATTGGAAATACAAGAGAAAATCAGATGTAATTGAAAAAGCCAGTGTGGTACAGGCATTTGGACTGAGGTAGAACAGGCTTTATGTTTTGTTCTTATTTGTTGGATTAAAGATAAAGCATAAAGGAAATGCAGTATATGAGTTTTTGGTGGCAAACAGACAGTGGACTGAATTTCAGAGAATTAAAAACTAAAGACCTGCTGGCTTTATTAGAGCATGCTTCAGTACATTAATTTGTGACTTCCAGATCAGATGTCATGTGTACAAAATGTATGTTAGTCTAAGTGTGACCAAAAACATTTTGGATCATTTAAAATGTAACTCAAGGGTGCTGCCTTTTTATAAATTCTTTGTACTTTAGTTAGGGAATGTACTCATTAGTATTGACCTATGAGAAGCAAACTTAAATAGTACTTAAAAAAAAATAAAGATTTTGTATATGGCACACACCCCTTACTAACATTCTGACTGCAAAGTCCAGGAAGCTGCTTCCTAAAATACCTTGTTATATAGTTGTGCCTTAATTTTTATAGGCCTGGGAGTGTCCAGGAAGTCTGTATAAGTACATGTTTCCAGTCTATCCCAGCAGTATAAGCAAACAGCTTTGTGGGTATTAAGATTTGAAGCAGTTTGGGCTAGGGAAAGAATAACTGGCCATCAAAGCATTGCTTCTCAAGCTTGAATATATGCAGATCACTTTGTTAAAATGCAAATTCTAATTCAGAAGGTCTGAGGTGAGGCTCTAGAACTTGCATTTCTTACAACTGCCGACAACACTGATGCTGATGGTACTAGACCTATACTGAATGCCATGAATGTAAAGAATTTACATTAGAGTTATGTATGTAAATATAGTTTTAAAAATACATGGTTTTTATAACTTGCAAAACAGCATAGGCGATTTAGCAACACGAAATACAAGAAGAATAGAAATCACCATGATCATTACACCTAGAAATAATCACTGTTAATAAATTGTATTTCCTTTTTTTTTTTTTTGAGACGGAGTTTTACCCTTGTTGCCCAGGCTGGAGTGCAGTGGCGTGATCTTGGCTCACTGCAATCTCTGCCTCCCGCATTCAAGTGCTTCGCCTGAGTAGCTGGGATTACAGGTGCACACCACCATGCCCAGCTAATTTTTGTATTTTTAGTAGAGACGGGTTTCTCCATGTTAGTCAGGCTGGTCTAGAACTCTGGGCTTAGGTGATCCGCCCCACCTCAGCTTCCCAAAGTACTGGGATTACATGCGTGAGCCACCGCACCCAGCCCTGTATTTCCTTTTAAGAGGAATTTTTTTTTTTTTTTTTACATTCCAGCTTTTAAAATTTTTCCTCTTTTAAACAAGTAGGAGAAATAATACAGGATTAAAAACTGTTAAAACAGTAGAACATGTATGCACAAAAAATGAAGATGACAGGCTTATTGACAATGAGGAAATATGTAAAATTAAGGTAGTTTTCGTATAAACATTTTTAAAAACATATGCAACAATGGGTGCCACAAAAATGTTTTAATTAAAAATAAGGATCAGTATTTGCCATTTTTCATTCTGCCTTTTTAAAATGGATTTTCTTCATTAAATATTGTTTGTAAATCAGATCTTTAGCCGTGTATTAACTATGACTCAATTATACTTCTTGAATATTTAAGTTTCCAAAATTTGAGGTTAGTGAGGTAAAGATTTTGATAAACATCTATGTATACTTAGTACCTCTATTTCCTTAGATTTTAGAAGTAAAATTAGTCAACAAGGAGTGAATGTTTAAAATTTTTACAATGTTGTACTTGATATCGCCTTCCAATATAATACTTTGGCCTTCCACTAGACACATGAGAATGCTTTTTCCTTCAGCCCTAACAAACCTTTGCTTTTTGCTGCTATTTTAGGTGAGATTAAACATTTTTCATAGCATTGATTCTGTTTTTGCCTCTTGAACATTTTTGTTACAAAATATCTCAAATTAATAATACTTTCTACCTTTCTCTATCAATAACAAATCCTAAAATTAGTATGCTCGTTTTAATTTTTTAATACATTTTTTAATTTTTTAAAAATTTTTTAGATTATACTCTATTAACTGAAATATTTTATGGTTTGAAAACATAACTTTTGTTTTTTAAGGCATAACTTATAGCTTTGTATTCCATCATATGTTGTGGCAACCTTCATTTATTTATCCATTCTCCTACAGAGTTATATTTAGGCTGTTTCCAGTTCATTGCTGTTAAAATACTAATACAGTCAATATCCTTGTACATGTTTCTCTGTGTCTAGGATTATCTAGGGAACTAGAAGTGTGGTTGCATTTTCTACTTGACTGGATACTGCCAAACTGCCCTGCTAAACACTCTTGCTCATTTTTCTAAGGATGTTCAGATTTTTCTTGATTTAAGAGAGCTTTATTAACCTTTTTTTTAATTATATACAGAATGTATTTTGGCAGTAATCTTAATCTGTAAGTGTGTTTATAAAACAGGAATGACTTACACATCAGACTGGTTGTGAAAATTAAGGGAAAGATTTTACTGTTACTGCACCATAGGCATTTCCCATCCTGTTTCTCTTTCTTGAACAAGTTATTCGTGAAAATTTAAAAACTATGTTGATAGTTTAACTTGCCTTTTTTTTTTCATCTTAGGTTTCCCAAACCACTTCTTATGATCCAGTGAATATTCAAGAGAGCTCCATTTGAAGCCTGTACAAAAGCTTATCCCTGTAACACTTGTGCCATAATATACAAACTTCTATTTCTGTCAGTCCTTAACATCTACCTCTCTGAATTTTCATGAATTTCTATTTCACAAGGGTAATTGTTTTATATACACTGGCAGCAGCATACAATAAAACTTAGTATGAAAGGGTTTTTTTTTTTTTTTTGCATTATTATTGGTATTAAATACATGGTATATTAATCTGTTCTGAACACCTGAAGGGGTTAAGTCTGTAGAGTTTGTTCCACCTACTCTTCTCACATGACTTATGCCATACATCTGGCAAGACTGCTAGGGAATTAAAGGTAAACTTCGAACCTTTGTTTTTTTAAGGTCAGGAGGAGGCTGTTAAGTTCTACAGTTTCCATCCATGAATTATTTATAGGGTTAACTTTGTTTGGGTGCCTGTATGGAGTACTACAGCACCAGGTACAAGAGTTCCCCCCTAACCTGGCCATAAAAAAAAAAAAAAAAACCCAAACCAGGAAGCAAAGATTAGCTTCAGTAATTTGCAACTTTGCTTTAAACCCTGGTAGATCATTTTGCCTTAATATTTTTACCCTTCTGAAGGTTTAAGACAATATTAAAATATTCAGAAACCTGGCCTCCATTTAAGTTATACTATGTGCCAGACACTGGATTAATAATCCAAAAATTCTATTAATTTTTAAAAAATAATTAATAAAAATCAAGGGTTAGCTAGTATTTATCATTTTATTCCTCTCATGTGTTCTATGCAAATGCAAATAGAAAAGTTAATCTGAATCTTGATTCCAACTTATTCACTGTTACCCAAGAATAAGAGAATTAAACCTAAGCCATCACCAAAATAACTTTTATTTGTATTTTCTACATAAACACAGTGGCAATTTATGGCATTTGGTAATCTGTCCAGACATGAAAGGTTTATGAAATCAGCAAATGCCATTTCGAAGAGTATTCTGTCAAAAATAATTTACCAAGCAAGACAGGCCTGTTCAGCAAAATCCAGTATTCTCTCAGTACTTTATAAATGGAATTTTCTTCTACTTGTATCCATTTCCCGGGGCTGATTGAAAGTGGAAAGGCGGGGAGTGGAGGGAGAAAAGAAAACAAAAATATAATGAACAATTCAGGTAAGACAGTTAAAAGTCAACATCCCTAGATCTTTATAGGTAACACTAGTGCTGAAAAACTGAGTTTGTGTGAGACCCCAAATAGTCTTCTGTCTAATATAAAAGATGCTGGCTGTGTGTGTGATTTTAATAAAATGTTACCAAGTGAAGTGCTGCTTATACTAGATAGAAAAGGATGTTTTAAAACATTGAAGTTTTCATTTATGATTTAAGTTGATGATCTCCAAACTTCTAACAATAGTTCTCAAGAAACATGCAGAAGAGTTGCATATAACACAGGCTTATAAACAGATTGCTGGGCCCCACCCCCTAAGTAAGTTGCTGATCCAGTAGGTCTGCAAGCCAAAGAATTTTCATTCCTAACAGGTTCCTAGGTGATGGTGCTGGCCCCACTTTGAGAACCACTGTTTATATTTCAGATGAACCAAGGTTAATCACCAGACCCAGATATTGTATCACATGGTTTTTCAGTTCAGGGGTGCATGTGCAGGATGTGCAGGTTTGTTACATAAGTAAACATGTCATAGTGGTTTGCTGAACAGATCATTCCATTACCTAGGTATTAAGCTCAGCATCCATTAGCTATTCTTCCTGATGCTCACTCTCCTCCCACCCTCTTATCCCATACTTTAAAAATTAGTTTTTTTAAACAATAAGCACATACCTTATGGACCCATTCATACTCTCCATATTTAGAATCAAAGGTTCCTTTCTGAAGAGACCTTAATTTTAAGGTAAAACGTGGTCCAAGTTCCTGAATTCCCACTTTCTTTTCACTCCTGAATATGTATCTTCAAAGACAAAAAGTTAAATTGGTCTGAATGAGCTATTGTTTTAACATTATGACAGGGTTCAAAAGATAATTCATTGTATCCTGTATGATACTTGCTACAATATATTGGAAAATTAGTTCATGTTGAAAATATTGAAGTCCAATGAGTTTACCTTCCTCACCTGTGAAATCTGAAGAATATATAATCCCGTTGATTGTGGAATGTGGCAACCTGCCTTCCGATAAATTGAGGATTATGAGGAAAGAGAGATGCAAACATACGTCCAATTGAATGACCCAGCCGTGTTGTAAAATTATTCAGAATTATTTCAGGTATGTGTTCTGTAGGGTCCTTGCCTCTTCTCTAGAAAAATAATGAAAAATAGCACAATGAGCTAAGCTAATTGGCAATACCTCTCAATGCAATTTTAAGTATCAAAAATTAAATGACAAATTTGCAAAATTCATCTTTAATGACCAACTACCACAGATGGCTTATCAAACCCATGAATTAAGATGTACCTAAAATGATTTTAATGAGTGAATGCAACAAAAAAAAGTTCTATTAGAAAATCAACATGCTTCATAATAATGAGGGCTATTGCCTGCTGGCTGTAACTTAATCACAGTCTCCCAAGAAAACTGATAGATAAAAACTGCTTTAATTGGAATGAATGCTATTATTAAATTAGAGCTATAAGATACAGCAACTCTTAAATACTGTGAAGAGATCAATGCCAATCAAGGAATGCATAAAACTTACCTTAATTTCTTTACGAAGACGAACACTGCTCATTTTAAAATGAGCAGTTGGGCCATTTGGCAAGTGACTCAAAATAAGTCCATCTGTTCATAGTTAAGAAAAACACACTGAACTCCATAATCTAATTGTTTAAATAACTGGTCCTCTACATCCAAAGCCCCTAAAATCTGTACCCAAGTGAATAGGCAGATGTATGCATTCTTCTGGGGTTAAGTGACATCTTCCTACCATATCAAAAACTCAAAGTCAAAATCTTTCAAGAAAGTAGTCCCTTTTCCTCTTTGTACAATATAATCATCACCTTCAATAGGGTATCATAAGGTACCCCAAACTAAAGTAGGTGAAAAGCTAATTGACCACTACTCTTGGGAGTAATATAGGATGGGATTCTACAATCATGTAACATTGCAAATAGAGTGTAAGTTTACCCCCCATATTCTGAAGATTTATAACCCCAAAATGTCACTTTTATAAACTTGTATGGTCAGAATATGCTGTCAACTTTGAGTAACATTCCATGAGACTAGACTCCTAAGCTTGCTTCTATGAAATTAAGGTTCCTAGTATTTTGCAAGAGATTAGCCCTTACTTAGGATTACTGAACCACAAATTATAATCAAACCAATTAATAGCCATTCACTGACTGTCATTTCCCATGACTGAGAATTATGCTGGACATGCTAAACTACAAATGAAATGTAAGATCACCTACCTACAACCAGCAGGGCTTTCAGCCCAAGGGCTCTAGAAGTCCTGGGGTGCTACAAACTAAGATTGCTACCTATATAACATTCTTCAGGTTTTTATGGCACAATCTGAGCTTCACTTGAAACAACTTTACTTTTCATGAGTAATTCTTGACTATTGCTTAATGGCATTACAAGCAGGCATACTAATGGCAATGGATAGGGCTTTCACTTTATATTATGCTTTCTAGTTTAGGAGAAATTTTTAAGCGCATTTCATCTGATTCTTTCAACAACTTAAACAGGTCAGAATCTGACTTTCAAGTCTGTTTGCACACCATACGTATCTTTCAAAACAGATGTTGCCATCTTTTTACAATGACATAAACATTCATTCACCCAGATTAGAAGCTATGGCATCTTCAACTTCTCCTTCTCCCACCAAATCTTAACTTTTACCTTCAGAAGTTCCTCACTTAGCCTCTTCTTTACCCTTACTGTCTTAATGAGGTCCTCAAGATTTTCCACCTAGATTATTAAAGCAGTTATTGTGCTTGGTCTGACCTTTTTCTCACCATCTCAAGTACATCTCCTAAAACGAAGTCTGGACTTAGGCCTTGGTTCTATAAGTAACTAGCTATGGGACTTGGCTGTTTCATTCTATCTGCACCATAGTTTCTTAAGTGCTAAGTGAAACTAGATCATCTTGACAGCTGTAGCTAATTTCATACTACTCTGTCATCACAGACTTACCTACAGAAAAAAGACATTAGTATGAGATGAGTATACTAATGAGTATGAGTCTCATACTAACTAAAGCCACAAACTACCTTTCCAACCTGTTTCCCCTATGCCCACACCAAGCTGCTTCCTAACATTCACAGTCTTATGTACTATGTATGGTTAATCCTAGCATGCATTTTTTGCTTATATTATCTTGAATACCTGCAACGTTTTACTCATCTATTATGGTCTACTTCAAGTCACCTTTTTATGCAGTCAGAATTAAGATCTAAATCTTCTCAGTTCTCCACTGTTACCCCAGCACTAATCACTTGAGTTACAGTCAGGAAAACACCTTTCTTCCCAACTAATCTGTTAACACTTAGATAGAAATGGGATTTTTTTTTTCTTGTTTATTTTTTTGAGACAGGGTCTCACTCTGCAGCCCAGGCTGAAGTGCAATGAATGGCACAACCATGGCTCATTGCAGCCTCAAGCTCTTGGGCTCAAGCAATCCTCTCACCTCAACCTCCCAAGTAGTTGGGACTTACAGGCATGCCATCATGCCCGGCTAATTTTTGTAGAGATAGGGTTTTGCCATGTTGCCCAGGCTGGTCTCAAACTCCTGGGCTCAAGTGATCTACCTGCCTTAGTCTCCCAAAGTGCTAGGACTACAGGCAGATCTTTTTTTTCTTTCTTTTAATTATCTTTTGATCTTTTTCTTTTAAGATACTAGTGCCTACCATATAGCAGATTATCAGCAAATGTTTGAATTCTATCCTTTTTAAAGATTCATCACAGGCTAAACGTCATGAAATACAGCCAAAAGTTTAGGAGATACGAAAGTCATTTCTTCCAACCTCCAAATCAAGGCTTAAATCCTTTCTAGAACATTCCCACTAAATTGTGGTCTGTGTCAAAAGCAAAGTACAAAATCCACGCTTACCAATTTCTAAATAACTTCTTTTCCTGAGTACCTGCATTGTGCAAGAGGCTTTATTTACATTACTGCTAATCCCCAACACAAATCACACAAAACAGGAGTCATCATGACTGTTTCAGTAATGAGGAAAAGAGGCTGAAGAGGCTCAAGTAAATTAGCCAAAGTAAATCAGACCAAA
Organism: Ateles fusciceps; assembly: GCA_036589455.1. Lineage (NCBI taxonomy): Eukaryota > Metazoa > Chordata > Mammalia > Primates > Atelidae > Ateles > Ateles fusciceps. The sequence continues at coordinate 1,333,126 of JAZHEH010002780.1, forward strand.
GCAACTGTGGATTTCAACCCGGGTGGGACGGCACCTAGCTTAAGCCCTTGGCTGAAGTGTACATTTGGAAATGTACAGAGGCATTCTGTTTGTCAGGATGACTGATGTGTTACGGGCATTTAGTATCCAAAGGCCAGGAATGCAAACCATCTTATAAGCTGCCAAGAATGTAGTACAAATAATTACCCTACCTCAAATGCCAGTAGTTCCCGTTAGAAATAATGAATAGAGGATGTAGGTCCGTACAGATAAAGTTTACATGCTTCCCACTATACCACGTTTACTAAAATGCCTACCATGTGCCAGACACTATGCTTTATAAACATAATACATTTAATATGATCTTGTGGGAACTCTAAGGATAGGTATTATTTCCTACATTTAAACAATGAGGAAACTGAGTGGTTAAGAAACTTGACTAAAATAACAAACCTAGCAAGTAATGGAATTTGATGATATTATAGTTGTCCTGACTCAAAGCCACTACTAGGTTTCTACAGTTTAGACAGCTGACAAAGTTCCATTTTAGAAAAGTCAAAAAGTATATCCCTTTAACTTCCACCATTCAGCACTACTCTTTCACACAGTAGCCCCTCCAGTATCTTTAGAAAGATGCTATGTTCCTAGAATCTAATTTCCCACAAGCTAAATCCTGTTTTTCAACTTTTCCCCTAGTGACATCATTAGGAGTTGTGATTTTTATTCTTGAACCCATGCTAAGTCCCCAGGAATCACTTTTTTTTTTTTTTTTTTGACAGAGTCTTGCTCTTTCACGCAGGCTGGAGTGCAGTGGCTCATGGCAGCCTTTGCCTTCTGGGTTCAAGTGATTCTAGTGCCTCAGCCTCCCAAGTAGCTGGGATTACATGCACGTGTCACCACACCCAGCTAATTTTTGTATTTTTAGTAGAGATGGGTTTCTGCCATGTTGGCCAGGCTGGTCTCGAACTCCTGACCTCAAGCAATCTGCTGGTCTAGGCCTCCCAAAGTGCTGGGACTACAGGTGTGAGCCACTGTGCCCAGCCAGAAAATGTAAACTTTTTAAAGGCAATAGATAGTATAAGTGAAATTTGTGTGACTACATAAAACACCTTGGATAAAACAGGGATAGAACGTTTACTAAATTGATGAATGCCTGCTTCTTAGCAGGGTTACTACCAGCCTCAAAGTGATTGGCAGTTGTTTTTTAACTGCCAAAAATAAAAGAGGAAAACAGACCTTGCCACTTTGTGGAGGCAGTTTAAAAAAGAAAAAGAGGCAGCAACTACCTTAAAAACAAATCTTTTCTGGAATAATTATTCAAGAGATTTTAGATACTTTGGTACTTTAATCCGGTTAAGCCAAATTATATTATGGCCAACAAAACACATTACGAAGCTTGTTATAGTTTATTTCTGGAAAGCTACTAGTACGAGCAGATAAAGTAAGTTATATTGAAAACAATAAAAGTCATAAAAGTTATTTAGATTTTTTAAAAACAGCCTTTTAAACCACTAATTTAAAAGGATCAGTATTCACTGATATTAGAAATAAAATGTTATTCTTGCAGCACAGGAAGTCTTATCCCTATTTTTTTGTAAATTATTATTTTAATGAAATTAAAAATCATAAAGACTCATTCAATTGTTCATCTTCAAAGCTGCTGAATTCACAGCCATCATTCAATAAATAAATAAAAGACCAACAACAACAACAAAAAACCTAGACATCCTTTATCAAATCTCTGATCTCAACAGGAAGAAATACCTTGAGTATTTCTTATTCACAGGCATTCTTTAAGGCAATTAAAAAGTTTTAGATTGAAACAAATACATAATATAGGTCCAAGTCTCTACCTTAAAAAATCCTGTGACACCACCTCTGGCAATGTAAAATCTAGCCAGACCAAACTATATGCAGATCCCCAACTGGATTAGCCCTTTCCTCCTCCTCTTTCCAAATGGTTGTCCCTCTGAACTGAGCACTTTTCTCTGCCTCATTCCCTTCCTTCACCCTCATCCACCTAGACCCAGCTTTAGCATCCCTTTCTATGGGAAGTCCCTCCTCTCGGGGGACTTTACCAGTCACAGGGTCCCCACTATATCCTGCATCTCTCTTTAATTGTACCATCCACATTATATTTTGTCAGTTTACATACCCATGTACTCCACCTATGAATTTCCTGAAGTTTGTCTCTTGTTTTATCTCTGCATCTTTTACTAACAATCTCTTGGCTGTAGCATTGCCTGATAAAGGTTTGGTGAATACAAAGGAAAAATCAGTTTTATAGACTCTTGGAAAAAGATACAATTTTCTGATAAAAAAATTATTTTCTGAAAGTTATAGGCAATATTTCCTTATTCTTCTAAATATATTTTTAAGGGGATGAGGGAGAGGACAGGAAAATTTCCTTAAAAAAAAAAAAGGATACTTGGGGTTTTACGATCTTCATTAATAACAATTAGGTCTGTGAAATCTCTTGTGATGCACTGTGGAATAATTTTTTTCAGAGCCAGTCCTCTTCTGTAATAAACATGTGAGTTTGGTATAACTGTGGAGAGCTGTTCACAGAGTCGTACTGTTCTCTGCAAAACAAAATAACAAAAATTCTGAATAGTTTTTGAAAAAGAATAAAAATCTTATATGGTACATGTTCATAAGGAAAGAAATAATGAATATTATAATTAATAGAAAGCAACATTGAGGAAAGAATGAAACGGTAACAGTCTCCTCTTTTATCAAAGGCTGATCATCCTAAAGCAGTGGTTCCCATTAGGGGCGATTCTGCTCCATCAGGGGACACATACGGCAATGTCTGGAGACATTTTGATGGTTATGATTGGTGGTAGTGGTAGGTAGTGGTGTGTGGTTGCATGGCATTTAATGCATAGAGGCCACAAAAGCTGCTAAACGTCCTATAATGAACAGGATAGCTCATTATAACAAAGAATTCTCTACCTAAAATGTTAACAACGCTGAGGTTGAGAAATTCTATCCTCAACTAAACATGTATAGGATGTAGTTTACTAAAGATACTTTGGTACTTTAGTAAACTACACTAAACATGTTTAGTAAACTACATCCTATCAGTAGTACTACGTTTTATTTACTTATTCACAGGCATTCTTTAAGGCAATTAACTAATGATTTAACACGTCTGAACAGAGTACTTCAAATAGAAGCAATAAGAAAATTGAGAATTCAAGAACTATACTAATCAATGTGTTTACCCCATGAGGTCTATCTGATGTTGTGATGAGAATCTTGGGAGAAGTCTGTTTGTTGAAGTAAGAAGCAAATTCATCTGTAGCTTCATCATAAGCAACCTGAGAACAGAAAAGAGGGATATAATTTTACAACGAATACTCTCCTGGGCCAGAATTTTAAAAGTAGCTTCCGCAGGACTGTTGGACACTAACCACCTAGCTGATGGAGGATTTAAAGACTGACATTAACGGCCACATGAAGAGGATGGATGAGTGGATTTCTCCTGTGTAAAATACAAGTACAAAACTGAATAAAACTGTCAGAAATAACTTCAGGGCAGAAACAGATGTGCTTACTCTTGAACTACTTTCATTTCCCTCATCAACTTGGTTGGTGAAAATCACACACACACACACACACACACACACACACACACACACACACACAAAATCAAGCAAAAAAACGAATGAAATTACGAGAAGACAAATCTTCCATTAAGAGACACTCAGATTTAAACAATAATCAAAGTAGTACCTTTCAAAATTTGTGGAATATACCAAAAGTGGTACTCTGAAAGTTTTACGGCTATAACTGCTCATATTAGAAAATACACACATTAAGCAAATCAATAAATACAGAATAAACTCAAAGGAAGCAGAAGAAAATAATATAGATAAAAGGAGATATATTAGAAAACAAAGATTCAATAGGATCAAAGAAGAAAGTACTTAGAAAAGACTAAGAGAATAGGTATCTTGGTAAAAACTGATTTTAAAAAAGCCCAAATAAAATAATATTAGGAATGAAAAGCAGACATTACTATAGTCTCACTCATGAACATGGTGGTTACAATGTTTAATGCAATAAAAGAGAAAAGTCACATAATCACCTCAATATTTGCAGGAAAACATCTAATAATATTCTACATTCATTCATGATAAGCAAAACAAAAAAAAAGCATAAGAAGAATAAACAGAATTTACTTAACCCTTAACTCATAATATTCTACCCTTAGTGACACAAACATTAATGATGATGCATTGGAAGTATTCTTTTTAAAATCAGGAACATGCCAAAGATGGTATTATTGATTTTTCTATTTATTTGATATTAAGCTAGAAGTTCTAGAAGGCAGAAAGGGGAGGGGGGGAAATGGATCAAAATTAGAAAACTGTCATTTGCAGAAATGATTATCTAAACAGAAAAATGAAAACAATATTCCAACAAGTAAGAAATAAATTTAGGTAAGCTATTGGTTAGAAGATCACTATTCAAAACTCCACTGCATTTTTATAAATTGGCAAACGAAACAATTTTCAAAGACATGCAGTTTACACCAGCAAAAACCATAAGACACCCAGGAACAGCTCTAACAAGATTTACATGTCAAACTTGCATGAAGAGAATTATGAAATTCATGAAATAAACTTCACTATTTAAAGAAGACCTAAGCATATACACATACAAATATATCCCCCAAATTGATCTGATTTAGTGCCATTTATCATTTATATGGAGGAGCAAAGGCCTAGGAAAAGCCAAAACACATCTGAAGAGAGGGGATTTGGGGGCAGGAGTGAGAGGCATCTTGCCCTTATAGATATTAAGACTTGTTAAGAAGCTAAATAATTAAAAAAGTAATGACGCAGTGACAAACTGACCAAGCAAATAGCCCAGAAAAAGACCAAGCATACATAGATATGTGATATACAACATGGCATTACAATTCATTGTGGAGAAAGGCTGCACTACTCCAAAAATGGTACTGGATAAACTGGTTACATATATATGCAAAAGGACAGGAGGGGGTGGGAGACAGGAAGGAAAGTAACTGGTTTCCTTTCTCACACCAAACAGAAAACAATTCCTGACAATTAAGTAAATAAATGTGAGAGGCAACTCTTCAATTTTTTTAGAAAGAAAGAAAAAAGAACTTATGATCAAAGGAAAGGGAAACATTTTTTAACTACCACATAAAAAGCTTTCAATACTAAAAATTTCAAAAACTCAACTATATCAAGAACTTCTGGTCCTCAAAAGACACCATAGAAAATGAACAGCGAATTGGCCGAGCATGGTGGTGCATGCCTGTAATTACAGCTATTCAGGAGGCTGAGACAGGAGAATCACTTGAACTCGGGAGGTTGAGGTTGCGGTGAGCTGAGATCGTGCCATTGCACTCCAGCCTGGGCAACAAAAGCGAGACTCCGTCTCAAAAACAAACAAACAACAACGACAAAAAAAGAGAGAATCCATAAGTTGGAAGATACCTTTAATATGTATAAAGGATTAGTATCCAAATTATATAGAGAAATTCCACAAATGAGTAAAATACACTACATGATAGAAAAGTAGGCAAAAGACATGAACTGGCTTATCTCTAAAGAAAACAACTTACATTAAACAATGCTCAACATTAGAAAACAAGGAAATACAAATTCAAACCACAATGAGACAGCCTTTTATCATTAGTCTGAACATAACAGGAGTTGGTTAGAATGTAGATGAGCAGGAACATTACTCTTGTACCACAAAAGTATAAAATGATACAACCACAACTTTGGAAAATATTTTGGTACAATTATGTAAAGTTAAACATTTATACACCCCATGACTCAAAATTATCCTACTGTAGGTAAATATTCTAGGGAAACCTTTATGTATACATACTCTCTATATGCCTATTATCCCCAAATGTATCTCCAGTCAAGACCTCTTCCCTGAATTCCAAGTTCATATCCCAACTACCTGTTTAACATCTCTTCTAAAAACTCTTAAGTCATCTCAAACATAATATATGCAAAACTGAACTCTTGCTTTCCCCTTAAATCTCCTTCCTTCGGTCTTCTACATCTAGTCAATGACCATTTCATCCTTCAAATTTGCTCAGTCTAAAACCTTAATGCCATCTTTGAATCCTCTTTCTCTCACTTTCCACATCCAATTTGTCAGGAAATTTAAGCAGCTCTGATTTCAAAATATACCCAGGGGGAAAAAAATATTGTGAATCAGATCAATTTTCGTTTCAATTTACGCTTTCATTGTAACCACCCTGGCTCAGGTCATGGTTAAAGCCCATCATTTATTTCCTGGATTTGTTCAGTGGCTTCCTAATTAGTCTATTTACCTCGCCAGTTATATTCTCTGTAAAGCAGCCCATTACTTTTAAAAATTAAGTTTGATCACATCATTCTTCTATTCTAACCCATCTAATGGCTCCTCATTTCACTGAGTATAAAACCGAAGTACTCGTACTGGCCCACAAAGTCATTGATCTGGTCTTTCTTTTTCATCATACTTTTTCTAGGGCTTCTTCTACAATCCTCTCCCTTGCTCGCTTAATTTCAGTCACAATGGCCTCCTTGTTATACTTAAAAAACATATTCGATACACTCCTGCCTTAGAGCTTCTGCACTGGATGTTCTCTCATTCTGGGGTTCTTTTTGCACAAAGACGGCTAATTTCCTCACATCCTTCAAGTCTTTGCTAAAAGGTCAATTTCTCAATAAAGCCTACCCTGACTATCCTATATAAAATCACTCCCCAATAGAAAAATGGACAAGAGACACAATCAATTGATCAAAGGGGGAGAAATATGAAAAGATATTCAACCTCATTCAAAATGAGAACTACAAATTAAAACTATAGTGACATATAAATTTCTCACCTATTAGAATAGAAAAAATGATTTGTAATTGCAAAATCTTGAGTGTAAGTTTGATAGGTAACATTCAAGTATCTCCTCCCCCACATACTTATTAATTATCATACAAAAGGAAAAACAGTAAATTCAGAGTGGAGAAACCTGGCAGTCACCACTTTAACCAAATGATCAAGGTAAACATAACCAGTATGGGAAAATCATCACATGCCTCTCTTCTTCAGTAAGAGGTACTAAAAAAGGACTTAACATAACATTCATGGCATAGGTTGAGCCTCCCTAATCTGAAAATCCAAAATCTGAAATATTCCAAAATTCAAAACTTTTTGATAAAGCATCAACATGGCGCCACAAATGGAAAATTCCATACCTGCCCCTCATGTGATGGGTCACAGCCAAAATTCTGTCTCATGCACAAAATCATTAAAAATATTGTATAAAAGTTACCTTTAGGCTGGGCGCGGTAGCTCACATCTGTAATCCTAACACTTTGGGAGGCCAAGGCAGGTGGACTGCCTGAGCTCTGGAGTTCAAGACCAGCCTAGGCAACACGGTGAAACCCCATCTCTACTAAAATACAAAAATTAGCCGGGCATGGCAGCATATGCCTGTAGTCCTAGCTACTCATGAGGCTGAGGCAGGAGAATTGCTTGAACCTGGGAGGCGGAGGTTGCAGTGAGCCGAGATTGTGCCACTGCACTCCACCCTGGGTGACAGAGCGAGACTCCGTCTCCAAAAATAAAAAAGTTACCTTTAGGCTACGTGTATAAGATGTATATGAAACATAAATACTCCATTCAGACTTGGGTCCAATCATCAAGACACCTCATTATCTATCACAAATATTCCAAAATCTGAAATCCAAAGACTTTGGTCCAGCCAGGTGTGGAGGCTCACACCTATAATCCCAGCACTTTGGGAGGCCGAGGCGGGAAGATCACGTGGTAAGGAGTTCCAGACCAGCCTGGCCAACGTGGTGAAACCCCGTCTCTACTAAAAACGCAAATCAGCTGGGGGCAGTGGCGGGTGCCTGTAATCCCAGATATTTGGGAGGCTGAGGCAGGAGAATTACTGGAACCTGGGAGGCGGAGGTTGCAGTGATCCAAGGTTGCACTGCTGCACTCCAGCCTGGGTAACAGAGCAGGACTCCATCTCGAGAAAATAAAAAAAAAGAGACTTCTGGTCCCAAGCATTTCAGACAAGGGGTACTCAACCTGTATTTCTGTCCAAAGTACATAAACTGATTATAATCAGAGAAAACCACAGGCAAATTCATATTAAGGTGCTTTCTACAGAATATCTGGTCTGTACAATTCAAAAAATCTCAATATCACAAAAAGCAAATGACTGCAGAATTGTTCTGAATTTAAGGAAGTTAAATGACTGAGAAATTATTCTGAATTTAAGGAAGTTAAAGAGTCATTACAATGGAATATATGACCTGGGACTTCTGCTAAAAAGGACATTATTGGAACAGCTAGTGACATCTGAGTAACATCTATAGAACAGATAATACTGTATTACCAATATTAACTGTCTGATTTTGCTAAGTGTGCTTATAAAAAGCAAAATGAGATATAAAGGAATAAAGAAGCACCATGTCTGCCACTTACTCTCATTTCAGAGGGAATATTTAGGACGTCTGGGTAAAGGGTATGCACAAATTCTAAATAATGTCAAAATAAATTAAAATGCATACACACACAAATACCTTACTTACATAAAACTGCAAAACCTCTCTACTCCAGGCAGTCCTGAATCTCCTTTATCATATTATTTTCCTTTAGTAACCTATCACTGGCTAACATATGTCTAACTTATTTATTTCATTATGTTTACTGTTTGTCTCCCTTCCTAGAATGTAAGCCCTAGGTGGGTAAAGGGGTGTGTGCATGTGTGCGCGCGCGTGCGTGCGTGTATTTTGTGTACTGATGGATTCCAAGCCCCTAAAACAGATCCCAATACAGTGCAGGCAATCAAGAAACATTTGCTGAAAGAAGACAGACTCAATCAGTGAATGACTATACCAGGAGATATGTTAAAGAATGCTGATAACAGCACTGTTTCAAAGCAAACATTCAAAAGCAAGTTTCCTTTACACAAATTTTAAAAATATACAGTTTTAAAATCTTGATTCCCTTACTTCACTGTTGCAAAGTATCTAAGGAGAATAAGCAAAGTGGAAGATTATCTTGAAACTAAGTTTTATCAGAATACAAAAAAACAGCATCAAATGTTATTCTTAGGTATCAAATTGTCTAACAAATACTACAAAAGTCTATAGTACCAGGAATTCTTTTAAAAGCCCCAGGCCAGGCACAGTGGCTCACACCTGTAATTCCAGCACTCTGGGAGGCCAAACTGAGCAGATCATCCGTGGTCAGGAGTTCGAGACCAGCCTGACCAACATGGCCAAACCCCGTCCCTACTAAAAATACAAAAATTAGTCAGGCGTGGTGGCAGGCACCTGTAATTCCATCTACTAAGGAGGCAGGAGAATTGGCTTGAACCTGGGAGGTGAAGGTTACAGTGAGACGAGAGCACACCACTGCACTCCAGCCTGGGCAACAGAGCAAGACTCCATCTCAAAGAAAACAAAAACAAACAAACAAAAACCTCCAAAATACTATTCAGGGATTACATGACAAATGTAAAAGTTTACCTAGACATAAAATAGATTACTAGAAAATATTTACTTAATTTTTCTATAGCATTATTGGGAAATTCAATTATGAAATAATCTATACAAATTAATAAGATAATATGCCAACATTTTAGCTGAATGAGTCCATTATACAACTTCGCTGACCAGCACTTTAAATATGAACATAAAAACATATAATTTATGAATTATATGTGATCATTCAAACTAATTTAAGACTTCGAACATTACCTCTTCATCATTAGGGTCTACTGTGGTTTCATCATACACTCGCTGGTTATCAATAGTCTTGGGTACAGGCTTTGGTGGAGCCTAAGTAAAAAAGAAAGGATTACATTATAGAAGTATTTTACATTAATTATTTTATATTACAGTTGAGAAAATCTACAAATAACCCCAAACTCAATCTGTTCCTCATATCAATCCACTGCTATTGCTACATCAATCCTAATAACAATATTAAATAAGAGGCTTTTTTTTTTTTTAAACAATTTGGGCAGAGACAGACACATACTAGAAGAAAGGCCAACACTGAATGAAATGGCTTAAAACTGTGCAGAAGTAACAAGGAGAAGAAATAGGGATCAAGATAATTATCTAATAATTATCCCCTTATCAAAGGGGAAACATATCAAAGAGGAAAAATAAAATAAAATAAAATAAAAAAATAACAAACCAACATCTGTACATGACTTTGTTCCAGTACTTCCAGGAAGTTACTCAGAAATATTTAACAGAAGTCTAGTTGTTATCCACTGACCTAGTAATTCTACTTCGCAGTGCTTATGTTAAGGAATGCAAATAGGGGAGAATTTATACAAAGAAATATGTAGTATCACTATTCATAATGAAAGTAAACAGCAAACAGGGCAAATGTTCAACAACAAGGTAATGACTAAACATTCTAAATTACATCAACACTATGGAATACTGTCAGTATCAGCAATCATACATACTCAACTTAGACCACGAAATAGTGTAAATGAACAGTTAAGTAGAACACAGAATTGTAAGAGTACACTAAAACTAATTCAAAATATATGTACACTAGCAGAGGTATGAAGAAAATATAAACTGAAACTAGCATTTTGTTACTCTATGAAACAAATATTACATTTTAAGTATTTTTTTAAAGGAGGCAGTTTTAAGAAGTCACTTTCATCTCAAAAAATAAGAATGGTGGTATTTTCAAATGGTGAGCATAACACTAATTTGCTCTAAAAGACTGATTACTAAAGAGTTATAAAGAGACTAACATTGCTTGACATACTAGGATACTTTAGGTCAAAACAGTCTACTATTGACAATTTTATATGGTTTAACCTAATACTATTCAAAGAATGCAACTGTGTTTAGTGTGTATAGTCTTTACATTTTTTTCTTTCCTCAAACACCCTTATTTGGTAACTTACTTGGTATCTTAAATGGGAGTGGGAAAACATGTATGTTTTCAAAATTTTTGCAAAAATAAACCATAAACTAGGAGTAACTATAAATACACTGAAAATGAAAATAGCTATGTAATAATGTAGGAGTATTTAGTAGTTCAAACATTTTTTTCAATAGAAAGATTTCACTTCTTATCAGTACCGCCAAATTCTTCCTTTTTTTTTTTTTTTTTTTGAGATGGAATCTCGCTCTGACACCAGGCAGGAGTGCAGTGCAGACGTGCAATCTCGGCTCACTGCAACCTCCGCCTCTCAGTTCAAGTGATTCTTCCAGCTCAGCCTCCCGAGTAGCTGGGAAATCAAGTGCGCACCACCATGCCTGACTAATTTGTTAGTAGAGACGGGGTTTCACCATGTTGCTCAGGATGGTCTCGATCTCTTGACCTCATGATCCACCCGCCTTGGCCTCCCAAAGTGCTGGGATTATAGGCATGAGCCACTGCGCCCGGCCTGAAATTCTTTCTTGATGCATTCTCTGCTCTTTTCTTTGCCATAATTCTCACCCTCCTCCCACTCCCCGTTCTCACTTTTCAAAAACAGGTTCATATCCTATGTACCAGCTTTAATGCTTAACAGACCCTTATCACCCTACTCTAGAAGAGGCTTTGTCCTGCCTTTCTCCAGCCTTGCCTGACCAAGAACCTTTGCTTCACATCACAAGAGCCCAGCTCCAGGCCTAACCTGGGGAGCTTCCAAATTCCAAAAGTCAGCGAGAGGTGCTGACCTCTCAAACACAAAGTTACACACAAAACACCCCCAGTGTTACTGTATAGGTACACAAACATACATAGTAAAGGTAAAAGAAGTACACGAAAAAAATATTCAAAAATTTCAGGAGTGGTTATCTTTGGAGGGGAAAAGCAATTACAAAGCACCAGACAAGGAGGGGCTTCCAACATTCGTTGCTAATGCATTATTCTTAAGCTGGGTAAATGCTACAAAGATGTTTATTATATTACTTTTGTATTTCTTTACACGTCTGAAATACCTAATAATAAATTTTAAAATAAAGTAATTCAACATAAATATAAGGATTCCCTAATATAAGACAGAAATCAAACAGCTAAAAATTTGATTTACCTTATCACCAAGTGCCTCTCTTTCTTTTTTAAGTTTTTTCTTAGCTGCCAACTTTTCCTAAAGGGTTGAAAAAGAACAATATTGAGAAACAACCAGTTATATCACAAACATATACTGAAACTACAAACTACTAATGCTATGAATATTCCAACTGGGCAGTCTTTGTAATCTACTGAAACAAGCATCTGCGCGTGGATTTTTCTACCTAAATTACTGTAAGCCAAATGAGCTGACCAATCAATAAGATTTCTTTAACAAAGACCTTGCTCCTTTAAAACAAAATCTAAACTGGCAAGTCTGACCATTTAAAACTTCACTAGCTTAATCTTTTTCCATAAAGCCTCAAATTAATTAAAGTAAAGAATGTGACGGTTTCCGTTGTGTTTTGTTTTGCCTAACTGGTTGCATCCTAAAGACAACCATTGTTATGCTGCTTGCTTCTCTTGAAAAGCACTAAAAATAAATAGGAATGGGAGATGAGTTTTCAGGTTGTTTTCCATAAAACCATCACCAGTTATTCACATATTTTATAATCAAAATATACTTTTAAAATTAGTAAGAGCTTGCAAGGTGGATTAAAATGATCTGTATCTGTATTACCAATCTATATATTCTTCTGGAGATTTCTAAATAGAATGCTTAACGAAATTAAAAATATTCTTTTTTCCAGCACCGACTTATCCTCAACCCACCAGGTTTCAGATTAGAAATCATAGCGCCAATAAGTATTCTAGGACATCTCTCCCCAAAACGCGCACACCAGAATGAGTTAAATGGCCCTTATACGTACTCAAACAGCACCTTGACACTGAACATGAGTAAGAACCAGTGCCGGGCCTCAGTAAGGCCAGTAAGAGGAGGCAGACACATAATAAGAATGTTGTGTGACCTTCTAAGATGTGCAAGAATAACCAAACGCTTTCTTCCAATTACAATTTGACCAGAAATGGGCACTGCGACCTTGGCAAGTCGTTTAAACCTCTTTACGTTTCAGTTTGTTTAGCTACCGGAAACGTATGAGGATAAGACTGCAAAGAACAAATACAATTACCAGAAACTTTACAGTACTAATTCCAGTAAAGAGCTGCTGCAGGAATCAGAGAAGCAGTATTCTGGATTTATTATGTATTGCCTGCATTTCAGATTCCGCAAATTAACCAACGTTGCTTAGCCGGGCCAAAGAGCTGAGACTTTTGCCTTCTGGGCCAGGAGGGCGTAGTTTTCACTACTGAGCCAGCTGGGCTTCCAGCTTTCCTTCTGAATCCAGCACCCTAGGAAAGGGCCTATCAAGAAAATCTTCGACCCTGACACTCAGGCAAAAGGCTGAACCTAGAGTCTGTAAACCAGCTGGAGGGGGACCAGAACACGTGGGCCGCGGCAACACCCTTCCCACCGAACCACAGCGAACACTTTGAGACCAGCAGACAACCACGTCTGTGCGCCCCGCGACCGCCCTAAGCGTGAGGAACACCACGCAAGCGCCCGGCAGCCCCCGCCCCTCGCGTACCTTACGCTGCTGCTGTTTCCACCGCGTGAACATTAAGTGTCGCCGCTGTTTGTTTTTAATCTCCGAAATGCTGAAGCCTGGCGGAAAGGCAGCCGCTTTCGGGGGCTGGCCCTCGCTTTCCGTTGCCCCATCCTCAGCGAATGCAGCCTCCTGAAGTTCTTCGGCAGCGGCTTTCCGTTTCAGGCTTTTCTTCCCGCTGCTGCTGCTCTTATTCCCGGCTTTCGCCATGGTGTCGCCTCCTTTGCGTCCGTAAGGAAACGGAAATAGCCTTTGTCTGTGACCCCTTCGTTAACCTTTTACTTCCGGGGTTGCAAAGTTTTTAAAACTGTAGACGGCTTTTGTGCGTTTTAGCCATTTAAGAGAGTAGTAAAACGGAGGCTTCAGGAAAGTTTAGGCAGCTTACCGAGCTGTATGAATTGTGAGATGATGAGTTCGGGCATTCCTTGTGCATCTATGCGCCCAACCCTCAAAATGGTGGAGCAACAACAAAAAAATCTCGCCTGATTTAGTTTACGTTTTACTTGAGGGAGACCTGACATGAGCGCACAAATAAATTGTGGTGAGCTATAAAGTAAGACATGGTATGGAAAGAAATAAAACAGGATAAAAGAAGATAGAAGGTAGAGGGACCCGTTGCAATTTTTCTTTTTTCTTTTTGAGATGGAATCTCGCTTTATTGCCCAGGCTGGAGTGCGGTGGTGCAATCTCTGCTCACTGCAAACTTCTCCTCCTGAGTAGCTGGGACTACAGGCATGCGCCACTATGCCAAGCTAATTCTTATATTTTTGCAGAGATGGAGTTTCACCCTGTTGGTCAGGCTGGTCTCATACTTCTGATTTCAGGTTATCTGCCCGCCATGTTGGCCAGGCTGATCTCTTACTCCCGATCTCAGGTGATCTGCCTGCCTTGGACTGCAAAAGTACGTTGCAATTTTAAATAGGATTCTCAGAGTAGGTGTCATTGAAAACGTTACATTGAGCCAAGATTTGAAGGAGGTAATGGGACAAACTATATCGTTATCTTAGTGAAGAGCTGTTAATCTGAGAAGAAGTTGGTTATCTAGGAGAAAAGCCATCCTGGCAAAGGAAACAGCCAGCTCCAATGCTCCTAATCAGTAGCAAGCCTGGCATGTTCAAGAAAACACTGTGGAGGTCAGGAGTCAGATGAGAAGGGAGGAGAGGAAGGAAAGGCAAGAAAGGTTGAGATTGGACAGGTGGTGTAGAGTTTTGAAAGGATTTTTGCTTTCATTTTATATCAGATATAGATCTCTTGTAGGATTTTGAGGAAAAGAATGATATGATCTTAACGTCTTTAAAGCATCAGGCCGGTGCAGTGGATCATGCCTGTAAGTTTAGCAGTTTGGGGAGGTAAGGCAGGAAGACTGCTTGAGCCCAGGAGTTCAAGACCAGCTTGGGCAACACTGCGAGAACCCATGTCTACAAAAAGTAAAATATATATATATTTGGGCGTGGTGCACTCCTGTGGTCCCAGCTACTCAGGAGGCTGAGGTGGTAGGATCCCTTGAGCCTGGAAGGCTAGGTTGCAATGAGCCATGTTGGTGCCACTGCACTGCAGCCTGGGTGAGAGAGTGAGACCTTCTCTCAAGAAAAATAAATAAAAATAAAGTAAAAGCATCACTCAGAATCTTCTTTTGAGAAGAGCCGATGTGGGGGCGGGGTGTGTGGAAGAAGGGAAGAAATGACAGTAGCCTGAACCAGGGTAAGTCTAGTGTAGGTGGTTGAGAAGTGATTCTTCCTGGAAGGTAAAGTTGCTGATGGAACTGAATGGAAGATGCCAAGACTTTTGACCTGAGTGATTAAAAGGATGGAGTTAACATCAGGTGAAATGCGGGAACCTTCAAGTGGAACAAATTTGAGAGGTAAGATCAAGAATTCAGTTTTGGAAATGTTAAGTTTGAAACACTTATTAGTGATCTGATTGGTGTTGTCAGCTAGTCAGTTGGGATGTATGATTCTGCAGCAGGAGAGAGAGGTGTGGGCTAGAGATCAGAATTTGAGAGTCATTGCCACATAGATAGTATTTCAAACCGTTAGAGTGAGTGTAGATAGAAAACTGAAAAAGATCAAGAACTAAACCCTGGAAGAGTCCTGCATGAAGAGATGGAGAGAAAAGGAGGACCAAGCAAAGGAGAAGGAGAAGAGAAAATCAAGAGAGTAGAATGTCACAGAAGGCAACGGAAGACAGTGTTTTCCTAATGGTTAAGTTTGCTATATTCTTCATTTTAATTTTATGAAAATGCTTTCCAAACAGGAACAAAATAATCCCTTTTGATTTACTCTTAGGAGTCAGTTTTCCAGAAACTGCCTTAATTTCAAATTTTATAGACCAATATCTACATTTAGTATTTTGATAATCCAATATGTTTTTGTCCATATTTCATTTTGCACCCATTTAAGTTCTATTTAACAATAGCAGGGTATTAAAAGCATCAAAACTGTGTCTTCCAGAACACAAGCCCCATCCAAACCTGCTATTAGACCACAAGTTTAAAATTGCTGTTAAAAAACTTAAAATAATTGAACCCGGGAGGCAGAGGTTGCATTGAGCCTAGATCGAACCATTGCACTCCAGCCTGGCTGATAGAGTGAGATTCTGTCTCAAAAAAAAAAAAAAAAAAAAAAGTCAACAAGAGTAGAATTAATACAGTTTTATGAGGAGACATTAGAGCTACACACCCTCCCACCCAAAGCTGAATTGGAGTGCTATTCAGAAATTGAAAACCTGGGGAATAATTGTATGCTGAATACAGTCATTTCTATATACTGCATACTATGAAACAGACATAATACATGTGCTGGCTTTTTTAGAAACCAAAATTATATCTTTGGTATAATTTCCAATCATTTCCTTCAGGTGTTTTACTTTTTCAGGAGATCCTAAACGTGGCCATGATGGTAATGGATGCAAGGACAATCCTCCAAATATTTTCCAGGTAGCTTGATCCCTACCAATAAGGTGAGCCATTTAGATAAATGGGAATTTTTATGCCTATTAATATTTCCAGAAAGTGTATAGTTCTGCATGAGTCTTGTTAGGTGATCCAAATTTCTGAGCAGAGAAAGAGAGCAGTGCCACAGTCAAATTCAGTTTTACTAAGTATCATCTCTTAAAAGGATTTCTGGTTGTATAAATCCATCTAGGAGCTTCTATTTATATCTTTGGAATGTATATAGTACCTCTGGCTGGTGTTTCTGACTATAGGACTATAGAGCAACCATAAGTATAATTTAAATATTAGTCTGGAATGGCTTTTCAGTGTCTAAGTATTTATTTTGTTGATTTATTCATGCAACAAATATTTAAGTCATTCTTGTCCTCTGGATATAGCAATCAAAAAGGCACCACTCCCTGCTCCATGGAACTCCAGTGAGTAGAGAACCAGTACACTAGCAAGTACAAAAAAGAGTTTCTTTAACAGCCATCTCGTTGTATAATCAAGACCAAATTTAGAATTACAACTTCCTAGTGCCTTCTTCAAAGAGCCAGAGTAAATATATTTGTAAGTTCCTTTTGGTAGTTCAGCTATCTGTTTTCCATAGAAATTAACCTATGTCCAGTCCAGAGACACAAATATTTAAAACACAAGGTAATAAAGCACAGTCCTTAGCTTAGCCTAGCAGTTCTCAAACTTTTTGTCTCATAACCTCTGCACATTATTAAAAATTATTGAGGACCCCCAAGGAGCTTTTGTTTATGTGAGTTATATTTGTTAATATTCACCATGTGGAACTTAAAACTGAGAAAAAAATTAAATATGCATTTATTTAAATATAATCAAATAAACCATTGTATGATAACTTAATACTTTGTGAAAATTACTATATTTTCTCTTAATTTTTAATTTTTTCTGCCCTCTGTAAACAAAGAAAATGATTATATTTTCCAAAACAAAAAAATTAATGAGAAAAATAGCATTTAAAATGTATCTCTTCAAGTCTCTTTTTTATTATAATTAATAGAAGATAGCTGGATTTATATATGCCTTTCTGCATTTAATCTGTTGTAATATACCATTTGCTTGAAGTATATGAAGAAACTCTGACCTAAACAAGTATGTGGTAGGACAAGGGAGGAGTATTTAAGAGCTTTTTCAGATAATTGTGAATATTCTTTTTTGGTACTGCATTAAAATTTGAGAAGTGGTAAGTTTTTTAGATGTTAGTTGCAATGTGGAATATGAAATAATATCAGTGAGCTTTCCCTGTTCTATTACATTAAAATCTATTGGTCTATCTTGCATTTTGAATGGACCTTTTACTTATGCATAATTTTATAACAACATGCATTCATTGGTCATTTGGAAAATGTTGGTTCATGGAGTTTTGCATATTTCCCCAAAGTTGACGCATTCATTATGTAATTTCAAGAAATCACACATTTAAGAGATTACTACTAATTTTATCAGGGAAGTCTGGAAGAGCTGTAAATTGTCAAGCTCACAGCAATGGATACAAATTTCCTTACTTTAATCCCTAGGTTGCTTAGAGATTTTCACTTGAATAGGAGCTTTCTTGGCTCCAGGTCACTGATAGTGGTTCCCTGCAATGCAGGGTAGGAGGTAGGAATTTAAGGGACTGAGGAGTTTGGGGTGATAAGGACCCATTGTTGATATAAACTTTCCAGGGCTATTTTTCAGGCTAGGCCATCTTTCAATTATCTTCTTTTATCTGTGGATCCCTGAAAATTGGCTTACTTTTTCGTTACTACCCCATTAGTTAACAAGAGCAACCTTACATGAAGCCTTAATATATTCTGGGAAATTGTTTAGGGAGGCAATCTGAGGAATGCTTTGTGGGGGTCCTTCCACTCTACTCAGTTGTGCAGGATGGAAGCCACCATCTCACTGTATGATGGATCCTAAGGCAGCATTTTGGGAGAGTCAAAGTGTATATATTGTTTGTTGCTTCTGGCCAAGGTTTTTCTTTTTCCTCACCCACTATAGAAAACAATGTTTTCTCACAGCCTCTCCTCTTGTTCTTGAGGCAATCAATAAACTTTTCCATTTTTTTTTCCCTGTAAGGCAAACAGATGAAATAAAGAAAAAGGCCTCCTCATCCCTTATCCCTCTATACTCTAACAGTGATGATAAGGTCCTATATAATGTGAATCTTTGACTCCACAAAAAATTGGAAGAGAGTTAAGCTTCATTTAGGGGGAATAATGAAATTTAATAGCTTTCTTGGAATTCCCATCACAAGAGCCAAGAGGGCTTCCTTGGCAAAGGAAGAGATAAGGAGAGGAAGAGCAGTGTGAGGAACTGAAGATGTTTATAGGATCAGCGTTAACAGTAATGATATCATCAGAATGCAGAATTGGATGAAACTCTTCCTATTTTTTCTCTATGTGACTGTTACTTACTAGACTGATAGTAGAGTGAAAAATTAGGGATTATATAAAGGACTTCTCAGTAAGTGATTAGGTTCTAAAAGTTTCTATTATATTCCAGTACACTCCAGGGAGATTTTGTTGATTTAGTTTCCCTAAAACTATTCCTTTTTTATTCTAAAGCTGAGAGTTCAGGATAGAGACCCGCACATCCCAAAATCTGCCTTAGTCAAGGGTATTAAATAATGCCCATAAATGAGATGTAGAAAGTTCCAGACATTACTAGGTGCTAGAACATCTTACACTTGCTAAAATCTTGCCAAAGGCCTATAGAGCTGTTTTAAGTATGGTCCGTGGAGGAACAGCAACAGCATCATCTGGAATTCTAGTAGATATGCAAAATCTTGGGGCTCACCCCCAGACCAACTGAAAGATCTCCAGGTGGTTCATAAACACATTAAAGTTTGAGAAGCGTTGTTGAAGAAGATGTGTGTTACATCTCTTATCCCCACTAATTTCTGTTTTATCAATCAGAATCCTTGTTTTGGTCCAAACATTTGTGATTGATTTTGAACTATAGTTATTTTATTGTTGTTAAAAATAGTATTTTATTATTTTAAATATGATTGCATTACCTGAAGGGAAGACAGGCTGGTAAAAACTATTATGAGAAACTAAAATATTTCATTGGTTTTCTCACTTACTCTTTGTACAGATCTGGAATGAGATTTAGCAGATCTCTTATCTAACTGGTAGGCAACATAACAATTCAGGGATCTATGAATATACCTTGTCAGAACCAGTGGCTTTACTTTTCTTTCAGTCAATTACCCATGAAGATTAACTTAGGGAAGTTCTAGAATAGTGATTCTCAAAGTATAGTCCTTGGTCCAGCAGCATCCTCATCACCTGTGAACTTGCTAGAAGTGGAGATGCCTGGGCTCTACGGAATCAGAGGCTCTGGGGATGGGACTTACAAATCTGGATTTTAACAAGCCCTCCAGGTGATCTTGATGCATGTCCAAGTTATAAATCCATTGGTCTTGATACATTATTATCTTCTGATATCAATAAGCTGACTATTTAGGGCTTTGTTTCTGTGGTGTCTATGGTAAGCTTTCCTAATGGGCAGATTTCATAACCAAATCAGCCTCTTTTTGTGTCTTTATGTGGGAAATCTTGGTGTTCACACTAGTTCACACTACGCTAGCAGTGGTGGTACAGCTTGATATAATCAGCACCTTTAACTAAATAAGGTAGACATTAATGACTGACTACAAAATCATGTTTACTTTTCCCTGAAGTTAGTTAAAAATCTGACACTATGGTATGCCCAGGTGGCTCTTGGACATGTTATTCGTATTCCTTCCTGCTCATATTAATGTCTAACACTGATTAGCTCCATTGCCCAGAAATAGCTGATTTTTAAATCTCAGCAATAAGACACTAAATCTTTTCCTCCTAAATGCAGTGTGGTATCCTAGATTGAATCCTGGAACAGAAAGTAAAACAAAACGGAACCCAAAAACAGTAGTAGAAAAATGGATGAAATCAGAATAAAGTCCAAAGTTAATCTAATAGTAATATACCAGTGTTGATTCTTAGTTTTGAAAATGTACTTCGACCATATAAGATGTTAACATTAGGGGAAACTGAGTGAGGGTGTATAGGAACTCTTTGTATTATTTTTGCAACTTTTCTGTAAATGTAAAATTAATCCAAAATAAAAAAATTCTTAAAAAAAATCTCTTCCTGATCCTTCACTTAACAAAGCCCTTGACATATTACCAGGTAAAAGAAATTAAAGAACTGCCTTACATCAACTCAAGCTGCCTATTTGTAGGTAGAACAACAGTTGTTTAATTTGTTTTGTTAGAGTGCTTGCAAACCTATTAATAATCACAAAACACATTTGCTAAATATATAGGACTGACAAAGCAGAATTGATGCTTTCTTTACTCTCGATTCCTTGTACTTTCATGTACAGAGTTTCTACTCAGGTACTTTGTTCCTGGTGATATGTTGTTTTAATAATAATCCTTAAATCATTTCATGGGTGACTGTTCCCATCCACCCCCGTCCTCCTCCAGAGCACTTAATGCAGTGCTGCAGGAAGTAGGTATTCACAGAGCTCAGATCTCTCTGACTGACTGACTCAATGTGCTACCTGTAATTATGTTTTAAAATTTAATCAGGGCAGGTCTAGGAACTCAAGGGGATAAAGTCAAAATCAACTATTCAAGTTAGGTGTGCATAAATTGTCTAGAATGAATAGGCTTCATCAAAACTTGTCAAAATGCAGAGTTTGTCAGTGGAAGCCAGAATATAAAAAATTTAAATCATCCATGTGAAATACACTCAAGACTGAAGGTGAATAGTTCGTGGTGAAGTTAACATTTCTAGAATAAATTTTGGGCTGAACACAGAGTTACCAGTCTTCTTTCATGTTTTTAATTTTATCTCATTTTGTTTTTTATGATAATCAAGACTTACAAATATTATCTTCCTGTGGTTGTTGCCATGGCTTGAGAAATTTTGCAAAGAGCTGTAGTAGAAAGGACCATGTATTTCTCTTATCTTCCTCTGTAGTATTAAGTGAACTAAAGCCAAAGCTATGTAACGATATCCAGAATTGGGACTGAGTTTTGTGTAAAACAGAAAAATAAAAATAAAGAAGATGCCAAGAATTATGATCCATCTAACATTAGAGATTCTCAAAGTATTTCTAATATATCATCTCCACCTTTCTAAAATTCCTATAAAACAGATACAAGGCAGAAACTATCATCATTTTCCAGTGGGAAAATGGAAATTCAAAGAGATTAAAAATAGTACCCAGATTAAACTGCCAATTGTAATTTGTAATCATTACTTTTGAAACTAGTCATGTGGCATATCTTTAGATCCATATTACTTAAATTGTTAAATGAATACAACCCCGTACATCTGCATATAACTCATTTTCTTAACTCTGCTAAGGAAGAAAGCTGAATTCCGTGCCATATGGATCCTTTAAAAGAGACAGATGCATGAAGTTTGGAGCAGTGAACGTAAGAGCAATATTTGTTTTTCATTTAATTATTTCAATTTTTTATTGTAGAGACAGTAGAGCTTTTTACAGTTTTGGCAAAGTGATTTTAAGAAAAAGATTATATATTTGATATATCATTTCCTATCTCTATAATTACACTAGAGAGATTTACCTCAGGGTTTTCCAATTATAAAAAGTGGGAAAGTTATCTTTATGATTTCCTGTGGGGAAGTAATAAATTGGAAATTATTTGGTTGACACAATCACAATATTGTTGGTCAGAAGCCAGGAAAATTGTTGATTTTTCTTACAGGTCTCTTTCTCAGGAATAAAATAGTTTTCAAATACTTGAGTAAGATTTTACATTCATATCATTCACAGGAAGTTTTAATATTTGAGCTGATAAAAGAGGTTACCATTTGAATTACATTGATCTGCTAGAAAACTGTGCCTTCTAGCCTTCTACAAAATGCAGATGCAACTTAACATACTTTACATACCTGATAAAAGATACCATCTATTTTATATTATGTCTCAAATCGAACATGAACATTTCTGCATTTGCTGTGAAACCAACATTTAACATAAAGAGGTCATAAGGTTTGTTGTTAAAGATAAGGAGATACAGTGTGTCATCTTTTCCAGGAACACTTTGTGTTAGTATATTCCATATTAAAATAGGAGTCATGGTACTGCTCCACAGCCATCCTCATTAAAAATGGAAATATCACTAAACCTGGAAGTGTGTTTAAAGAATGTAGCACATTCCATCCATATAAACTATTGAGTGAGATTGTTCTGGTACTCATTTATATATTGATTCATACTACAAATATTTTTGAGTACTCAAACCGGAAATGGACCTTGTAAGGAAACCAGAGATGCACAGCACAGTGAAGACCCCTCTCTGCAAAGAACTTAAAATCTAATGAAGAACCAAAATATATAAACATTAAATCTTAGATCTTAATCCAGGCTTTGAATGTTATTGGAAAAGAACAGGGCTGTAGGTGTCAGAAGATTGTCTTTAGCAGTAAATGCTGAGTAAGTGCTGTGATCTTAAGTAAAGAGAGAACCCTGTGTTTTGGAAGCTATGTATTATAATGATTAAGAACACAGGTTTTAGAGTCATCCAGATGTGGGTTCCAGTCCCAGCTCCTCCCCCAGTAGCTGTGTGATCTTGGGCAAGTCCCTTAACTTCTCTAGGGCCCTGTTTCTTTCTTCTATAAAAATGTAGGTAATAAAATCACCTAGCTTATGGGGTTGTTGTGACGAATAGATGAGATCAACAATGCACAGAAAAGCTCTGTCTAGCACTTATATGCTCTGACTAAGTACCTCCAATTATTAGTGTTTATTATTATAATCAGAAAATTTCCCAAAGAAAACAAGAACTAAGGTGGACCTGCCTAATGTTTGAGCTGAGGGCAAGCCCTGCCTCATTTGTTGCTGATACTCAGGATGAGAGAAGAACAGTGATGCCTCAGTTGGAGACCTACTCAATAACTGAGTAAATGCATGTAATTTCATTTATGTATTTATTCATCAAATATTTCTTGTGTGCATTCTCATTGATGCCTCATGTGCTATGTACCAGGAATACAAAGGTAAGTAAAAACACTTGGAGTCTTCTTTCAGACTACTGGAGAAGACAGACATCTGAAAAATGATTATATAAGGGTATATCATTATTACAATTGGTATTATGAAGGATTATACTGTGTCTTCAGAGTGTATAATAAGGAAACACCTGCTTAGTTCAGGGAAGACTTTCCTGTGACAGTGATTTATAAGCTGAAATCAAATGAACTGGGTAGGGTGGGGAGGAGGATAGATTTTGGTAGGTGGAATAGCATAGGTGAAGGCTCAATTTGGTATGCCTGAGGCCCTGAGAATCCAATGTGGATGGAGTGTAGAGAGAGTGGAGGCAGATTCATGAGTCTGTAAGCAGGGCTTTGGGGGTTGGATTGAGATCTTTATCCTAGGTATATTAATGATGTACCATTAAAAGTGTTTAAATAGGGGCATGACATGGTCAGATCTGTGTCTGGAAGAGCACTCTAGCTGTAGTGTGGGGAAGACCAAGAGTACTATTAGAGAGGTGTCTCTCTGTGATTGTGTAACCAAGTCATTGAAGGGACTGAACTCAGTGGAGTTTAAACATAAAAAGATTCTACTTTTGTTGCTGACCGCAATCTTCAAATGTGCTGGTAACATTTCCCTTCAAATTCCTTAATATCTTCAGCAGATTATCATAGCTTCCAGATTACTTTCTGTTATTAAAAGTACAGTCTGACCTAGTTCAATTGTACATGTCCAACTTAAACCTTTCCCTCACCCTTCCCTCAGTGTCCTTGCAGTCCAATCATGTGTCAAGGAATGAGGGACATCCTTGGAAGTGGAGTTGGCAAATAGTCTATGTTTTCACTCTTTTCTATTATAGGTTTTGCTTTGTTCCCCCGGCCTGTGAAGCTGAGTAGAGGACTGGGGACAAGTCACAAATGTATCTTATTTAATGTGAGCTGCTGTTGATATACTTGATTTGGTAGGCATCCACATGCGGCCTCTGTGTGATGAGCCATTCTTCAGGAAGCCATACAAGGGCCTCTGCACAGTTCCCTGATGTGGGACAGGCCACCTCTTCTGATACCTTCCTTAGCAACATGTTCCCTAGCCTCTTGGTGCTGGGATCCCATCACCTGGTGCACAGCCCCCTTGGGCATGTACCAGCAATTAACTTCAAGCTTGGCTTTCTTCTTCAGTGTCTTCTGGAAAATCCAAGCGTCTTGCTCCAATCCAAGTGGCACTTCAACTAGTGCCACTTCTTTTTATTCTCCAAGACTTGTTTTTCTTCTGTTCAGGTTAGTGCCAAGATTAGTTAATTCCACTGCCTGCATAGATGTCCAACCCAACAATGAGATACTGTTATCTCCTTCTTATGGGTATATCTAGTCCTTTCAAGTAATTTTATTGGGTTCCTTAACTTGGCTTTGGGGGAGAGGAAGAGCCACATTACTTGTCCCCAGCAACTCCCATATATTTCTCTTGTGTATGTATAACACATAATATGTAGATAACGCAGTGGGGGAGGAGGAAAGGATGGAAGACTGATGCTTGGAGGAGCAATGCCAGTTCTGTTGCCTCTCAATAACCCACTGGTTCTCTTTAAATGATGGGGGTTCCTTGATGTCTATTGTATTCAGCTTTGGAGCATTGGTGGCAATTCTGAGAACACAGGAAGAGAACAGTTTACCATCCTGAATTATTAAATGTGGGAGAAGAGAGTCAATGATGATTTCCCATTTCTAACCAAGAAAATGGAAGGATGGTGAGATAGGGAAAAGTCAAGAGGATTAAATTGTTAGGACAGAAGGAGAGCTAGAGGTATAACTGTAGGAGTTATTGGTGTATAGATAATAATCGAGGGCATCAATAGGCATATAACTACCTAGGGAGTGCATAGAGTAAGAAGAACAGTAGGTCTAGTATTGATCTTTAAGGAATTCCAACAATTAAAGGCTGAATAGAGGAGAAGAAGTTGGCCAGAGAGACTGAGAAAGAATAGTAGAAGGTAAACAAGGAGAGTGCTGAAAGGTCAGGTAAGCTGAGGACTAAAATGTCCACTGGATTTCACAACGTGGAGACCACGTGGCCATCTTAGTGACAGTCAGTTCAGACAAGTGGAAATGGAAGTTAGATCAAAGTGAGTTTAAAAAGAGATGTGTAGTGAGAAAAAGAAGGCAGAGAGTAGACACATTCTTTATGTTTGTCTGTGGAGGGGAAGCCGAGATAGGGTGGTAGCAAAAGGAGGAAGTGGGGTTGAGAGAGTATCTTTATGGGACTGAGTATGTTTGAAAGCTGATAGGAAGGATCCAGTATAGGGGGCTAGGAGGAGCAGGAATTGAATATGTAAGAGAGAAGGTAGATAGGGTGGAATCCAGAGCACAGCAGGATAAACTGGCCTTAGGGGAAAAGGAAAGCAGGAAGGGGTTGGTACAATTTTATGTAGATGTATAGATTTCAGTTTGTGGAAATTGAGGGAGTTTCTGACCCTTTTGTATGGTAGAGGTGAAGTTTTAGGGAGAGATTTTAGGTACACTAAAAACAAAGAGTATTTATTATTACTGCTTTGTGATCATCTTAAAAGCCTTCAGATTCCAAATTCAATTTGACCTATGACATTTTCCAAGGTAACATGTCTCCTTCCCCATGTATTGTTTCAAATTTGCCAAAATAGGTCGGGTGCAGTGGCTCACACCTGCAATCCCAACACTTTGGGAGGCTGAGGCAGGAAGAACACTTGAGGCTGAGAGTTACAAGACCAGCCTGAGCAATATAGCGAGACCCTGTATCTACCAAAAAAAAAAAAAAAAAAAAAGAAAAAAAAACACTTTAGCTGGGCATGGTGGTTTACACCTGTAGTCCTAGCTACTCAGGAAGTTGAGGCAGGAGGATTGCTTGAGTTTGAGGCTGCAGTGAACTGTGATCACACCACTGCACTCCAGCCTGGGCAACAGAGAAAGATCCTGTTTAAAAACAAATGAAGATTTAAAACGTTTTGAAAGCTAAAACAGAATTTTTTTTGGTAGCCAGTATTAGTTTACTCATTAATACACATCCCAACAAAAGCTAACCCTATGAGATTAGGAAAGAGGGCAAAGTATTTCAGTGATCTCAGTAGTTTAAATTTAAAGGCTTGGTTCTAAGATCACTTTATCTTTGACCATAGACTTTAGCTCCAGAGCTTATGTTCATGATTACCATAAAATACAGTGTACTTAGTCAACATGTAATAAGCAAAAACTACAGAATAAGCTTGGATTTCTAAGCATCTTCCCATAGAAATAAAGTTAGAAACTCCCGAATAACTATAACATATCTCGTTATAAAACATTTACTGAGTGACCGGCATGCCTAGAAAACCAGGACAGTGAGTATGGCCCCAATTTCAAATGGACTTACAGACCTAGAGGTGAAAGGATAAATTATTTAAATTTTCTTTAACAGAAGTCAGTTTCCGAGCACAGTAGTCTCCTTTTATCTGTGATTGTGCTTTCTACACTTTCATTTACCTGAAGTCAACCCTGGTCCAAAACTGGGTGAATACAGCATAAGATATTTTGAGAGAGAGGGAGACCACATTCATATAACTTTTATTATAGTATATTGTTACAATTGTTCTATTTTATTATTAGTTATTGTTATTAATCTCTTACTGTGCCTAATTTATAAATTAAACTTTACCATAGGTATGTATGAATTAAAAGAACCAGTATATATAGGGTTTGGTATTATCTGCCATTTCAGGCATTCACTGGGGCTCTTGGAATGTATCCCCAAGATAAGGGGGGACTGTTATAAATGAGATGGGATTCTCTGACATGTATCTAATTAGTAAACCTTTTAGTTCTGACCCCAAGAAATAAGACTGACTGAAAATATAAATACTAATTCATGAAGTAAGTGGACTCACTAATTAGTTCTAATTCCCCCAAGCTAGGTGGGGCAAAATTGTTTTTCACAAAGTTCAAGACTCATTTTTTTTGTGGTGGGGCTGGTGTGGGGAAGATGGAATCTCACTCTGTTTCCCAGGCTGGAGTACAGTGACACAATCCTAGCTCAGTGCAGCCTTGACCTCGTAAACTCAAGCGATCTTGCCAGCTCAGTGGAGTAGCCAGGACTACAGGTGTGCGCCACCATGCCCTGCTAATTTTTTCCCCCCATAGAGACAGGGTTCTGCCATGTTGGCCAGGCTGGTTTCAAACTCCCAAGCTCAAGTGATCTGCTCACCTCAGTGTCCCGATGTGCTGGGATGATTACAGGCATAAGCCATTGCTCCCAGCCAAGACTTTTTTTTTAAATGTAACTACTTTAATTAGCATAATTTTATTTAAGAGTTAGACTGTGTTGTCAATGCTGACATTTTGGGAGATATATAGTATAGTTTATGAGTCATGCTTCTGAACCAAAAGTTTTACTTTGAGCCCTATTCCCACCTTACTAGCTAGCAGATGACCTTGGACAAGCCAACCTATTAGAACCCTCGGTCCATGTCCATAAAGTGAAGACATCATAACCTGTCCTACCTACCTCACAAGCTTCTTGTACAGATCAACTAGGTCAATATATTTAAGATTTGTTTGACAACTGTAAAGCACTATAAAATGACAATTACAGATAAGTCAGTGAACCATCAAAATAATATTCATGCCTATAACCGAAAGCTTTTAAATAAAACAGCTTAATAAAAAGTGCTCAGGTAAGCAAACAAATATTATATTATACACACTATATTCCTTACCTACTCTACTGAGTCTAATCTTTGGAAAGATAATTCATTTTAAGGGGAAAGAATCTGTTAAGATATTTGTTAGTATTTATACAAACAAGCTGCAACTACTATTCAAAAATAGGAGGTTTCTTCATCCAATAGGAGTACATTCTTTAATAGAACTGTATTTTAATAAGAATTCCATACAAATAGAATATATATCTTAACACAAGAAAACAAGGAAAGAATATCTTACGTTACATAGAACATTCAGGTGATTCAATCAAGTTAGTCCTCCAACCAAATATTTCTTTTCCCTATTAACTACAAACATTGCAGTCAGTCAGTATATGCCAACAATCATATAGTTTTAACATCTGGTAGTGTGAAGTACTTGACTGCAAAGGGAACAGAGGTGATGTAGTCTTCGTTTCAGGGGAGAAGAATGGACTGAATTACTGTCTGCTTTTCAACGTTTCAACTAACCATTCCATTGCCTCATCAAGGCTAGTGCCTTTGGTTGCTGATGTTTTGAATATTTGCCATTTTCGGTTCTTCAAGACAGGTAGCCCAAGTGAATTTGCCATCTCTGAGGGAGTCATGGCCTGTTCCATGTCCTGTTTATTTGCAAACACCACTAAAATGGCTTTTCTCAGCTCTTCTTCCTGCAGCATGGCAACTGACTCTGATTTGGAAATGCCAATTCGGTGTTGGTCACAACTGCATACTACATAAATGACTGCATCTGTGTTTGAATAGTAACATCTCCAGTATGGCCTGATACTTGTCTGTCCTCCTAATCCCAGACTTGGAATTTAAAGTTTTTGTATGTCACCGTCTCTACATTAAATCCAATGGTAGGTATAGTAGTAAAGACTTCTCCAACTTGTAATCTGTACAAAATTGTGGTTTTTACTGCTCCATCTAATCCCAAAATTAAAATCCTCCTTTCCTGAGTTCCAAACAGACTGAAAAATATACTTGAGAAAAAGCCACCCATGATGAACCTCTGTCTGTCCTTGCTGATCCTCAGTGATCCAAGACTCGTTTAACTGCTGCTTTCCTCCTAAACCAAAAGGCAGTTCCCACCCTCTCTCACTACTTCAAATTAGGTAACCTCTTTTGAATCATTTTAATTATTTTCCCCTTACTAAGCTCTTGCACAAAAAGGTATATTGAATTGTTTCTCGGTAGATTTGTATTCTGTTTGTCCTATTTCCTTCATTAATTTATTGATTCCTTAAGGGTCATTCTCTATTGCAGTGGTTTTGAATTGTTTATGTCCTGAAAATTACTTCACTAAAGAACTTGGATCCTACTATGGTGGCAACATATAAAACTCCTGCTTACATACATTCTGTTATTATACTTCCTGTTTACTGGATTATTGTAATTACTAAAAAAACATTGTAGTGATATGGTGGGGGAGTCCATTTTATTGCAGTAATAATGACAGCTAGCATTTATTTAGCTCTTTTTAAGGTCAAGCGATGTTCTGTATGCTTTACATCTATGACTCATTCAATCCTCTCACTAATCTAATGGGTTGGGTACTGTTATGGGCCTCATTTTCATAGATTAGGTATCTGAGGCACAGAGAGGTTAAATACCTTGAGGAGTCATGCAACCAGAGCCATGGTCAACACCCAGGCCATCTGGCTCCTGAGCCCACATTCTTAGGGGCTATGCTATGAAATGATTCACTATATAAAACCAACTATTTCATTAGTAATTAAACATACAGTATTTTGGAGTATAAATTTTACCACTACAGATCTGAAATGAAGATAGATAAAAATTTGCAGAAACAATATGGGCAAATAAGGGAGGCAGAAAATGGTACATTATGCTTGCAAGTGAACATGGGGATTAAGGAGAGTAAGTATTTGGAAATTGTAATGAAACCATGTGTCCCTCCCCCACTGATGATCTGCATACCCCTGGTAGTGAACTACTGCTTTAGTAAACATTCTTCCTTACTACACCTGCTATGTATGATTCCAGGCAAAGCAGGCCCTTGGGGAATGTTGGTATCCGCTATAACTTGGTTTTTCTGACTCCTCCAAACCTCTGGTTGAAATTTGATTCTCAGTGTTGGAAGTAGGGCTTATTGGGAAGCATTTGGGTCATGGGGGTAAATCCCTTATGAATGGCTTGGTGCTATCTTCATGGTAATGAATGAGTCCTCACTCTCTTAGTTTCCAGGAGAGCTGGTTGTTGAACATGGCCTCTCCTTCTTCTCTCTTCTTGCTTCTTCTCTTACCACATGATCTCTGCACAGCTGGCTCCCCTTTGCCTTCTGTGAGTGGAAACAGCCTGAAGCCCTCATCAGAAACAGACGCCATCACCATGCTTCTTGTACAACCTGCAGAACTATGAGGCAAATAAACTTCTTTTTTTTTTTTTTTGAGATGGAGTCTCACTCTGTTGCCCAGGTTGGAGTGCAGTGGCACGATCTTGGCTCACTGCAACCTCCGCCTCCTAGGTTCAAGCAATTTTCCAGCCTCAGCCTCCCGAGTCACTAGGATTACAGGTGTGTGCCACCACGCCCAGCTATAAACTTGTTTGTAAAATAAATTACCTAGGCCAGGTGCAGTGGCTCACGCCTGTAATCCCAGCACTTTGGGAGGCTGAGGTGTGCAGATCACTTGAGGTCAGGAGTTTGAGACCAGCCTGGCCAACTTGGTGAAACCCTGTCTCTACTAAAAATACAAAAATTAGCTGAGGGTGGTGGTGGGCGCTTGTAATCCCAGCTACTCAGGAGGCTGAGGCAGGAAGATCGCTTGAGCCAAGATCATGCCACTGCACTCCAGCCTGGGTAACAGCCAGACTCTGTCTCAAAATAAAATAAAATAAAATAAAATACTCAGCCTCAGATATTCCTTTATAGCAACACAAACGGACTAAGACAGTGCCTGACTGGAAACTTCATTAGTTCTTTCATTCACTCAACACCCATTTTTTCAGAACCCATCCCTAAAAGCTCACAGACTTAAGGGAGACAAACATATAAACAAATAATTACAACACAGGAAAATAAAAAATAGAGGCATGTGCAAGATATTCAGTGGATATATTGAGATGAAGAATAATGTGGTGGGGGAAGAGTGTTAGGGAGAGAAGGGTACCCTAGAAGTTTCCCCCAAAGAGGAAGTGTTTGGATTGAGTAAGTTCTCCAGGAAGACAAGGAATAGGGAGGGGACATTCCAAACAGAGAGAGCAGCATGTGCAAAGATTCATAGATGTGAAACAGGATAATGTGTTCAAGGAAATGCAAATCCCTTAATATTATGGGGGATGTAGGTGCAGGGAAGGAAGAGAATTGATGACAAGGGTTGAGTAGGCAGAGACTAGAAGAATATGAAGGAATTTGGAGCTTTACTGGAGGGAATGGTGAACCAATAAATAGTTGGAAGCAGGAATAACAGTGAATTTAGTGTTTAGACAAATTGAACTCCAACTTCTTCCAATTGATTATCACACATAAGGAATGTATTAAAAAGTAATTAAACATATGAGATTTTTATATCTCTGAAGTGGCCATTTGCAGTGGGCATATGTTTTTTATGCCTACCTAGCATCCATTCTTTTCTTTCTTTCTTTTTTTTATAATAGCACCTGATTTTCCTTTGGGGGACTTACCTACCTCTAATGCCTATAGTGTTCTACCACTATGAAATAAATTGTCTTACCTTTCTTGGCTGAGGGTTCACCAAAAGAGGTAAGCAAAGGTCCTCCAACTCCTTCAGAAATCTAAATTTTGTGAGGGATGACTCAAGGATAGGACAAGATTAGAGTTGATCCTTCTAGTATCAGCACCTCGAGGAGATGCCGCTGCACTTTCAGGTACCCAGGTTACCCAAGTTATTGCCTCTGATTCCCTGAATTTCCCTATAACCTTCCAGTAAATTCCATGTGTACTTGAGGTAACAAATTCTGCTCAAATCAGATGCAGTTTGCTTCTAAGCTAAGAATCCTAATTTGTGTGTCTCCTGGGAGGATGATCAGCTTACTTTTATCTGCTGAAAACGTGTACTGAGGTTGTTGTACTCCTATCAGCCTAGACACGGCAGGCAGCCTTTCTCTCTCTGGGTCTTGGTGCTGAACCAGTGTGCTGGCAAGGAGTGGGCTCACATTTGCTTTGCTCTCAGAACCTGTAGACCTTCTTCACTCTCCTTCTCTTCTCCCCTCAGCCACCAACCTGGAACAGGAGGAATCTCTGCTTGTGAAAGTCCTTTTCACTTTATATTTCTGATCATGACATGTTTTTTTAATGTTTAGTGTAGAAATATCTCCTTCACAAAAGCACTTATGTTATCCTAAGACTTTGGAAGAATAATGAAAAAGACTTGCAGGACTCTTCTGCTTCCCATCCTGCCCCAAAGCTTCTCAGAGATCATAAACACATAATTATCTATGTGCTTGAATGTTGGAGAGTGGGAGGTGCAGGTTGAAGATGGAATAAAAATGAAGACACAAGGGAAGAAAATAAAGCAAGTTAACAATTCACAATACCTCGGTAGCTTAGTAATAAAAATAATGGTGCCTTTCAACGTATCTTTATTGTCATTCTTTATAATCATTTTATTTGTTTTTATATTTTGTTTTATATTTTACTCACAGATGGAGAGTATACATTTACTGCTTGATGTATTGGGTTGCCTTCCTGGGTCACTGTAATATCAGCAATGATGATGGTTGTATATGAAGATGAACAATCTTCATGCATTTTCCAAATCATCTGAAAGAGCTATCAGAAGCCACACTTCCCATCAGAATGTTTGAGACACAGCCTGTCCATCTTCAACACTGGCTTTTCAGTCACTGGCTAGGTGTTATTTAGTTATCTTTTTCATGCATACCTTCGATTTCTGGCATGCAAAGCTTTCTGTATGCTTTTATGTAATGTGAATCCAGATGGTGGATTGTATGTGGGTGCAATAAATGACTGAATGTTTTAACATGTTTCTTGGCTGGAATTTATAATAGTAGAGTTTCTTTCCTAAGCCTCCATGTCTGCCACATTATTCAGTGATTTTCACCAGGTTACATAGAGTTTCTGATAGAACCAGGGATCAAGGAAGCTAAAATGGTTCTTCCTCTAATCTTGATCACGCTCTCTCTACCCGCCTCACCTAGTTTATTTCTCTGCCACAGAAACTTGGAACTTTGCAGTACAGAGAAGACTGAGGCAAAGAAGAAGAATAAAGACACTGAAAGGAAGGGAAAGCCAGTAAAGGAAGTAGGAGAGAGAAGAGAGAATTGAAATTTGAAAGAGAAGGTGGAATCAGTTCCCTTAAAATACTTTTAAATATTCAAAATAAAGGATTAGAGTTAGTCAACAATGACAACAAAATATTTAAAAAGGGGCACTTATGCCTGCTGTCCTTATACATCTGCACCCCCGTTTCCCTATCCATTTTCCCTTCTCAAGCCATTCTGATACATGATGTTTCAGCTGCATGTTGTGTTAGAGGCCATTTCACAAAAGTTACAATTGTCTTTAATGTTATTTTAATATGCATCTTAGAGCTATTGCTCATTATTGCAGTATTTGGATTCCTCTAATTAAACAGAGAGCTGCTTCTAACTGCTTTGTCATTACTACGTAGTAAAGTTATCCCTCTTACAGGGGACTGCTTGAGAGAATAACCAAAGATTGGGAATCAAGATTTGGACCCACCTCTTACTACTATCCTCATGATGGAGGTAGCTTATATTCTGGATCCCACAGAACCACTTTCTATTTTTGTTCATGTTTGTAGTTTACTTTCTGTGATTTCTTTCTGGAGAAGAGGTTTCACTCTGTCACCCAGGTTGGAGTGGAGTGGTTCGATAATGGCTCACTGAAGCCTTGGTCTCCTGGGCTCAAGCAATCCTGCCTCAGCCTCTTCTGGCTAATTTTTTTTTTTCTTTAAAAGACAGGCTTTCCCAGTGTTACTCAGGCTGGTCTGACTCCTGGGTTCAAGCCGATCCTCTCATCTTGACCTCCTAATATGCTGGGATTACAGGTGCGAGCCACCCACTCCCAGCCTTTGATATCTTTTTATCTGTATATCCTTGGTAGTATTTGAAAATTTGTGTTTGGCTTTGGCTGTTTTCTTTGGATATGAATGTAGCTGGTAGTAATATAAATGGTAGTTTGTTTAACTGATGGCAAATAAAACCCATTTCATTCCTTTTATTATAGGTTTGTCTTCTAAGTGGAAGCTACCTTGAGATGAATGTAGCATTATTTATGCTAGCAAATGCTCGTGTCATTCTGATGTTTCTCTTTATTCCCTCTCTCTTTTTGATTTCCTGATAAAATAATAAATCCCTTTCTTCTTTCATTCAGTTGGCTTAGAAGGAGAGTATGAAAGATGACTTCATCCATTTTTTTCTTTGGAGATTTGCTTTATTAATGACCCAGATTTTGATGGCCACATTTCCATGTTTGCTACTATTCCTTGATGCTATAGTGGATTTCTCTCATAATCTCTTATCCTTTTAACTTCACTTCCCAGAGGCAAAGGGCTTGCTTTGTACCTGACTGCATTATGAAACATCTGTTTGTCTGACCCTCCCCCTCCTCAGGCTGCACCACCCAGGACACTATGAAAATGAAGTTGCCACTGACTGGAGGTCAGCAGTACTGCACTGGATCCAGATGAACGTACACCAGCATGGAACCCCCAAGGCTATGCTCTAGAGGGTCAGCTCTGAACCTCCTTGAAGTAAGTGTTCAGCCAGGTTATTTATTCTTTTAGTGTTGGTTTTTGAAATGCTACTTTATTGGGTCTTTAAAAATGTGATGCTTGGCATAGAGGCATGAGGTTTCTAAATGTAGGACTTCACTGAATGAGGGTGATCACTACCAGGCTCTCCCTTCTTTTCTGTTTATAAGAGCCTCTTTCTCTTTTGTTACTTTTTTATTTATTTATTTATTTTTTGAGATAGAGTCTCACCCTGTTGCCCAGGCTGGAGTGCAATGGTGCGATCTTAGATCACTGCAACTTCAGCCTCCTGGGTTCAAACGATTCTCTTGTCTCAGCCTTCCCAGTAGCTGGGACTACAGGTGCCCACTATCACACCCAGTTAATTTTTGTATTTTTAGTAGAGATGGGGTTTCACCATGTTGGCCAGGCTGGTCTCGAGTTCCTGACCTCGTGATCCGCCTGCCTCGGCCTCCCAAAGTGCTAGGATTACAGTTGTGAGCCACCCTGCCTGGCCTTGTTGATATTTGATACTCTGTGCCTTCAGAGAAATACTTCCTAGGAATTATCTTATTTTATTTTGCAACAGGCTGGCAAAAATGAAAAACAGACTTGACAGGAAATGGAGGTAAAATTCAAGGATTATTAAATTCATAATTTTGTCTTAGATTCTATATGGCTCACAGGCAATCTGCATAATTTGTCTGATGCTCACAGATTATCCCAAATATTATTTATTATTCATTCAACAAATATTTATTAAATTTAGCACTTTGAAAATAAAGAGGGAGAGATTTCAACCAGAAGGTGAGCTTCGTGAGCACAGGATTTTTGTTTATTTTGTTCACTGCTCTATTCCTACTACTCAGAACAGTGCCTGGCACATAGGTGGTACTCAATAAATATTTGCTGATGAATAAATAAATGAATGAATACTAGTTTGATTTAAAAATATTCATTATAGAATAAGAGGTGTATTATGTACATTGGATGTAGGATTGTGAATATAATAAAGCCTATCAATTAGAAAAGGGCCCTAGGAAGACTTGCCATGCAAGGGTCAGAGGAGATATGCTCCTTTGTGTTCAGAGTAGACAGCTATTTTATGGTTCAGATTGTTTTGCCTCAAAGGAAAAATGTGGTTAAATTTATCTTTTTTCATTTTTACTTCTATTTAGAAGGTAAAAAGACTCTTATCTATAAAAACAATGAATTAGTTCTATTTATTAGTCTTTCTGAGTTCATTTAATGCCTGTGTCTGAGGAACCCAAAGCATTGACCAGATAGTCTTATTAAACCTGACAGCTCAGCATGGAAGTTGTGAGCAGAGCCAGCTCTTGGGGTAGGCAGTGTGTACTTCTGCCTAGAGTTCCTACGACAGTGCCAAGCCAAATCTCACTAGAATTTCTGTTTTTGAATTTTGTATTTGCTGTTCCTCTATTTCTGTATGCTTCTTAGAGCTAGCAGTAAAGAGATGGGAAATTAACGATGGAAACCTGCAATGCTGCTGAAGGACTTGGCTGGCACCCTCCCTCACCCACCTTCTTTCCTGTCTACCTAGCTCTGAACATCTTTTGCCTCCTTTGCTCCTCCAGTGGCAATGTCAAAGTGGGCACCAAATGCAGACTTGGCCAGGTGCACTCCCCAGGTGAGGAGGGCACCATCACCTCTCTTTTGTTGTCTCAGGAGTCACAACTTCAGAGGGACCTTTTGGAAGTTAGGCTGTGTCTGAGGCAGTAAGAACAGAAGTTCTACCTGAGGCTTTAGCCATTATACTTTGCTATAAATAGCATGTAACATAGCCTAATACTTTTATGTTGCAGTTGAAGTGTTATGGGATTTTATAGGAACTTAAATCCAACACATAAGTCTCTCTCAGATCAGCCAGGCTTTGTGTTTTTTTCTTTTGTAACTCATTCTGAGTTGATCTAAGACAAACGCTGCTAAACTAGCTGGGCAGAAACGACACTGTGGTATAGCGGAAAGAGCCCAAGAAGGCAAATCAGGGCTCATTCTAGATTGGACTTGGTTGCTAACTAGCTTTTTATCTACAATGAATCAAGATTCTGGGCCTCACTTTCTTGATTTATATGCTAAGAGAATTTCATGAAATGAACTATAGCACTGCTTTTAACTCTAATTTATTTAGGCTCAAGACCCGTTGCCCCTTCTTTCTATCAGTTTGAATAATGGAATATAAAGAGTTAAAAAGAATCCTAGCATTGGCTAAGTAAATGTTAGTTAAATCTGAGTTAAATTGAATATAGCCAACCCACTCAGTTAATATAGGAGGGAACTACATGAGCACAGAAAAATCCAGTTACTTGCTCTGGTCACACAACTAATTAATGGCAGAAACCTGACATTTAACCACAAATCGTGAATTTTTTTTCTCAGAGAAACTCCCCTCATTACCTTTTGGTGGTCGTAGTGGGTGTGGAAGAAGCAGTAGTTTTCATAAAAATGTTAAATTCTTATTCTGCTAAGTTCATTAGCATTGCCTATTAAGACAGTCCCTGAATATCTTGTGCCAAAATGCTGCTGGCTGTTGTGCAGAGACATGTGTTGGTTGCTTTAGAATTAAGCACAGACCAGAAACTCCTGGAGAAAAAGTCCACCCCCTTTTAAATCACTCTCTTTAATTCTTTTTTCTGACTTAACTTTTAAAATCAGGCAGGTGGTTCAAATAGTAGAGGAAGTCAGAAAAATCTGTTCAGGCAGGCAAGAACCAGGAGTTCTAGTCCAGACTCTGGGATTTGGAGAACCTGGATGGATGTGTGGCATAAACTCACATGAAAAGGGTAGCTCTCTTCTCCATGCGCTATTTCCCTGCTTAGAAATGAGTGTTGTCTAAGTATGAACTCATCTTTTTCTCGGAGGCTGGACTCTTTCTGACTTCCCTATTTCTTTGAAGTGTCACTTCTTCAAGTTACTCACCCTTCAAACCTTAGTCATCTCTGACTCCTCCCCTTTCTCTGATATGCTGAAAAAGTTGCTAAACTTCATGGACTTCTCTTTCACAATATGTCCTGCACTGGTTTTACTTCATTCCTGTTAGTTTTCACATTTGTCACTTAAAGTCATATCTTGTGAGTAGTTAAGAATGTGAGTTTGGAGTTAGGTAGAACTGGGTTTGAGTCCTAGCTCTGCCACTTACTACCTGGTACCACTGCTTAATCTCTTTGTTATTTAGTTACTTTATCTTTAAAATGGAGATAATAATTGTGTTGATCTTAAAGAATTGTGAGAAGTAAATGAAAGAACATGTGTAAAATACTCAGTACAGTGTGTAACATATAGTAAGTGTTTAACGCATAATAGTAATTATGTTGTTCACTCTCCTTGTTCATCCTTCTTCCTCCTAGCAGGTTAATCCCCCAAAGCCTGGCTCTGACATTGTCTCTTTCTTACCCTGAAAGAGAAGCATCGTTGCAGGGTTGTTGAAAGTTGGCCTCTGCAGCTGGACTGCCTGGGTTACCATTTACTAGCTGTGTGATCTTGAGCAGCTTCTTAACTTCTCTTTGTCCCAGTTTTCTTATCTGTAAGACAAGGATAATAGTATCTACTTCAAAGGGCTACTGTGAAATTCATATTATTAATAGTTAATATTTTAAAATGTTTATAATATAAAAATGTTTTAAAATTTAAAACAAATTTAAATCGTTTGGAATTAATATTTATCCATATTAGTGTTTGATAAATAAAAGCTTACATTGATTTCTTGAATATCTGCTATTTCATGAATATGCTTGGTATTTCTCTGTATTCATTTCCTTGGTCTTGCTGTTTCTCCCACGTAGAATACAGGGTGGATTACTGGAAAGAGTACTTCTAGCCATGGGAGAGTAGTAGGTTGTACTTATATGCCAACTTTGATTTCTTAATAGTAACTACCTGGAGATCTCTGTTGCAAAAACTTCGGAGGCTTTGCATGTTTTCAGTGGGAAAGATTGACTAGTTGTGCTTCCCATGGGTCCTGAAGGAGAAGTGGAGACCTATCCTTACATTTTACCACACTAAAGAAGAATTTATAATGTTTTCATAATAAAAATAATTCATTTTTCAGAGTATAGATAAATTTTTTTTCTTTTCTTTCTTTTTTTTTTTTTTTTGAGACAGGGTCTCACCTTGCCACCCAAGCTGGAGTGCTGTGGTGCGATCCTGTCTCACTGCAGCCTTGACCTCCCAGGTTGAAGTGATTCTTCTGCCTCAGCCTTCCAGCTAGCTGAGACTACGTGTGCGTGCCAGCACACCTGGTTAATTTTTGTAGTTGTGTAGAAACAGGGTTTCACCATATATTGAACTCTTGAGTTCAAGCAATCCACCTGCCTCAGCTTCCTAAAATGCTAGGATTACAGGGATGAACCACTGTGCCTGACCAATTTTCTTAATACTGAAGACTAAAGGAAAGGATTTTCCATGGCTCTTTATAAATAATAAATAGCTTTCTTCAAAGTGCTTAAATTCATTAATTTCTCCCAGCATTCTCTGGGTAGGTAATATTGTCTTCATCTCCCTTTTACAGAAGAGGAAGCAATGGCACAAAGAGGTTAAGTAACTTGCATCAGATCACAAAATTAATAAATGGCAGAGCTGGGATTCAAACCCAGGTAGCCTAGCTCCAAAGTCTCCACTTTTGGCCACTCTACTAAATATGATTCTAGGTAGCACAGGTCTTTGGGTTACTTCTTAAGTTTCATTTAATTTTAAAATAAGTTACCTCAATACAATTTGAGTACATTTGATTTAGTACTTTTAGAGAATTAATTCTACAAGGGCCTTAATCGCTGCTCAAATGTGTATCTCTCTGGTGGCCTGGCTTAATCCAACAACAAAATTAAGAATGCCTTGAGCAGTGGATTCAAAC
This sequence comes from Ateles fusciceps, assembly GCA_036589455.1. Lineage (NCBI taxonomy): Eukaryota > Metazoa > Chordata > Mammalia > Primates > Atelidae > Ateles > Ateles fusciceps. Next base: position 1,372,877 of record JAZHEH010002780.1, read on the forward strand.
CACTTCCTGCAGATCTCTAGGGTTGGACAGAGGTGTTTCTGGGGTCTGAGGGCTAGTGATTGTGGGTGTTAAAGGGGTCTGAGCCTCCACTCCCACTTCAACCAGGTTATCCTTGTTTTATCTATCTAAAAATTGGGGTTCTAATTAGCATTTATTTTGAAGAAAGGGATCTCTGCCTTTTAAAATGTGTTTGATCATAATTTTACATGACATGGGAGGCTTCAGAATGAAAACCCAAAGATACAGGAAAAACTGTTCATTTTTGTGCTTACGTTCAATGAAGTATGGACAGCTATGTAGAACTGTCATCAGAAATAAAGGGTATGAGCTAATGCAAATGGACTGAGTGGGAAAACTCAGCAAGGTCTGTCTGTTCAGATTTCTCTTGGCCTCTCTTTGCAAAGGATTTCTTCTCATGAGTATGGGGTAGGACCCCTCTGGAATAAGGGTCTTAATTGCTTTATGGCCAGCTATTACACAGAAAGGTGGGAAAGGTTAGAGTAACATTTTTAGACCTTAGGGCTGACTTGGGTTTCTATGACCCATTTTAGGGAAGAGGGGATTCTAGTTTCTTTCTATGTTTTTTTTGTTTTTTTTTTTTGTTGTTGTTGATACGGAGTCTTGCTCTGTCACCCGGGCTGGAGTGCAATGGTGCTATCTGGATTCACTGCAACCTCTGCCTCCTGGATTCAAGCAATTCTACTCCTCAGCTTCCCACATAGCTGGGATTACAGGCATCTGTCACCACACCCAGCTAATGCTTGTATTTTTAGTAGAGGGCAGGTTTTTACCATGTTGGTCAGGTTGGTCTTAAACTCGTGACCTCAAGAGATCCACCTGCCTCAGCCTCCCAAAGTGCTGGGATTACAGGCATAAGCCACCACGCCTGGCCCCAGATTCTAGTTTCTGTGGCTTGACCAGAGGGAGGATGAGGGGTAAGAGACAGGAGGGTGAGAGAAGGTCAGAGAGAAACTTTGCACTGAGGCTGCTTCTTAGACCTTCATTCTACTGAAGGCATACAGTGAAGAGCAAATGGTAAGCTGTCTTATTTGTGTATGATAGAAAAAAATTATATCTAACTTTAATGGATTTTGAAGTATCTTGAGTTTTCAATTTTAAAAAATTCTGCTTTTTAATAATAAAGCATGCTCAGGTTACCCTGATACCCAGAAAGTTTCCTGCAATCTACTTTTCATCAAATTCAAATATGTGTCAACATTGATTTGATATAGTGGGGAGAATTGAAAAGAAGTGTTGTGTAACAATTGGAAGAGGGCTCTTTGGATATATTTATAAGAGTCTAGGGAGAGCTCTGCACATATCCTGTTCTCTAGAAACCGATTTGTAAAAATGCAACTCATTGGGTCACCCACGCTCCTGGATTAGGCTTTAGGAGTATGCCTAGAGAAATATCATCTATCTTCAAAAAAGATATATTTCTATTAGCAATCAGTTTTGGTATCATAAAAAGTAGGACTGTGGTGCTAATTATTCAGACTTTGAACCGGTAGTTTGTTTGGACTTGGGATGCATTGCATTATTGTCCTGTAGCAGATTTTCCCTTCTAATTTTGATTTGCTTTAGGCAGGTGGCATTTAAAATGACTTTACTTTGGGGGAGCCCCCATCACCTGAGAGGAGAGTAAGTGGGTTTGGGAGAAAGCTAATAGCAGAAGAAAGACAGCCTGTTATTAATGTTCCATGTGGAAAATCTACCAAGTAGTAATAATTCAGAGTTGATTTTGCAAGCACAACTCATTACTCCAGTTGATTTCTGACTTTGTTGAGCTGTAACTCTAATCTCCCTGGCATACTTCATCAATACCTTTATATCTGAGAGCGAGTTAATCAGATACTGATAGAATTCCATAAGGGAAATCCTCGGTCCTCACCATGGGCAAAACCCTGGACACCTGTAGATTCCATTTAAATGAAGTAAAGACTTGAATTACTGTTGAAACAGGTTAAACATTTCAAAAGTTGTAGATTTTTTTTTTTTTGTAGACATACATTTTTATTTCTTTGCAGTAGACAGGTAGGAGTGAAACTGCTAGGTCATATGGCAAATTTATCTTTTTTTAAATTATACTTTAAGCTCTGAGATCCATGTGCAGAACATGCAGGTTTGTTACACAGGTATACAAATGCCATGGTGGTTTGCTGCACCCATCAACTTGTCATCTATATTAGGTATTTCTCCTAATGCTCTCCCTCCCCAGCCCCCCACCTTCTGACAGGCCCCAGTGTGTGATGTTCCCCTCCCTGTGACCATGTGTTCTCATTGTTCAACTCCCACTGATGAGCGAGACATGCGTGTTTGGTTTTCTGTTCCTGTGTTAGTTTGTGTTAGTTTGATGGTTTCCAGCTTCATCCATGTCCCTGCAAAGGACATGAACTCATCCTTTTTATGGCTGCATAGTATTCCACGGTGTGTATGTGCCACATTTTCTTTATCCAGTCTATCATTGATGGGCATTTGGGTTGGTTCCAAGTCTTTGCTATTGTGAACAGTGATGCAATAAACATACGTGTGCTTGTGTCTTTATAACAGAATGATTTATAATCCTTTGGGTATAGACCCAGTAATGGGATTGCTGGGTCAAATGATATTTCTAATTCCACATGCTTGAGGAATTGCCACAGTCTTCCACAAAGGTTGAACTAATTTATACTCCCACAACAGTATAAAAGCATTCCTATTTCTCCACATGCTCTGTAGCATCTGTTATTTTCTGACTTTTTAATCATTGCCATTCTAACTGGCATGTGATATCTCATTGTGGTTTTGATTTGCATTTCTCTAATGACTAGTGATGATGAGCATTTTTTCATGTTTGTTGGCCACATAAATGTCTTCTTTTGAGAAGTGTCTGTTCATATCCTTTGCCTACTTTTTGATGGGGTTGTTTGTTTTTTCTTGTAAATTGTTTTTCTTGTAAATTTGTTTAAGTTCTTTGTAGATCCTGGATATTAGCCCTTTGTCAGATGAATAGACTGCAAAAATTTTCTCCCATTCTGTAGGTTGCCTGTTCATTCTGATGATAGTTTTCTTTTAGGGTGTTTATAGTTTTAGGTCTTAACATTTAACTCTTTAATTCATCTTGATTTAATTTTTGTGTAAGGTATAAGGAAGGGGTCCAGTTTCAGTTTTCTGCACATGCTAGCCAGTTTTCCCAACACCATAGGGAATCCTTTCCTTATTGCTTATTTTTGTTAGGTTTGTCAAAGATCAGATAGTTGTAGATGTGTGGAGTTATTTCTGAGGCTTCTGTTCTGTTCCATTGGTCTATATATCTGTTTTGGTACCAGTACTATGCTGTTTTAGTTACTGTAGCCTTATAGTATAGTTTAAAGTCAGGTAATGTGATGCCTTCAGCTTTGTTCTTTTTGCTTAGGATTATCTTGGCTATGTGGGCTCTTTTTTGGTTTTATATGAAATTAAAGTAGTTTTTTTCTGGTTCTGTGAAGAAAGTCAATGGTAGTTTGATGGGGATAGCACTGAATCTATAAATTACTTTGGGCAGTATAGCCATTTTCATGATATTGATTCTTCCTATCCATGAGCATGGAATTTTTTTCTATTTGTTTATGTCCTCTCTTATTTCCTTGAGCAGTGGTTTTTTTAGTTCTCCTTGAAGAGGTTCTTCACATCCTTTGTAAGTTGTATCCCTAGGTATTTTATTCTCTTTGTAGCCATTGGCTCTCTGTTTGTCTATTATTGGTGTATAGCAATGCTTGTGTTTTTGCACATTGATTGTGTATCCTGAGACTTTGCTGAAGTTGCTTATCGGCTTAAGGAGATTTTGCGCTGAGATGATGTGGTTTTCTAAATATACAATCATGTCATCTGCAAACAGAGACAATTTGACCTCCTCTCTTCCTATTTGAATACCCTTTATTTCTTTCTTTTCCCTGATTGCTCTGGCCAGACCTTCCAATACTATGTTGAGAGGGCATTCTTATTTTGTGCCAGTTTTCAAAGGGAATACTTCTGGCTTTTGCCCATTCAGTATGATATTGGCTGTAGGTTTGTCATAAATAGCTCATATTATTTTGAGATATGTTCCATCAATACCTAGTTTATTAAGAGTTTTTAACCTGAAGGGGTGCTGAATTTTGTCAAAGGTCTTTTCTGCATCTGTTGAGATAGTCATGTGTTTTTTGTCATTGGTTCTGTTTACGTGATGGATTACGTTTATTGATTTGCATATTTGGACCAGCTTTGCATCCCAGGGATGAAGCTGACTTGATCATGATGGATAAGCTTTTTGATGTTCTGCTGGATTCAGTTTGCCAGTATTTTATTGAGGATTTTTGTAACAATGTTCATCAGGATATTGGCCTGAAATTTTCCTTTTTTGTTGTGTCTCTGCCAGATTTTGGCATCAGGATGATGCTGGCCTCATAAAATGAGTTAGGGAGGAGTCCCTCTTTTTCTATTATTTGTAATAGTTTCAGAAGGAATAGTACCAGCTTCTCTTTATATCTTTTGTAGAATTCAGCTGTGAATCCGTCTGGTCCTGGGCCTTTTTTTGGTTGGTAGACTATTAATTACTGCCTCAATTTCAGAACCTGTTATTGGTCTATTCAGGGATTCAACTTCTTTCTGCTTTAGTCTTGGGAGGTTGTTATGTGTCCAGGAATTTATCCATTTCTTTCAGATTTTCTAGTTTATTTGCATAGAATTGTTTATAGTATTCTCTGAGGGTAGTTTGTATTTCTGTGGTATCAGTGGTGATGTCCCCTTTATCATTTTTTATTGTGTCTATTTGTTTCTTCTCTCTTTTCTTTTTTATTAGTCTGGCTAGCCGTCTATCTATTTTGTTAATGTTTTCAAAAACCAGGTCCCGGATTCATTGATTTTTTTGGAGTGTTTTTCTGTCTCTATCTCCTTTATTTCTGCTCTGATCTTAGTTATTTCCTGTCTTTTGCTAGCTTTTGAATTTGTTTGCTCTTGCTTCTCTAGTTCTTTTAATTGTGATGTTAGGGTGTCAGTTTTAGATCTTTCCCGCTTTCTCCTATTAACATTTAGTGCTATAAATTTTCATCTAAACACTGCCTTAGGTGTGTCCCAGTAATTCTGGTACATTGTCTTTGTTCTCATTGATTTCAAATAACTTATTTATTTCTGCCTTAATTTTGTTTTTTACCCAGTAGTCGTTCAGGAGCAGGTTGTTCAGTTTCCATGTAGTTGTGCAGCTTTGAGTGAGTTTCTTTATCCTCAGTTCTAATTTGATTGCACTGTAATCTGGGAGACTGTTACAATTTCTGTTTTTTTGCATTTGCTAAGGAGTGTTTTATTTCCGATTATGTTGTCAATTTTAGAATAAGTGCTGTGTGGTGCTGAAAAGAATGTATATTCTGTTGATCTGGGATGGAGAGTTCTGTAGATGTCTATTAGGTCTGCTAGGACCAGAGCTGAGTTCAAGTCCTGTATATCCTTGTTTATTTTCTGTCTCATTGTTCTGTCTAATATTGACAGTAGGGTGTTAAAGTTTCCCACTATTATTTTGTGGGAGTCTAAGTTTCTTTGTAGGTCTCTAAGAACTTGCTTTATGAATCCGGGTGCTCCTGTATTGGGTGCGTATATATTTAGGATACTTAGCTCTTCTTGTTGCGTTGATTCTTTTACCACTATGTAATGTCCTTCTTGGTGTGTTTTGATCTTTGTTGGTTTAAAGTCTGTTTTATTAGAGACTAGGATTGCAACCTCTGCCTTTTTTTTCTTTTTTTCTTTTTTTTGGTTTCCATTTGCTTGGTATATATTCCTCCATCCCTTTATTTTGAGCATATGTGTGTCTTTACATGTGAGATGGGTCTCCTGAATACAGTATACCAATGGGTCTTGACTCTATCTTATTTGCCAGTATGTATCTTTTATTTGGGGCATTTAGCCCATTTACATTTCAGGTTAATATTGTTATTTGTGAGTTTAATCCTGTCATTATGATGCTAGCTGGTTATTTTGCCCATTAGTCGATGCAGTTTCTTCATAGTGTCAATAGTCTTTACAATTTGGTGTTTTTGCAGTAGTAGTACCCGTTGTTCCTTTCCATGTTTAGTGTTCCTTCAGGATCTCCTGTAAGTCAGGCTGGTGGTGACAGAATCTCTCATTTGTTTGTCTGTAAAGGATTTTCTTTCTCCTTCACTTATGAAGCTTAGTTTGGCTGGATATGAAATTCTGGGTTGAAAATTCTTTTCTTTAAGAGTGTTGAATATTGGTCCCCACTCTCTTCTGGCTTTCAGGCTTTCTGCAGAGAGATCTGCTGTTAGTCTGATGGGCTTCTCTTTGTGGGCAACTTGACCTTTCTCTCTGGCTGCTCTTAACATTTTTTCCTTCATTTCAACCTTGGAGAATCTGATGATTATGTGTCTTGGAGTTGCTCTTCTCGAGGAGAATCTTTGTGGTGTTCTCTGTATTTCCTGAATTTGAATGGTGGCCTGTCTTGCTAGGTTGGGTAGGTTCTCCTGGATAATATCCTGAAGAGTGTTTCCCAAGTTGGTTCCATTTTGCCTGTCCCTTTCAGGTATACCAATCAAATGTAGGTTTGGTCTTTTCACATAGTCTCATATTTCTTGGAGGCTTTGTTCTTTCCTTTTCATTATTTTTTCTCTAATCTTGTCTTCACACTTTATTTCATTAAGTTGATCTTCAATCTCTGATATCCTTTCTTCTGCTTGATTGATTCGGTTATTGATACTTGTGTATGCTTCACGGAGTTCTCGTGCTGTTTCTTTCAGCTCCGTCAAATCATTTATGTTCTTCTCTAAACTGGTTATTCTAGTTAGCAATTTGTCTAACCTTTTTTCAAGGTTCTTAGCTTCCTTGCATTGGGTTAGAACATGTTCCTTTAGCTCAGAGGAGTTTATTATTACCCACCTTCTGAAGCCTACTTTTGTCAATTAGTCAAACTCATTCTCCAACCACTATTGTTCCCTTACTGGCAAGGAGTTGTGATCCTTTGGAGGAGAAAAGGCATTCTGGTCTTTGGAATTTTCAGCATTTTTTGTACTGGTTTTTCCTCATCTTTGTGGATTTATCTACCTTTGGTCTTTGATGTTGGCAACCATTGGATGGGTTTATGTGTGGACATCCTTTTTGTTGATGTTGATGCTATTCCTTTCTGTTTGTTAGTTTTCCCTCTAACAGTTGGGCCCCTCTGCTGCAGGTCTGCTGGAGTTTGCTGGAGGTCCACCACGGACACTGCTTGCCTGGGTATTACCAGTGGAAGCTGCAGAACAGCAAAGACTGCTGCCTGTTCCTTCCTCTGGAAGCTTCATTCCAGAGGGGCACCTGCCAGATGCCAGCAGGTGCTCTCCTGTATGAGATCTCTGTTGACCCCTGCTGGGAGGTGTCTCCCAGTCAGGAGGCACTGGGGTCAGTGACCCACTTGAGGAGGCCGTCTGTCCCTTAGCAGAGCTTGAGTGCTGTGCTAGGAGATCCTCTGCTCTCTTCAGAGGCAGCAGGCGGGAATGTTTAAGTCTGCTGAAGCTGTACCCACAGCTGCCTCTTCCCCCATATGCTCTGTCCCAGGGAGATAGGAGTTTTTTCTGTAAGCCCCTGACTGGGGCTGCTGCCTTTCTTTCAGGGATGCCTTGCCCAAAGAGGGGGAATCTAGAGAGGCAGTCTGGCTATAGTGGCTTTGCTGAGCTGTTGTGGGCTCCGCCCAGTTGGAACTTCCCCCACGGCTTTGTTTGCACTGTGAAAGGAAAACCTCCTACTCAAGCCTCAGTAATGGCAGACACTTCTCCCCCTACCAAGTTCAAGCGTTCCAGTTCGACTTCAGACTGCTGTGCTGGCAGTGAGAATTTCAAGCGAGTGAATTTCAAGCTTGCTGGGCTCCATGGGGGTGGGATCCGCTGAACTAGACCACTTGACTCCCTGGGTTCAGCTCCCTTTCCAGGAGAACGGTTCTGCCTTGCTGGTGTTCCAGGCACCACTATAGTGTGAAAAACAACAACAACAACAACAACTCCTGCAGCTAGCTTGCTGCCTGCCCAAATGGTCGCCGAGGTTTGTGCTTGAAACCTAGGGTCCTGGTGGTGTAGGCACCCAAAGGGATCTCCTGGTCTGTGGGTTGCGAAGACTGTGGGAAAAGCATAGTATCTGGGCCAGAGTGCACCGTTTCTCATGGCACAGTCCCTCACAGCTTCCATTGACTAGGGGAGGGAGTTCCCTGACCTCTTGCACTTCATGGGTGAGGGGACGCTCCACCCTGCTTTGGCTCGCCCTCCATGGGCTGCACCCACTGTATAACTAGTCCCAGTGAGATGAGCTGGGTACCTCAGTTGGAAATACAGAAATCACCCACCTTCTGCATTGATCTTGCTGGGAGCTGCAGACTGGAACTATTCCTATTCAACCATCTTGCCAGCCACCCAAAAGTTGTAGAATTTAAATGGTGATAGAAAACCATCTACTTTTTTTTACATTTAAAGTTACCTTCTTAAAAGCTTTTGCAAAGAAAATCTTTGGGAAGTTCCTACAGAAGGCAAAATCTTGACCTGAGGCAAGGTTGCATTCTTAGTGAATATTTACACAGAATACCTTTCAGTGGGGTTTTATAAATGCATCTGTGTTGGCTTTCTTGCAACATCAACTTTCATTGAGGAGATAATGAGTTTTGGAGAAGTTGGACCACTAGTCATCTGAAAAAAGAAACAGTCAAAAATTATGCTGGTTTTTTTTCTTTAGTGGTTTTGGGTTAATGGTGATGATTCGTGTCTGTGACTTGGCTAAGGAAGTAGAATCTCTGGTTTTTCTGCACAACACTGCCTCCTTGTATAATGACAGTTATCTTCTAGTCCATGAGTGTGTGTATATGTGCGTGCGTGTGTGTGTGTGTGTGTGTATATATATATATATATATATATAGTATATTCATTGTATTTCAGTGGCTTCAGCAACCAAACCAGATAGGGTGTCTCTTTAAAGAAAATCATATTGTGCCCACATTTGATAATTTCCATTGATAAGATAGACTGTCTTTTTTTCAGAGACTGTTTGCCCAATTTGACATTATCTATGTTTTTTGCTCTTACTCCTAATCTCTCCTACTGTACCTTTAAGTTGGTGGTGAGGAATAGATACACTGGATGAAAAGCAAAGCACTACTTTTGCTATTTACTACATCATCTTTGGGAGGTTTTGTGGGATAGAAGATAGAAACCTTTGAATAAATGAAAAAATCCACTAATCAGAGGATGCAATCTATATAAGTGTTTTAATTTTATCAAAAGCAATTGATTGGCCAGGTGCAGTGGCTCATGCCTGTATGCCTAGCACTTTGGGAGGCTGAGGCAGGAGGATCGCTTGAGGCGAGGAGTTTGAGACTAGCCTGGGCAACATAGGGAGAACTTGTCTTTACAAAACTAAAACATTACCAAGGCACAGTGGCATGTGCCTGTAGTCCTAGCTCCTCTGGAGACTGAGGTGAGAAGATTGCTTGAGCCCAGAAAATCAGGGCTACAGTGAGCTATGATTGTGTCAGTGTACTCTAGCCTGGGTAACAGAGAGAGACCCTGTCAAAAAGGAAAAAAAAAAGAAAAGAAAAAGAACCGTTGGTACAAAGTAGTAAAGCTTAATGAATTTGTTACTTTTTTTTTCTCACTTTTTTTCTATTTATTTTTGGTTCAAGAAATTGGTGCTATTTGGCTTCATTCAGTTCATTCAACAGATATTTGTTCCTGTTTAGGTACCAGGCACTCTTACTGCAGAGAACAAAACAGAAACACCCCTGCCCTCATACAGCTTATTTTCTGGTTGGGAGAACTGACAAAGATACTGAAGTAAAATATATATTATGTAAGATGGTTATAAATGCTAAAGAGAAAAAATAAAACAGAGAAAGGGGGCAGGTAATGTCCATAGTGGGGGAGTAATACTACAGTGTTAGATAGGGTGACAGGAAATTCCTTACCTAAGAGGTAAAATATTTGAATAAAATTGTTGAGGAGTAGGAGAGCAAACCATGGGGATGTATGGAAGAAGAATGTTCCATGCACAGTTAAGAGATTTGCAAAGATCCTGACTAGAAAATATATACTCCACCCCAGCTATGCTATGCAGCATACATGGGATACAGTCATAGAGGATGAGGCCAGACAGGATCTTAGGGACTCTATAAGGATTTGCCATTTTACGTATTGTGCAGTTTTGAGCAAAGAAGTGAAATGTTCTGATTTTTTTTAATAGGCTGCAGTGCTAATAATGGAATTAAAGAGGGCACAGGTGACAATACAGTGGCTATAAGACTGGATTTTTATTTTTTCTTTTTCTTTTTTTTTTTTGAGACAGAATCTTGCTCCGTCACCCAGGCTGGAGTGCAGTGGTGCAATCTCAGCTCACTGCAAACTCTGCCTCCCAGGTTCAAGTGATTCTCCTGCCTCAGCCTCCCAAGTAAGTAGCTGGGAATACAGGTGCCTGCCACCATGCCTGGCTAAGTTTTGTATTTTTAGTAAAGTCAGGGTTTCCCCATGTTGGCCAGGCTAGTCTAGAACTCCTAACCTCAGGTGATCCACCCGTCTTGGCCTCCCAAAGTGCTGGGATTACAGACGTGACCCACCGTGCCCAGTGTGGATTTTGATTTTATAATTACCCCCTCATCTATTTGGAATATGCATGTCCTCATGAACTGAGAGTTTGTTACTAATTTCCAGGGTTATTTGTCATGATTAAAGTTTGTTGTTAATAATGAGTTACGATATAGTAAAAAAGTTGAACAAAAAATAGGGAATCCTTTCTAGAACATTGAACCAGGCTGGATGCGGTGGCTTACGCCTGTAATCCCAGCACTTTGGGAGGCCGAGGCGGGCGGATCACAAGGTCAAGAGATCGAGGCCATCCTGGCCAACATAGTGAAACCCCATCTCTACTAAAATACAAAAATTAGCTAGGCATGGTGGCGCACGCCTGTAGACCCAGCTCCTCGGGAGGCTGAGGCAGGAGAATTGCTTGAACCCTGGAGGCGGAGGTTGCAGTGAGCTGAGTCTGCACTCCAGCCTGGCGCCTGGCAGAGAGCGAGAGTCTGTCTCAAAAACAAAACAAAACATGAACATTGAACCATTACCTCAATATATTTTTATTTAAAAAACAAGTGATCAGATTTGGGAATAGAAATACAATCATGATGTTTTTTCTTTTTTGAGATGGAGTTTCGCTTTTGTTGCCCAGGCTGAAGTACAATGGCACGATCTGCAACCTCTGTCTCCTGGATTCAAGCGATTCTTGTACCTCAGCCTACCGAGTAGCTGGGATTATAGGCATGTGTCATCATGCCTGGCTAATTTTTTGTATTTTTAGTAGAGATGGGGTTTCTCATGTTGGTCAGGCTGGTCTCAAACTCCCAACCTCAGGTGATCCTCCTGCTTTGGCCTCCCAAAGCGCTGGGATTATAGGCGTGAGCTACTGCACCCAGCCTACCATCATGATTCTAATTAATATTTTGTGTTTTTAGAAACATCCCATGTTACAAAATTGTGACAAGTAGAAAGAATTTAGGACATTTAGATGGAAAAGAGCATTCTGTTCCTGACTGTATGAATCTAAGTTCACACAGTTTCAACTAGGAAGATCTGTTGACAAGAAACAGTATTAAAAGATGCTTTCTTTTCTTTTATATATAGAAACTCACACCAGTCATGCAGCTGGTGTGAAACTTATGCCAGCTTTCACACTAGCCTTACTTTCCAAAAAAGTCTTTATTTACATTGCACTGTTTGTGTTTTCCTAGAATAACATTAAATGCACTTGACTGCACTACATTGCTATCATGCTAAATTGACTTTAATTTTTATAATTAATGCTCAGAAAACTTTAACATTATTACTCCCAAAGCTAGTTCTTGACAGCAGACTGTGGTTTCTGTATATACTGCTAGTAAGAGGTTTAGCATATTTTTTAATTTGCAGAGATTCCTTACAACACCCTTCCACATAGGTATAATTAATTAGAGTCTTAAAATCTATAATAGTGTTGAAGATGTTCCACTAACACTGATATGAGACCTCTCAAGGATCCACCTTCCCCCAGCACCTGCCGCCACGAGACTGTATCCCATGGCTTGATACTCACAAAAACCTTTCATTATTTCTTCTTCAACATATATCTATCGAACACTTACTATGTGCAGGCTGCGGGAGGATGCAGATTTTCAGAGAGTCAAAAGAAATAGCCTAGTGAATGTATAGATTGCCTCGCTCCAATTTATACTTTTCTACTAATAGCAACTGTCTTTAGGTGTTATTAGTCATAAACTAAAAATGAATCCTAGCTACATAAAATATTGCAAATATGTGTAGAACATTACCTTTTCTCTATTCACCATGAATTTGAGTATCACTGTCTTCTCTCCTCCTCAGGCTTAGAATAGACAAGGATCTATTTTCATTTTTCCTTCTACTTTGCATCCATTCCCAAAGTTCTCAAACATTTATTTCACCTTGTCTTATTATAGATGCTAATTCCCTCTCATTAGCCAAGTTTGTTTGTTTGACACAAACCTAGTATTCAGACCTTGAGAAATATCTCTGTCAATTCTAGGAAGGATTATCACCTACGTTTCCTTAATTATGTTTCCCTTGATACCAGAAAGAATTCCAGCTTTTTGCCTACTCTGGATTTAGGGCCAGTTTTAGTTGCAGTGTGGAATTTTCCTAAGGATTCCATAGACTTGTTTAAGGCCCTTCTCCTTTATAGGCCCTCAGGGCCCCAACACTGCCCTTTGATTCCTTGAGATTCCCTCAGGATCACTTGACAGGCCCCCTTCATCCCAAGAGCATTCTGGGTCTCTCCCAGCCACCTTTCCTTCTTCACTCCTCCATCTAGAATTTTACAGCATAGATTTTGGAACAACTAGATCCTTGTGGATCTCCTTAAACCATGGCAAATCTCAGCGTTCCACCTTTAGGGTAGCTGCTTCATAGAATTATAATCATCGCATATTTTTAGAACTAGAAAGAACCTTGGAGCTTATCTGTGTTGTTTTTTTTTGTTTTTTTTTTTTTTTTTGTTGTTGTTGAATCAGCATGATCTTTGCTTAAAAGAAACTTATTTGGATGTCCAGTTTGTAAAACAAGTAAGAGTAGAGCTGTGCTGGATGGAGGGGCAGTGGGTCTCCACTGTCCTTCAACTTCTCACACCTGAATTCCCAGGACAGCTACACTTGCCATCAATATATTGCTCTGCAGAAGACCTCTGAAAAGTGCCGGATTTACTAGATGAAGATTGCCAAAGAGTTTCAGATTGTACTTCCTCCTGCCCCTTGGAGGTCTGATCTCTGTTCTCATGAACTTAAGACTATTGTCTGCCTGCCCCCAACCTACTTAGAGGGTGGGATGCCAGCTCCCTGGCAGTCACAGGCTTAACAAGACTTTGTAACAGTGACTGTCATAAGGCTAGGTTTGATTGATGAGGGTCCTTGAAAATATTCCAAGAGCCTGTACGTAAGTGCTAAGTTTTCTCTTATTATAACATTACACTCTTAAAAATATTTAGCAAAAATAGAGACTTGTGAAAGTGTTCTCCTTTCCAGTGACTGTGGTGAGAAAGTAACTTCCCTGTGAGTCTGCAAAGACACAAAACATTTCTTGTTCTCACTTCGGTTTTTGACCAGCAAAATTCAACTGAATTTTCTTTTATATCAATTGTTTCTGTCCTTAGAGGAGTCTAGATGCATTTTCATTACTTTAGTGGAAGCAGAGGGAGGATTGGCATGAAACTGATAGTTGTGATAGTTTTTGTAAAGGTTCATGTTAGAGAAGAACAGATTGTTTTATTTACGTGCTCCATATGACAATTTAGGACAGATAGAAGATAACCAGGAAGGCTTGATGTAGAAATCTTAATTTAGCTTAGGCTCTGATTTAAAAATAAAATCCCATGTGAATGGTGGGGGAAGAAAAAGGGAGCAATTGGAGGACTTCTTCGTGTTTTACAGCTGGTAATTAAATTTTGCCATCCTGTTAGACCATATATTTTGAGGAGGCAATGGAATATAAAGGAAAGCATGTGGGCTGTCAAGTCTTTCCTTCCTTTATTCATTTTTTTGTCATTAATTTATGACTTACTTTTCTTCCTTCTTTCCTGTCTTTCTTGAAAATTTTTTTAGGCTCCTAAAATGTGCTTGGCATTGTTTGCTGCTGGGGACACAAGCCTGAACTACAAAGTATGGAGATTACAGCCTGGGGAACAGTATCATTCTATCTTTGTCATTTACTAGCTGAGTGACCTTGGGAAAAGAATAACTTAATCTCTCTGAGCTTCAGTTTCATATTCTGTAAAATGGGAATAATACTAACTTCTCACAGTGAGACAACAAATAAATGAGAATTGAATGAGATAATGTGCAGATTACCCCCACAGTATGCTAGGTACATAGTAGGGGCTTAAAAAATTGGAGGCTGTTCCCTTCTTACAGTCATTGTAACCTGATATTTAGGTTCATCTTACCCACATTCTACAAGGGTTAGAGCATCAGGCTCTTACTTCACTCTGCCTCAGAGTGTTCCTGATCATCCCCTTTAGCAACCTGTAGGCCTTCCTAGCCATCCTGAATTCTCAAAACCCCTTCCAGATTCCAGCTCTGTCTTTCACTCTTGCTATCTTTGTTCACGCTCTTATTTAATCAGCATTTCAGCCCCTTCAGCTTCTCTGTTCTCTGGATCCCATCTTAGTGTCACAAACTGTCGACCTCACCTTTCCCCCTTCAGCCCATCCTTTCTCTCCACGATGACTTTATTTCCTTTCATGATCCTCCTGCATGCCACAGGCAAATATTGACTGCTGCTGTCTCACCAGAACATTGCTCTTTTGTCCACTCCATTGGCCATGACAATCTGTAACTCTGAATCCACCCAGTTACTAGTTTTTTCTTCTCTCACCTTTGGTTTACCTGTTGCTGCTGGAGAAAACCGCTCAATCACGCCAGTGTTCATCTCCTTTAGTTTTATATTTCTCATTTTACCATTCCCTTCATACTGCTTTGAGAGGCTTTTACACATTTTTAGTTGGTTTGATTTTCCTCCAATAACAACTGTGGTAACATGCAATCTTTGCTTCTCTTTGCCCTCATCTCCATGCTATCTTCCTAAAATCATCCTCTACTGTTCAGAAGTCACGTGTACCTCCTTTCCTACTTTCTAGTTGTCCTAGAAGAAAATGTATTCTTAGTCTTTTCCAAACTCAATCAGTGCTCTTGATCCTTTCTTCCCCTCCCAGCTTCTGTTGAACCTGGTTGAACCAATAATTTCTTCTCTTGTCTATCTCTCCCTCTTCATTGGCTCTTCCTCATTAACCTTCAAACATGTTCAAGTCAGTCAGTCTTCTGCCCCAGTCTCTCATTAGTGTGCTACCTTGCTTCTCTTGATTATTGCCAGATTTCTTGATTGTGTTGTTTATCCTCATTACTTTTGCTTTCTCATTTATCATTTAAACAGCCACTAAAATTGGGCTTTCACTCCCACTACTATACTGAAGCTCTCTTGGGGTTACCAGAGTGCTCTTAACAAAGCCAATGGTTTCTTGAAGTTCTTGTCCTTCTGGACATGTCTTTGGTTTTTGACACTGTTGACTTCTTTCTTCTTGAAATTCTCTTCTCCTTGACTTCAATCCAATAATAGTTTCTTTTAGTTTTTCTCCAAAATCTCTAAGCTTTCTGTTTCAGTTTCCATTAATGGTTCCTCTTCTGCTTATTCTTTAAGTGCTGGTGATGTTCCCCAAGTTTCCATGTTCAATCGTCTTTTCATTTCTACATTCTTTCTTAGGATGATTTCACCCATACTCATGATTTCATCTGTAACATATAGGTTGATGATTTTAAAATTGATAACTCCATGCCCCAATCTTTCTCCTGAACTCTACTGCCTCTGCTAATAGCTAACTGTATAAATTGTAGGCACCTCACATTCAGTGGGGCTCACCGGCCCCTCCACAATCTGACCAGGCCATTCCTACCACTTCTCAGCTTTAATGTTAGATGCATTTAATAAAACCTGTGGTACAAGACACTTAAGACCTTTGTGGAATTCTCTCTCTTTCTCCCTTTCCTTCATTACAAGTGACTAGTGATTAGCAAAAGTCACTGGTTAACATTAGAAGCAATTTCTTGTCCTAGGCCTTTATAAAAATTCAGTGGCATTCCAAAATAATTTTATTAAAGTGAGAAGAATCTGAGTCACAGGCTTACCCTGAGTTAAAAGAGAAGAAACATGCCAGGCACAGTGGCTCATGCCTGTAATCTCAGCACTTTGGGAGGCTAAGGTGGGTGGATCACTTGATGCGAGGAATTCAAGACCAGTCTGGGCAACATAGTGAAACCCCATCTCTACTAAAAATACAAAAATTAGCCAGGCATGGTGGCACACGCCTGTAATCCCAGCTACTCAGGAGGCTGAGGCAGGAGAATCGCTTGAACCCGGGAGGCTGAGGTTGCAGGGAGCCAAGATCGTGCTACTATACTCCAGCCTGGGCGACAGAGCGAGACTCTTAAAAAAAAAAAAAAAAAAGAAAGAAAAAAAGAGCGAGAGAGACAGAGAAGAAACAAAGACAACCCGAAGCAGTGGCACCTGGTCAGAATTTACTTTTTGTCTTATTATATATAGCAGGAAGGAATATTTCAGGGATCGTCTAAGTAAGTTTCTGACATTCTTGGAATACAGTTTTGTAGGTAAAGCCCAAAATTATTTGCTAAAGATGTCTAATTGCCCTTTTCATTTTGTTTTAAACTGAAGAAAAGCAAAACAAAGCAAAACAAAAAAATAACAGCCTGGACTTCTTGGTCAGCAGGGGGGAGCACTATTACTTTGCTCTGGGAAGATTTTCACCAAGGCAACAACTATCTTTTAATATAGACCACATCCTAGCAACGAGGAGGAAAAAAATAATGATACGATCGATACATTTGCTCCCTGGTGCTTGCAATTTTTAAACATAGCTTTTTTTAGCCTTTGTATTTGAAAAGTGTTTGCTTAGGAAGGGGTCATCAACTGTCTTTTCGTCTTTTCTGTCCTGCCTTTTTTTTAGTCACTTTCTAATTTGAGAGAAAGGTGTTTAATCCAGAAGATAGGATTTTAAATGTGTCGTGGAGGCTGGTGTTACAGCACCTGGTTAGTATCAGGGCAATGTCTGTGTGACACAGATATAAAGACACTGACTTGCTCATTTTATTTAAACTGGTCGATACACTGAGAGAAATCAGTCAAACTGGATTTCTGTCTAAAGTGACCTTTTGTTTGAGTGAATTGATTCAAGGAAATTGAAATGGGGACATGGTGTCCTTCTCAGACTCAGCTGGAGCAAAGCCTGTCAAGCGGGGGGTGGCAGCATCGTGAACAGGAAGCATCAGGCAATCAGGCTCTCATCTGGCTTCTGCTCTGTGATCTTGGACAGAACATTTAACTGTTTGTACCACGATTTCTTCTCTTACAAACATCTCATACTTTTATGATGAGGAAATTATAAAATGGATTTTGGAAGCACCTTGAAATATCAAGAAATATCTATGTAATAATTTACACAAAAGACCTAGCTTAGCTTATATATATCCAGGCATATCTAAGCCTATGTGTACATATATATATGTGTGTGTACAGCTAAATGCATATATTTATATTTACATAAGATACACACACACATATATAAGAGACATTTATACACATAAAGGAAGTGTTTAGATGAAGACAGTTCTTTCTGAAAGTATGACAGTTTATAGTAATTTCCCCCACTTACTTAGAGAATAATAATAATATAGCTCACAGAAGAATAATAATAGCTCACAGGCAGAAATAATAAAGAATCCGGGACTCTTTGATAATCTTTTACTTCCTAAAATTTTTATTCGGTGAAGAGAAGTTTATATCACTTATTTTCCTTGCACATTTTATAAAGAAAGAATTCTAATCTCTAGATGCTGCTTTAACTAAAGCTATCCTTATCTAATAATATACCTGATTAAATACTCTGCCAGATCACTTTTCTCTCATCTCCTTTGTACCCTGAATGGAAACATGGCATCAAAATATTTCTGCAAGCATTTTAAGAGAAATAATTGAATAAGGGGAAATGTAGTTGACACCAAAGAAACATGCATTTTATTCACACCGGATCCAAAATGGCTGACTTGTTCTTTTTAAGTAAATCTTTCTCTTTTCCCAAATGACAACAAGTAATTTAACATGTGACATTAGGCCTTTTATTTCTTTTTTAAAGTAATTTTAAAGAAACAAATGGAATAGCTTTCATTTTTACTAATATATTATTCTGTTATAAAGTGCAATTTGATCTATGTGATCTGTGGCTGGTTAACTCAGAGGTTAAGAGTGAGGTGCTAATGAAGTCAAGGTAATAAGTTTAATTCCTATGAGGTTCAGGGTTACTCCTTACTATGGCCACAGACACATCCCTAATCCTAAATAATCATCCATCTTAAAAATTATTATTGCTGTCCAAATCTGAGACCAGGCAATGTAATGTCAGGTAAATAAGGCAATACTATTTCTACCATTAAAAGGCAACCAAGTCCATCTGTCCACTTGTAAGTGTTTTCAGTTCATCTTGGGATAGCTCATTCATAATTATATTTTATATTTTTAGAGTACTTAGGAAAGGTTATAAGATGGGGAATTCCAGATATTTAAATTAAATCCTACAGGAACTGTGATATCATACCTAACAAAAAGCTGGAGTACAGCAAAAGTATCTAAGACTGGGAGCTAAACATACTGTGTTTGAATCCCATCTCTTCTGTTTATCAACTTTGAGTACTGAGTCAATTAATCTTTCCCAGTCTTGGTTTCCTCATGAAAATGAGGAGAGAAATACCTATCTCCCAGCTTATTGTAGGGTTCAAATGGATTAATATATGTAAATCTATGTAAATGAGTTTTTATATATATAGTTAGCATGGTGCTTGGCACATAGTAAGTACTTAGTAAATAGTAGCTATCTCTAGCCTTCTCATCATCGTTATTAGAACTCCTACATAAGAGGTATTGTAAGAATTAAATGAATATTGAATATGGACCACATTTTTTTCTTTCTTTATTTTTTTTTTTTTTGAGATAAGTCTCACTCTCACCCACGCTGGAGTGCAGTGGCACCATCTCAGCTCACTGCAACCTCTGCCTCCTGGGTTCAAGCAATTCTCCTGCCTCAGCCTCCTGAATAGCTGAAATTACAGGCATGCACCACCATGCCTGGCTCATTTTTTGTATTTTTAGTAGAGATGGGGTTTCACTATGCTGGCCAGGCTGGTTTTGAACTCCTGACCTCAAGTGATCCACCTACCTTGGCCTCCCAAACTGCTGGGATTATAGGTGTGACCCACCATGCCTGGCCCACATTCTTTCTTGAACTGAAGGTATTTTATTTATCAGTAAGCATTAAATTGGTAGTAAAATATTACTATTTCATTAGGAGGCAGTTATCTCTTTATTCATTAAAAATTCACATGACAAGTTATTGTGTATTATGCACAAAATATTGAGATAGGACTCACAAGGGATATTTTTTAAAGTGTGAATTTTTAAAGTGAGACTTTTGCTTCTGGATAAGATGTAGAAGTCCATGGAAGGCCAACACTCCCAGTGTAACAACTTGGGGTAATCTGGATAAATGATAAAAATTATGTTTTAAAGGCATCAAGTTTCTATGGAAACGTGGATTACATGAATCAAAATTCCAGATAGAGTAGAATCCTTTCCAAAGTGAGTTTATATTATCTTATATTTTTTCACCAGATATATGATGATTCTGAGTGTGGGTTGAAGGGTTTGCCTACACAGAGAATCTCTGCTGGGACAAAGAAAAACCAGTAAAGTTCTTGACAGTTATAAAAGGATGATGTGGCAAATAGGAAGAAGGCAACTCAAACACATGGCCAATTTTCCCATAACTTCTTTTCTGAATTCTGGTACTATACAGAGGGATATGAAACTAGGGCCAACACTTTTAAAAAACAGAGTGAAATCTATCTCTCATTGTCTTGTGATGCTTAGGAAACAGGTCCTCTGGAGACCTTGCCTTATATACACCTCCAGTTTTTTCTTAAGACATTTGCCAAGTATTGAAGCTATGAGGGACAGAGGGCTAAAGATCTAGGCTGGAACTTCTGAAGGACAGAGGTGGATCTCCTGCAGTCTTTCAGGGCTGAGAAGATGAAGACTCCTAGGCTCACAATCACAAGCCCAGAAGGAACATGCCCTAGAACAGGAGCAAATTAGAGGTAGAGCAAGTCTTAGTAAAAATGCAGCTCACACTCAGCACACCTCATTTTCTCATGTAATTGAAATGACCAATTCCTTACCCTCTTTGCCTAACAGAGGAAAGGGAGAACCCTCTCTGATAGCATTTGGAATCTTCATCTTTTTATACCAATGTCTGACACATAACAAAAAACTAGTAGATATGGGACAAGGCAATAAAATGTGGCCAATAATAAAGAGAAAAGGCAGATAATAGAAGCAGACTCATAGATTATCTAGATATTAAATTTTAATTTAGAGCATAGGATGGAGGCCAACAAAAGAACCAACACTTCCAATATAGAGTAATAATTATTTATGATTGAGCTATGGTTTGTAGGGGGCTGTCATCAATTGGGAGAAATTTTCCTGTTTCTCTTGTCCTTATTGAGGGAGGGGAGTTGGTAAGAATAGAGGAGAAGTGGTCCTTGAACTGTACACTAGGACCAAGACTTGTGGCCTAGATTGTGAGTGAGAGTAAATCTTCTAGAGTTCTAGGACAATGGTTGTGAGGCAAATCGGGAGAGCTGGGGTAACCAAGTCTCATATTCCAAAGAGGAGCAAAGGAGCAGAGGCAAAACATCCAGGAATCAAAGAGAACTGATGCATTAAAGTGGAGACTAAAGACGTTTCCTGACCCAAAGTGCAGATAAAGCAGCACATAGGAGGCGAGCTGGAGGGGATTAGATTTAAGATGTTAACGAGGCACAGTCAAGAGGTGGCGGTGATTGTTTGGATGAATTAATGAAGGGGAAAAAAGTCCATATGTCTCCAAAGCCGGGTTACTGGATTAATGGTTACCAAAAAGGGAAACTCAAGGAGGAACTATTCTGATGAGCAGATAGGAGTCATGGATATGGTATGTTTTCAGTGCCATCCAGGTGGAGGTGCTTACTACATGGTTTTACGCACCCACATGCATGTGCATGCAGACACACACACACACACACACACACACACACACACACACACACCCCAAGTGAGAACTTTGTCAGAATATAATATGGATGTCATCAAAGTGATTGCTGGTAAGATTGCCCTGGGAAAATGTTTCAAGTGAGAAGAAATCCAAAGATAGAACCTTGAGAATTATTGACATTTAGAGTTCAAACAGAGAAAGGTAAACTCTCCTTTGAAAGGAGACCCAGGTAAGTCAGAGGAAGAAATAAAATAAGGCAAGGCAGAATCACAGAGATGTAGAGGAGAACCTGGCTTAAGAAAGGGGCATAGGCAAATGTGCAAATGATACAAATAAATAAAACCACTGGAAATTAGCAAGAGAAGAGTCATTGGAGAGGTGGCCACAAGATTGAGACCTTTTCCTACAAGTTTGATTGTAAAGGGAAGGAGAGGCATAGGTCAGTTCTAGGATAGGGTGTGGTGCTATAGAACTCAGGCAGGTTTTTTTGTTTGTTTTGTTTTCAAGGTGGGAGAGCCTTGAACATGTTTATATGGTAAAGAGAAAGATCTAATAGAGAACAAGTGGCTAAGAAGTGGGAAGAGATAAATAATTGTGTCAAGTCCTGGAAGAAGTAGGAAGATATGAGATCTATTTGATAAAATAACCAGTGGTGAGAGTTGATTAAAAAATATATACAGTGTGGGCACATGTGCATGTGTGAATGTATATATGTGTGTATAATATATATCCATAAGAACATAAAAATTCTTTCTGGATGGGGATTTTTAATATTGTAGTTTATCTAATATATTAAGTGGTAGTACTATCAATCATCAACAAAATATAACCCAAACTTAAATGCCAATTTTAAATTTTCATTTTGGAAAGTGATTTTTCCAAAATGTTTTACATAGTACTTTGCCTTCTTAAGTGAAATATTTGGAAGACAACTTGACCTTTTCTCGGTGACTCACTTTGGACATCAATCATTGTTCAATTCTGTAATACTACCATGCCCTCAGGAACCACTAAGGTCCACAGGGCTGTTCACCCAATGCTAAATGGCTCCAGACAGCTGTGCCGTTAGAGTTCTTCTGTCTTTTCACCCTGTCATTTGTCACTTCTCTGCTGTTGTCAGTGTTTGCCAAGACATCCTGCTTCTTTTTCTTTTTCTTGTTTATTTTTTGAGACAGAAATTTGTTTTGTCGACAAGATGGAGTACAATAGCGTGATCATGGCTCATTATAGCCTCAATGACATGGGCTCAAGTCCTGCCTCAACCTCCCAAGTAGCTGGAACTACAGGCATGCACCACCATACCCAGCTAGTTTTTAAAGATTTTTTTTTTTTTTTTTTTTGGTAGAGACAAGGTCTCACTATGTTTCCCAGGCTGGTCTTGAACTCCTGGGCTCAAGTGATCCTCTGCCTCAGCCTAAGACTTCCTGGTTCTTATGTGTTGCCTTCACTTTGTATAAACCTGCTGACTGAGGACCTAAGAGCGGCTGCAGCCATTCCTAAAGTGCAGACACAGACACAGGGACAACTTGTTTAGCCACTTGGGTGTCTTTTTTGCAGAACCCTGTTGGAAAGATGTTTGGACTGGCCTGCCTCCATTCCTCCAGCTGGGCCAAGGAATGGACTGAGGTTAGCTGCAAGTCTGATTTCTTGGATATAGGCAAACAACTGGCAAGGCTTGTAGCATGTACCAATCTCTCCTTGGTCCCCAGACACTTCTCCATCTCACAGAGGTGTGTAGACCTGAGTCATCAGGAGACTAGTTAAACCCTCATTTGCATATAGTCCTGAGCTACTAGGCATTGCATAAATTAGTCATGAGATCTGACCAGTGTTTTGTTTTTGTTTTTCTGACAGTGGGGGACAAATTATTTTGTCTATGGCAAAAGTGGCTGGATTTTTATAGCTTCTTTTCCTGCTCTCTAGGAACCAGCTACCTCAGAGACAGATTGCCCCGTTGCTAAAATCTTTGTCTAACGCTTCCGGGAGGAAAAACTACCTCCCTAACATATACATCAAAGTGTGGGATTGCAGTTTTCTCCCTTTGCCCCTTACCTCTCGCTCATCATTTGACTGACCCAAAGTGGCTCAGATCTGTCTCCAAAGTCAGCATCTCCCAGCCCCCTCATGAATCAGCAATCTTTTCACCCAAAATGGAAACAAAGGGAAACAGTCCCCTTTCCAGAAGGTTGTAGATATATGACATTGATATTAATCTATTATTTAGGATAATTATTTAAATTATACCTCTCCTTCAATTCTGTTTTAAATATGTCTCAGCTGTACAGTGAAAATTCGAACATAGGGGAAGCTTAACACCGTCCAGGTATATCAAAAAGATTGTCTTCTGTGGCTAGCCCTCGTGCCAAACCTCCACAAACTTCCTGATCTTATAGGAAATGAAGAAAAACAGTGGTGAATTGGTGAATAAAAGAGATAGGATCTTGGGATTAGATTAGGATACTAGAGACCTAGCAAACTGGTGCCTTCCATATCTACAAAGGTAATGAAGAATATCCTGGACTAGCTATTGGGTACACAAAGTACTTCCATTAAAGCTAAAACAAATGACCAAATATTTATTGAACACCTGACTGCCTAATACCCAGTTCTTTGTACTAAAGCACCATGTACACTTCAGATGTTGCAGTCTAGAAATCTTGATTTTATTCAGAGAACATTGCCCTAAGAGTGTAGAGATGAAATATATACTGCCTGTTTATCTTGTGTAAGAACCTTATGCATATTATTTTTCTTAATTTTCTTAATTTTCTTAATTTTCTCCATTTTACAGATGAGGAAATCAAGGCTTTGAGGGTTTAAGTAAATAGTCTGAAGCAGTAAAGTGCCAGGACTGTAATTTAAAATTCCAGAACCCTGTTCTTGTGGCATCATGTCTGTTTGCTCTGTAAATAATTGCAGCAGTGCCTTTTAATCTGCTTGTTAATGTTATAGCAGAAACTTTCGTTCATACTGACAGCATTTGCAAAGAACTTCATGGATGTTTATAAGGCTTTTGCACTTGTGTTTGTAGCTTCCTCTTCCTTGAGAATATTTCTTTTATTCATTTCCTCTTCATTCATCAAGTATGAGATAAAGTAAGAAAAAAGATTGGTTTTTATCTATTTGTCTGTTATTGAGAAAACACTATCACCATGGAGAAAGGGAACAATTCAAATAAATAGCATTCTCAATTCCTTTATTTCTACCAATCTGTTAGACTGATTTCTTCACAGAGTTGGGTAGTTGCTAGAATGTGGTACAGACAGAGCATTTGCTTTCCCTTGACTTCTGAATTAATAGGATTAATTAATATAGTTAATATTAATTGTTCTGGCAGTTAAAAATGGAAGATAGAGTTTTTATGTGCTAGGCACTGAACTTTTGTACATAGATTGCCTTATGCCTATTATTAACATTCTTGTCTTTCAGTTTAGAAACTGGCTTAGAGAGGTTAAGTAATTTGTTCAAGGTCACACAGCTGGTAGTTGCTCAGGTTGACAAAGCTATGTTTTCAACCACGCTGTGTGGTTCCAGAGCTGTTATATTGTACTATGTTACCACCCAAATCCAACTGGGCTCTTATGGGATGGCATACTTAATTGATTCAAATAACACTGATAGACTTAACATTTCCTTCGAAGAGCTTTGCAAAAAATATGGGGAAACAACAGGAAAAAAAAAGCAAGCAATATTAGAAATAAATGAGGCATGCGGAAAGAGAAGAAAAGAAGGGCCAGTTAACAAGAGAGAGTGTACTGGGGCTAGGGAAAGCCTGGATCCTGATCTCTAACCATCACTGCTTAAGGCAAGGAGTTGCGTGGATGCTTTAAAGGGTGTTTGGCAGAGAGTTACATGGCAAGAGTTACAGAGTGAAGAGACATTTTTTTTGTTTGGCTGGAATGGGGCTTCTGAAAGCCTTTTCTAAAGAGAAGTGTCAGAAGGTTGGGAAAAAATGAGACTAGGGCATGGGCTTTTAAAGTGATTAATTCAAAAGAGCTACATTCATTTGGCTACATTCAGTTTTAAAGTGATTAATTGGAAAAGACGACATTTATTTAAGTGCTGGCAAGATGCATAAGACATCATTTAAATGCCAATATGGCACTTCCTCATATATCAGGTTATAACAACCGGTCTGTATGGAGCATGATTCTAATAGGGTCATAGTTATAGGTCACAGATGCTGTCTATTTACAGTAGACGACATCTTTTCCACCTGACCATGATGAGCCAGCTACCTGCAGGACACTGATGACAAAGAAATCTGAGTGAGAGAATATATGCCGATTCATTTCCATTCTTATAGAGGCTTGCAGATAGCCTGCTGGTGTTCAATAATATGATCATTTTATGATAAATAAGCAAATATTTATTGGGTACCTACTATATGTTAGGTTCTCATTATGAAAATAATAACAGATATTATTAATTTAGGCATGAAATCCAGACTACTTTTTTGGAGAAATTTCTCTCATGTTGATATTTCCCTGTTTCACTTGTTGATATCTTGGGCCAGGACCTCATCACTTTACATCAGGATTATTGTAAAAGCCTCCTAAGATGGAATAGACTAAAAAAGAATCAACTGTTTTAGAGTTGAAGGAACATTATTTAGTTCAAATCAATTACAGGACTCAGACACACCATGCCGAAGATTAACGTCCTAAATCATTGCCTTTATCATGGTGTTCATCTATCTCCTGAAGAATATTCAGAGTTTGCCCACTGAGTTTAATTCGTTGCTTAGTTTTAAGGTCCTACCTGCATTGCAGCCCCAGTCTACCTGTCTATCTCATTTTTCTCAGTTTCCCAATCCACATTCTCTCTTTTAGTCAAGCCTAGCTCCTTACAGTCCTCTCCTCCTCGTATGGTACTTAGGTCTGCCTCTAAGACTTTGCTCATGCCGGTCGTTCCTTCTAGAAATCCTTTCCGTCCCATTCCAGCTGTTCAAATTCTACCCATCCTTGAAGAGCCGTAAATTTCTACTACTTCATTGAAGGCTTCTTGAATACTCCAGTCTTCATTAATCATATCTCTCTGAACTGAGAGTATAATTATAATGTGTCTCACAATTTAATACTTTAAGATTGTCCTCAATTTATGCATGAATCCCCTCTACACAACCCTCCCAATGAGCTTTTAGTCTGTACTCACTTATCTTGGCAGATCTTGCTGTTTTTTATATTCATTCATTCAACCAATATTTACTAAACAACTAATGTTTCAGGCATTACACTAAGGACTGGGGATTCAATCATGAACAAGACTCAAAAATCCATATTCCCTCATAAAGATAATACTATGTAGTGGTAAATGCTAAAACAAAATACTGAGTTGTGTTAGAAACTGATTGGAGATGCTAATTTAAATAGGGCGACCAGGAAAGGCCTCTAATAAAGAATTACTTTAATATTGAAGGCCTTGATGATGAGAAGGGGCCAGCTCTGTGCACACCTGGGAGAAGAGTTTTTCAGAAAGTGAGAACAAGTGCATGACTTTGAGGTGGGGTTGGATTTGTTGAGTTTGAGGAATAGGAAGAAGGACAATGGATAAATTGTAGTGAGTAGGTGGGCGAGAAGTAGAGATGTGGCTTGGCTACAAAGGGAGCCCATGGAGATCCCCGCAGAACTCATAGGCCATGGTAAGAGATTTGGACAACATAGTTTGCACTTAATTTGAGCTGAATCTGTCTCACTTGACTTTTTATTCCTTTATCTTAGCTCTGCTTCTAGACATCATGTAGAACTAGTATAGACCCTGTTCCACAGAGCAGTCTTACATATTTGAAGACACCTATCCTATCCCTAGACTATTCAGGAATAAACAATTGCATTTCTTTCTACTGTTCCTTCTGCAATCTCAGGAGCTGTCCTCATTCTGGCTAATTTCTTTTACACACCACCTATATTACTCATAAGAGTGGCACCTAGACCACTAATACAGGATAGAGTCAGCCTATTTCCTTACCCTTTCTAGAATATGCTTTGTTCATACAATTAAAAATTGTATTTTTAAAAAATTTTTTCAGCCAATCACACTGTTTAGTCATGTTGAGTTTTCTGCCAAAACCTTTGGATAATTTTGTACATCATCTGTTGCTAAACTGTATTTCTCTTCAACCTATATCTCTGTGGTGAATATTGTGTTTTATTTTGTTTTGTTTAAAGGGAAGAATCTTACATTTATCCTTATTATATTTAATATTGTTTGATTTAACCCATATGCTAGCCTTTCAAGATCCTTTGGGATGCCAATTTCATCATCTGCTGGATCTGTTATTTTTCTTACCTGCATGTCATATACAAATTTAATAAATGTATTTTCCAAACACTCACAAAAATCATTTAAAATGTTTTTGGAAGAGGGCTAAGGACAAAGTCAACTGTAAAATCTGTAAGAGCAGGAACTGTCTGTCTTGTTCCTTCTTCCTTCTGTTTGTTACAGTGCCTGGTACAGAGTATGTTTAATGGATTCAATTGGAGAAAGTGCTTGGGCTCTGCTGTAGTTTGGGTATCTTCTCCAGACCTCATGTCGACATTTAATTGTCATTGTGATGATATTAAGAACTGGGACCTTTAAGAGGTGATTACATCATGAGGGCTCTGCCTTTATAATTGGATTAATACTATTATCACAAGGGCAGCTTAGTTATTGCAGGAGTTTGACCTCTTTTTCTCTGTCTTGTGCTCTCTGGCCATCTCTTATCATGTGATGCTTTCTGCCATGTTTTGATGTGGCAAGAAGGCCCTCTCCCGATGTGGCCCCTAGACTGTGGACTTCCCAGCCTGCAGAATCATGAGCCTAATAAATATCTTTTCTTTATAAATTACTCAATCTGTGATATTCTGTTATATTTGCAGAAAATAGAACAACATAAGCTCCCTTTAGCCATACTGATCTTTTTAGTAAATGGTTGCTCAGATACATCCTCAGATTCCTCTCCTGAAAATACTCTTTCATTCTCTAACACATGGCTAGGCAACAAATTTTCCAAATTTTCCAAATTTTTACCCTCTGTTTCTCTTTTACTTGCAACTTTCACTTTAAGGTCAATCTTTTGCTTCCATAACTGAGTGTAAGCTGTTAACATGCCCCTGCCACTTCTTGAGTGCTTTACTGCTTAGAAATCCACCAGATACCCTAGATCATCACTCCTAACTTTGGCTTTCCAGAATCCAGGATCATGCCCTAGAAATTCCCTGTCTGCAGAACCATGAGCTAAACAAACCTCTTTTCTTTATAAATTATCCAGCCTGAAGTATTTTGTTACAGCAACACACACACAAAAACCAAGACAAATACCATTCACCTTGACTGAGAAGAAAGAAATAAAAGAGACAAAGTTTTTTTTTTTTTGGTATTTGCAAACTACTATTAGCTCCATTGTAATCCTGATCCACACATAAGAATAAACCATTTTTTAACTTTAGCATTTTTTTTTACAACCAGTAGCATTGAGGTATTAGCCTGCATGTAACTCTGTGTACAAGTTGGTACCATTCTTTTGTTTTTCCTTGTTCATTGATCTTTTTTTTCCATAATATATACATAGTTAGGTTGTATATATATGAGTTTGTGAGAAGGTGGCTATGCAGTTACATTGCTTTCTCTAGATTCTTCCTCCCTTTCCTCCTTACGGAGAAATAACATAGAATTTCATTTTAATCTCTTGAGCTGCATTTCCTTCAAGAGTCTTTTGCCAATGAATCACATTGTAGTTCAGTCTCAGACTTTTAAAACTTGAGCTATATTCAGCTTTTCTTTCCCAGATGATCATCCAGGGACACCTTTCTCCTAGGATATGATTTTTTCTTTCTTTCTTTCTTTCTTTCTTTTTTTTTTTTTTTTGAGGCAGGGTCTCACTCTGTTGCTCAGGCTGGAGTGTAGTGGTGTGATCATCGCTCAGTCTAGCCTTGCTCACCTCCCAGGGGTTAGGTGATCCTCCCACCTCAGCCCCCGTAGTAGCAGGGACCACAGGCACACACCACCATGCCTGGCTAATTTTTGTCTTGTTTGTTTTTTGTAAACATGGGCTTTGCCATGTTGCCCAGGCTGGTCTTGACCTCCTGGGCTCAAATGATCCACCTGCGTCAGCCTCCCAAAGTGTTGGGATTACAGGTATGAGCCACTGTGCCCATCCCCCTTATTTTCATTTCACTAACAACCCCCTCCTTGTTTGTAAGATTTAGGTTCAGAGTGGACTAAATTGCAAGACTTAGGTTCCTCTAGTCATTTTATCTCTTTGGAAGATGACATTGTCAGTGAAGCCAAAAGTTAAACAAGAATTATACTAGCTGAATGAAATCCTTAGTAAATGTCTAAATACTTGAAGCCACATCATTGCTCTTCCTTATTCATTCCCACCAAGTTCTTCCTGTTGCTTCCTGTGAAAGCATATTCTTCATCCTATGCTATAAGCACAAGTTTACTTCTTTTATAACTCATGTTCTGTATTAGTCTGTAAAACATGTGACATTGCGAGACTGTGAGAATTGTTTATGACCTGTGTCTTAATGATTATTTCAATTGAAATGATTATTGGAACTGCAATCACAATATCATTCTTGTTTCTACATGACTTAGACATGAAGTGTTTGCTTGCAGAAAACAGGAACATTCTCAGACTAACTTGAGCTCAAAATAGGGGCATTTAATGCAAGACTATATGGGTATGTCACAGACTATATAACCAAGGAGACTAGCTTAGCTCCGTCAGGAACTCAACTGACATCTGGACAGTTGGGAATTGATTTCATCTGTCTGTTCTTCTGTGCTTCTTACAGTGTGTCTGCACCATTCTCCACCTTCTGCAGCCCCACATTTTCTGCTTTGGTGTGCACATGGCAGAAAACAACAATCTTATCTCCAGTATACATGACCTTCAGATCAAGTGTCCAAGCCCCAGAACTTAATCTTGGTACCTCTACTTTAAACTGTCTCCCATACCTGATTGCCTCGGCTTGGCCTATGACTTACTTTCTTTGGTGTCACAGCCTACTCTTAGTCCAGTGATTTGGAGCTGGAGAGAAAAGGGTCATTGGATACCCACAGACTGTGGAAAATGGTTTTTATAAGAAGGATGTGAGGGCAGAGTGGGGAATGGTTTGGCATTTCCACGTTAGAACTGCCATCCTCTACTCTGTTTATTTTTGTTTTTATTTTACTTTCCCCGCAATCATATTAAGTAGTTTCCAGCCAAACACGATCTTATACTTTTTTGTAAGATACACTCTCATCTTAGACTTGTTTTTCATTACAGTTTTTTTGTGTGAATATAATCAAATTATTTATTTATATGACACATAATAATTGTACATATTTATGGGGTACAGTGTGATGTTTTGATACATGTATACATTGTGTAATGATCAAATCATGCTAATTAGCATATTCATTGCCTTAAACATTTCTTATTTCTTTATTGTGAGAGCATTCAAAGTCCTATCTTCTAGCTATTTGAAATATACAATGCATTTTTATTAGCTATAGTCATTCTACTCCACAAATAGAACACCAGAACTTACTCCTCCTAACTGTAACATTCTTCCCATTGACCAACTTCTTCCCGTCTCCTCCATTCCCCACATTTTCCCCAGTCTCTGGTAACCACTATTTTACTCTCAATTTCTATGAGATCAAGAATTTTAGATTCCATGTATGGGTGAGATTGTGTAGTATGTGTCTTAATGTGCCTAGCTTATTTCACTTGGAAAACTGGACATCGCCATGCAAAAGAATAAAATTTGGCCCCTATTTCTTACCATCTACAAAAATCAACTCAAAATAGATTAAAGATTTAAATGTAAGACCCAAAACTATGAAACCACTAGAAGAAAATTCAGGAGAAACACTACATGACATCAGTCTAGGCAAGAATGTTTTTACACTAGACCTCAAAAGCATGAGCAACAAAAGCAAAAATAAACAAATAGGACTACATCAAACCAAAAAGCTTCTTCACAGCAAAGGAAACAATCAGTAAAGTGAACAGACAGCCTGCAAAATAGGGGAAACTATTTGTGAATTATACACTTGACAAGGGGTTAATATCTAGAATTTGTAAGGAACTCAGCTCATTAGTAAAAAGCACAATCTGATTTAAAAATGGGCAAAAGACTTGAGTAGACATTTCTCCAAAGAAGGCATACAAAGGGCCAACAGGTACATGAAAAAATGCTCAATGTCATTGTATTAGTCTATTCTCATGCAGCTAGTAAAGACACACCAGAGACTGAGTAATTTATAAAGAAAAAGAGGTTTAATGGAATCACAGTTCCATGTGGCTGGGGAGGTCTCAGAATTACGGCAGAAGACAAAGGAAGAGCAAAGTCATGTCTCACATGGTGGCAGGCAAGACAGTGTATGCAGGGGGAACTCCCATTTATGAAACCATCACATCTCTTGAGACTTACTCACTGTCATGAGAACAGCACAGGAAAGACCCACCCTCATGATTCTATTACCTCCCACTGGGCCCCTCCCACAACACATGGGAATTATGGGAGCTACAATTCAAGATTTGGGTGGGGACACAGCCAACCATGTCAGTCACTAACCATCAGAAAAATGCAAATCAAAACCACAATGAGATATCATATTACCCCAGTTAGAATGGCTACTATCAAAAAGGCAAAAAATAATGCATGCTGGTGAGGACGTGGAGAAAGGGAAACTCTATACACTGTGGGTGGGAGTGTAAATCAGTACAGCCATTATGGAAAACAGTATGGAAGTTCCTAAAAAGATTAAAAATAGATCTACAATATGATTCAACAATCCCACTACTAGATATACATCCAAAGAAAATGAAATTCGAATATCAAACAGACATCTGTACTCCCATGTTTATTACAGTACTATTCGAAAACAGCCAAGATATGGAATCAACCTAAATGCCCATCAATGAAGAATGGATAAAAAGAAATGTGGTATATATACATAGTGAAATACCATTTAGCTATAAAAAGAGATGAGATACTGTCATATGCAACAACATGTATGAGCCTGGAGGACATTGCATTAAGTGAAATAAGTCGTTCCAGTGTTGGAGAGGGGGTTTGTTTTTGTTTTTGTTTTGAGACAGGGTCTTGCTCTGTTGCCTAGGCTGGAATCCAGTGGTATTACCATAGCTCACTGTAGCCTCAATCACCTGGGCTCAAGGGATCCTACTACCTCAGCCTCCTGAGTAGCTAGGACTACAGGCGCTCATGACCATGCCTGGTTAATTTCATTCCTGTATCTAAAACCATGATTTAGAACTTAAATTTCATTTATTAATATCTACCATATTCTTTTTCATAAAGTGAATCAATAAAAGTATCCCCTATTTTCTAAAATGTATTAGTTTTCCTCTAATGATATTATTCCCAAATATACTTCTCAGTCTCCCTGCAGGTATCAGCATGACTGGGTAGCAGTCCTGGGCATATGCCTGAGAAAGATAACACTATTGGCCCTCCTTAGTATATTGTGGTTGCTTTAGGTTCTGCAACAAAGAATTACCATCACCAAGATATACCAACACCCCTCCCATGATAAGTATTCGGTATTCTTGTACTAGTAGGACTGCTCAATTCCTTTCCAGCATTTTTTTCTGCCTCTAGGAAGGTGTGGCCACTTCCCATTGCCCCTTCAGCAGGAATCACATCTGTAAAGTGTGTCTCCAGTGGGCCAACATGTTCTTTTTCTTTGTTACCTTCCTACACCCTTAATCTTATGAATCGAATTTCGATTCTCTCTTCAGATTGTTTTTTTGAGCTTAGGATGAAGCCACTTTTCTAGAGGGTCTGAATGTACCTTTTAGGGAAGAAAGTTTCTACCTATTATGTATTTTTGGTCCAATAGAATGTCTTCACTTTTGCTTTCTTTTGCCTTTTCATTTATCTTTCTCTTTACCATTGGATCAAGTTTTGGCCCTCTACTTTTAAAGTCAGGATCTTGTACTTTACAGTTTTTCTCTTATATTATTGGTATTACTGATACTTTTTTGGCCTCAGATGCTCGCTCAGAGGACAGATAATTTTTTTTAGGCCTCCTTGTATTTGCAAACATGTTAGTTAGCTAGATTACATCCAACATAGGTTATGCTTGCTTCTGACAGGAAAACCAAGTTAGCTTTTTCTCTGTCATTGAACTAGTGCCATGAATTTTGATTGGCATAGAGATAACAACATCGATAGCCCCAGAGGTAAGATGGACCTCTATGATACTAGGCAAGTTACTAAAACTCTGTAGGCCTCGGTTTCCTTGTCAGTAAAATGGGGATAATAACAGTTCCTACTACATAGAATTGTTATGAAAATTAAATAAGAATGTAATTAATTCTGAATTAATATAGGTTGAATATTTATTACATAGTAAGTGTTCAGTAAGTGCTAGCTTTAATTATTGTTGTGATTACTTTTTCTAGGTTGTAAGCTTCTTGAAATTGTGAACAATGCGTATGTCAAGTGTTATTAAGCAACTAGTACTTAACACAAGTTTATTATTATCCATTTATGTAATAGTTACATTTAGTGATAAGAATACCAGAAAAAGAAACACATTGAAATTAAGATTATTGCATTTGACTGGGTGCAGTGGCTCATTCCTGTAATCCCAGCACTTTGGGAGGCCAACGTGGGAGGATTGCTTGAGCCCAGGAGTTCAAGACCAGCCTGGGCAACAAAGCAAGACCTCATCTCTATTATTAAAAAAAAAAAGCGTATTGCATTTGATTCTGGTTTCCTTACTTCCTTCAAGTTGATGAGTTGCACTTGTGCAGTTTTTTCTCTCCTAATGTGATTTTAACATTTTTCTTGAAAAATATTACTCATTTCTGAAAGTTCTTTTGTCTTTTTTTTTTTTTGCTGGAATTCAAACGCAAATTCCACCAGTATTTTTAAGTGTCAGCTATGTGTCCGGCTCTGTGCTAGGTGCTTAAATATACCTAGCTATTATTTCCCTTTCATAGATGAAAAAAAAAAAAAACAAGGTTCAGAGAATCCGAGTGAATGGCTCAAGATCATACAATTAGTCAGTAGCAGCTGAAAGAATGACAAATAAGCCTTAACCATAAACCAGTGAGAAAGAACTTCAGGAGCAATATGACCAAATAGTATGCAAGAATATACAGAAAGAGCTGTTTGTTTTTCTTCAAAAACAGGGTGGGGAAGAGATCAGGGAAGTCTTTGTGAAGGAGATGAAATTTAATCTCCTAGGTGGCCAGTCAATCCATAAATAATTGGAGTTGACTAATGTGGAAAAACATTGTTCCTTTTATTTCCTCTGTTCTCCATTATGTATAGTAGTTTATCGTATATAAGTGCAAAGTAAATAAATTACTATTAAATAAAAGATTAAATGGTAAACATGAGAGAAAAGTGTTCTATTTTGTGATGTGCAGGTTATGAGTAAATAAACAGGCTTTTAAAATACAAAGGAGGAGTAATGGAAGAAGACCCATTGTCAAGGTGTTCAAAGACAGTGCATGTGTCCTTTCACCAAGTTTAGTTACAGTTTTCATAATATAATACTAATCCTTGAAATGCTTGGTAAATATGCCAATTCTGGGTGCAAATGAATCCTCCACTTCTGAAGGCTTGGTGTGGACTCCGATTTAGGTCTCCAATACATGTCCAGTGATTTTTGGTGCCCTTTTGGGAAATACACCACTTGGCATGATCCTGATAAGAACTGAAATAAGAGTGTCGTGATAACTTAATTGCTTTGATATTGTAGACGTGGTAAGGAGGGGAGCAGTTTGAAGGAAGCTCTTGTCTTTTCGCTGCCAGGTTTCTGTTAACAAGTGTGTCTTCAACTGTTGAGCCATCCAGGCTGCAAAGATGTCTAGGGTTTAGGAGGAGAAAGATAGTGAGGTTGGTATTTACACTTAGATTAGTCCCTGGAAATATATTCCGGAATGGAAATCATCATTCACCCCTAATATGTGGATGTCACAAGCACAATAATAACAACATAATTGAGATAGTGGATGAGAAAACATTTTGTAAATGCCGAAGTGATGTGCAAATGAAAGTTATTATCATCATTGCTACGATGATGCTGGTGTTTGCAAACATCTTCTGTTCTATAAAACAAATGAAGCAATATAGGTCTTTGTCCTGGAAAGACCTTTGGAAAAAATTAGGCTAGAGAAGGAATCAGGGCCAGTTTCTAGGGACTTTGTAAATCATGCCAAAATGTTTGGATTTTCCTGAAATCAATGGAGAGTTTTTAAAGAAATATTAGTAAAGAATTAATAGAAACTGGTTTATGATCATAAGTATCAGTTGAGAGGCAATGAGCAGAATGAATTGGGAAGGATGGGTTAGAAACAAGAAAGGAAAAATGTAAGGTTTTCACAATAACTGTGTCAATAAACACAGGTGTGACCCATGGCAGTGGCAGAGTTTGGAGAAGATACAATAAATGTGAGAGTTATTAAGGATCTGGAGCTGACTGATTTTGATGGTTTGATAGAGAAGTGAGAAAAAGAAGAGATGGAGAATGACTATGTAGAAAAAGAAGAGATGGAGAGTGACTATGTAGACTAAAAGAAGAGATGGTTGACTACATAGAATACAAGAAAAAGTAGGTTTGTGGGTGATGATGATGAGGTGAGTTTGGCATGTTGAACTTCATGTGGCTGTACCACCTTCAAGCAGAAATGTCTCACTTGCTGTTAAATACATCAGTCAGTATAGAGGTCTGGGATAGAGATCTAGACTTAAGAATCATTTGAGGGCTTGCTGGAATTGCCCAGCATGGATATGTAGGATGAGATAAGGAAGGATGGGGGCCACATGGCAACTCAGTCACCTAAAGAGTAGTCAGAGGAAGACTGGCAGAAGAAATTTAGAAGTGGGAGGAAGACTGGGGGTTGGGTATTCCCTAAAACCAGTGAAGGTGAGAGTTTCAAAAAGGAAAGAATTTCAACAGTGCCACATTCTGCAAAGAGTATCTCTCTCCTTTCAAGTTTGAGATCTCTAGTGCCTAACACAGGGCTTGGCTAGTAGTGGACATTCAGTAAATTTTATTCAATGTATGAAGGAAGGAAGCAAGCAAGCAAGGAAAACAGTGAGGTCATCTAAGATAGCCCTGGGTACCTGGGGAGAGATTCAAGTGTCTATGGACAGCAGTAAGACTGCAGTGAAGGAACATTGAGCAAGTGAAGGCCCTGATGAATCTTTTAAAAAAATAAATCTGAAAGAGAAGGAAAAATCGAGCTATAGATGCCTTAGAGTTGAGGGAGGGTTTTTAGGCATGTTTGCATGTTATGAGGAAGGAGCCTGGGTAGTGGGAAAGCTGATAAGGGGAACAGGGAGAACAGATCCGGTATGCTGAGGCTGGGATAGGTTTCAGAGCACATGGGGTACATTGCTTCTTTGGGGATGGGGGAAAACCCTGCAAAAAGGAAGAACAGATAAGATTGTTGGAGAGGTGGGGGGTGCCATATTGAAGTGATTTTTCCCTAGTGATCATTGCTCTATTTATGAAGGAGAAAAGGAAGCTATAAGTGAGGGGGCAGAGTAGTATAAAGGGTTTGAGAGTAAGGAAGGCTTAAAATAACTGCTCAGGAAATGGAAGAAATGGAGATAGCTATGGGCTCATGCCAAGCAGAGGCTGGAGACTGAGTTTTCACTGGCCCTTGGTTGGATGGTTGTGAGATACTTTTGTGGTTGACTCAGCAACCTGGCTATTCACGTTTAACAGGCTAATGTTGAAACTCATCCTTGACTTTTCTTTTTCCTTTTCTCTTTGCTTCCTTTTTTCATCTCTCTTTCCTTGAACACTCAGAATATTTCTGTAAGCTATCCCTAGTGAGTTCAACAGCAGAGTTATATAGCCTGTTGTTTGATGATGGTCTTTCATACCGTCAGGAAAAGAATCAGACTTTGCAAAATGGAGGAATTTTGTCCCTGGGCTGACTGAAGTGTGGTGAGGAGCCTGCCGGGATTCTCTCCTGAGCTGGCCCTGGTGCACAGCTGGGGCATGTGAATGAGCTCCTGGTGAAAGGTGGCCGGAATCAAACAGCTATAAACATTTGGGTTGCAGACCAAGAGCTGAGAATCTGAATCAAGAAACAAAAAAAAGTTGAGAATTAAGACACAAATGGAAATGCCTGCTGATATTATAGATCTTGTTGTGGATTAAAAAACAAAACAACACAAAAACAAAAGCATTTCTTTCTTGAAACCAATAGCCTTCAAATAACTTTTGGTTAAAATAACTGACATCTGTTAAGTACTTCCTAGTTTCCAGACGTGGTTCTACAAGTTTTACATGGGTTTACTCGTGTAATCCTCACAGCAACCATATTATCAAGTAAATTCTGTTGTTATCATTACTTTGTAGATGAATTAACTGAAAATTTACATCATATACCCAAAATTATAAAGTTTGTAATTGATAAAATTGATATTCAAACCCAGGTAATCTAGCCTTGTAGACCATATATTTTTTCTTCTAAATGTAAATATACATATACAAAAGTTGAGAACTCTGTGTCCCAATCCAACAGCTTCAAGAATAATCAGCTCCCCCAGTGTATGTGCCTAATTTCTGTGATATTCAGCTCTCTAATCAATACATGATTTCAGTTAGTGAGACTAGAGCTTGACTTGGGTGAGGAGCTCAGTGATCCTTGCTAGAAGATGGAGATTTGATGAAAAACATTTTCTAAACCTCCTATGTCTGTAGACATGTTGCTTCTCACTACTATTTAGCTACTAACCTGTTCCTACTTCTCCTTTCCCACCACAGTTTGCCAAATCTAAGTATTTTTGGCTGAGCTTGAAATCTTAAAGGAAGATTATCTGGCTCAGAGGCATCATGTTGGTAGCCTACGAGGAACATGTGGCCTGGAAAACTTAAAAAAAAATAAGATTGAGCTCATATTTAGAAATCAGTTTTCTTCTCTCACTCTTTCACACACATACACACACCCACACACACACCCCCTAGGTTTCTGGTACTTCATGAGAAATATGGAGATCTTGTAATCATTGGACTTGTGTTCCTGTAGAGCCACAGCACGATGGAGCTGAGGCTTTGAGGGAAGCTAGGCGAGAGTCCACACCCCAGTTTGTCACTATCCCCACTTCTCACGTAACATCTGTCTGTTTCACTCATATGTTATCTACCAGGCACCTGAATACATTTGAAACTACTGCCCTGATCAAGTTCAACAACTGCAGTCGTAGATTAGGAGCCAAAGCCCAGTAAGTGAGCCTGCCCAGGACCTCACCATGGCAAAGCCAGCATTAGAATCTAGGTATCAGACGGTCTACGAATAGATTAACAAATGAAGTGACACATTTATGAATATTATTTCCAAATGCTTTCTCCAACATCGTTATCTCTTTTTTTCTCACATACTCTAGTTTTACCTATTGCCTCATACTGGTTGTACTTGAAAGTTATGCAGATGCCACTTTGTCCATTTCGTCTCCCTGTGGGTGGATAATCATAGCCTTCTTCCGGAACTGGAGGAAACTGAGGAATAGAATGAATCAGCCAGAACCCTTGGACTCTGTTCCACAGCAGCAAACCTACCAAAGATACATTTAACAAAGATAAATCAGAAAAACAAAACTTCTTTTAAAATAGGGTTCACAGTGGCAACATTTTAGGCTAACAATCACAAGGATCATGCTTATTTTTCAAAGATTTCAAATACAATTCTGGCACATGTCACATTGCCTGATTACTGATAAAAGCCATCACAAAAAGGTTCTCTTTTTGTGATAGCCATCCTGTGAAAAGTTAAGAGGAAATTCATGTTGAAATCACAAGGAAAATTTGTTTTGGCAAAATACAAATTTGCTAAATTGGAATTTGACCTTGTTAAACTATACAATCACCTAGCAAGATTTAGGTAGTGTCTTCACTGCTAAGCAGCTAGGCTGTTTTCAAAAGCCAACTAAAAAACAGAGTTGAAAGAGAAAATATCAAATGAAGAAATGTACTTGCAATAATTTGTTATAAGAAACTGCTGCCCGTTTATTGGCAGAAGAGTCACCATTTCTACAAGCCCAATAAAAGAAGCAAAGAGAGAGAGGAAAAAAAAGGAAGCTATGCTAAAGCATCCTAGTTAATAACATTTGTAAAAATCTCTGGAGCAAAATAAATAACATGAAAGCCAATAAGGAAGAAAATAGAAGGATTTTTATAATTTTGTGACATGGCAAAAAGAACTCTGTAAAACAGATGTCTATGACTATTTCTGTGTTTATAAATTTATCAGGATAGGTTTGGTATGATAGCTAGACTTTCCAGTTTGCATATGACTATGCAAACATAAGATTCACTCATGTTTGCCTAATTGTTAGAGTAAAAACCAAATGTCTTCTAGTTATTTTTTTTCAAAGAGCATATTTTAAGAAAGCATACTGTTGTTCTTTGGGTGGAAATAGAATCAATACCTGTGTCAAGGTGGAAACTATTGAAAGTTCTGTTATGTAACAGAACTGGATGACCTTCAAGAGTTCTCCTCTGCGCAGAAAAGTGTGCAAATTTGCTGGAATCCTATCCTCCTGGTACGAATGCCATAGGCTATTAGGGCATCTGTTGGCCAAGAGAACCTTTCCACTTGATCTTGCGCCCTACTCCCTTTACAGCCATTTCCCCAAACTCTTGTGGCAGCTAGCAGGGTAGAGTAGAAATGGTGTGGGAGATTGTTGGAGGAGAAGTTGAAGAATGTAGCATGTTATGAAAATTGTTGGATTCCCTGTAAGTAGGGCATACAGGAGAGCAACTTTGCTAAATAAAAGTTTTCAATGTTCGTGACCTTTGTCAGCCATTACAAACTATATTCTAAATCAGAGGCTGCAAACTGGCATCCCCTGAGCCAAATCCAGCCTATGAATACATTTGATTAGGCTTGCAGAATGTTTTTTACACTTTGAATTTAGTGTCAACATTTAAAAACTGGGGAGATTTTCCACCAATATTAATTTACATCATCTCCTGGAAAATTGTGTCCCTATCAGACAAGTGGAGTAGTAACTGCCTCCTTTCACTTGCTGACATCATTTGCCTGCTCCCCTGAAGGCATTTCAATTTGGAACCTTCTGAATACTTGTTGTCATGGAAAGTTATTTATGACATATTAAATTGGAAAAAGGTTGAAAAATAGTCATTACCAGTAGTTTTGTAAAAATGTTTTAAAATATGTATTTTAGAAAAAGTGGAAAGGATTAAATATGGTTTATCTAATTGGTATTAGGATTATAGATTTTTTGTTTACCTGTATTTTGAATTTTTCTATAGTGTACAAACACATATGCAAAGTTTATAAGTAGAAAAATTGTAAAAGTATAATCAAAATTACTACATATGGTAATATAACTAACATGATAAAAATTAATATAAAACTATTTAAAACAGTTTTTCAAAAATGTTTATTTCCAAGGGAACTATATATTAAGAGTTCATTTTACTCTATGTAAATTACACCTCAATAACTCTGACTAAAATGTGTTTGTACATATATGCTATATGCACATACACATATATACATATTTATGTGCATATATATATATATACATATATATAAAATAGCTGGTGTTTGTGTGTCCTCAGTATCAGTACCTGGATTCCTGCTGCAAAGCATATATTTTAAAATATGTTAAGAAATAAAATGGGATTTCTAAAAATGAGATTGCCAAGTCAAATCATACAATTATATTATAACCTGTGATATAGAAATCATAAATTTCAGTGACTCAAATAAACTATTAAGAAGAAAAGCTATCTATTTAGTATGGAATATAAGAATATTCAAGATGAAATGTTTAAGAAAATGTTAATTTCCAATAGGAAAGAGAAACCAAGAATCGTTGTCATACCTTTGGTGTGTCCATACTTCCTGCTGTAATTCACAGATTTAGGGACTCCAT
This sequence comes from Ateles fusciceps, assembly GCA_036589455.1. Classification (NCBI taxonomy): domain Eukaryota; kingdom Metazoa; phylum Chordata; class Mammalia; order Primates; family Atelidae; genus Ateles; species Ateles fusciceps. Next base: position 1,413,913 of record JAZHEH010002780.1, read on the forward strand.
CATTGTATATTAGGTAGGCTGTGTTGTTACTCTGCAGGAATATATTAGGGTTATAATAGCGTAAATCTTCCAGTTACAAACTCTCACAACGTTTCTACCAGCTACCCAGCCTGCAATACATTGCTTTCATTAATACACTGAGAAGTCATCTATTCCCCTAATAGGCAACTTCCCCATCAATATGAAGCCTGTGACATGTAAGACAGGGGAAAGGAAGTTCATTTTTAACTATGCATGATTTTTACTCATGTGACAGGAGCCCTGTGCATTGTGATCTGTGTGTGAGGGCAATGTTCCTATTTCTCTTGGTTGTTTTGGAACCAAGTTTCTGATTAAGCAACCAGCTTATAATAAAGGAGTACTGAATTATTTGTTCAGGAAATGAAGTAGAAACAACCAACCAAGGATTGCATCTGAGGTTTTTTCCATTGATATCATAGGCACAGTGCAGAACCCCGCTGTCAGGATCTGATTTCCTCTGCCCACTTTGTGCTTCACTTCACTGCTGGGTAGTAGCTTTGTGTTTAATCAGGATTCCTCATTATCTGCTCTCCCTTCCTCCCGTTATGGGAGGATTTTTCTGCAATCCATTTTTCAGTGTCACTTCATCTTTCCAACTTGATATTTCCCTGCTTTAAAAAAGTGGTGAAATTTACTGTGTGATATTGGATTTCTCTGTTAAGGCAAAATATGAGTCAATTTTCAAACAGCCAAATCTTAGAGCCAAAATAAAGCTATTATTTCAATAGTCTCTATTTGTCATGTTTTAGAAACTTGGTAATATTTGTTCTGGATGGTTTCATTTAATTTATGTGATGATACAGTGGCTTTTATTGAAGCCAATAATGTCGATTTTAAAAAAATCTCAGTGACATAAAAGCAGGAAAGGATAACCTGTCTCCCTTAAAAAGGCCCTTGTTTTTTTCTTTTGAAAACAAAGTCAATAAAGAAGTCTCTCATAGTTGCTTAATTATTTGATGTAATACAAAAAAAAATGTTAAATGCGCAGCATAGTCTGTAGTAGCATTCTTGTCTACTGTGTTTAGGAATACCCTGAAAAGTAGGCTATTTTCTTACCTTCATTTATCATAATTGATCATAGCTACTGAATGGCATTCATATCATCCTCTGGAGAACCTGAAGAGTTAGTTACTCTATGAGCCTGCATTGAATGTGGTAATGAGGACATTTGTGTGCCTTTGGGGTACAACATGGAGGGATTCTGGGATGATCCAGTGAAAAATTTATTCTTTATGATAAATGAAGTTTATTATTCTAACTGCATGTAACAGCCAGCTGAGGTTAAGTGGGTTGTAGCCTTAGTGAGAAGAGAGGCTGTTGATAAAGGGAAAAGATCATGGACTTAAGAATAGGTAGATGTAGGCGTGTGCCTTTGAATAGCTTTATTCCTTTAACACATGTTTGGTATTGTTTTGACTATTGAATGTAGAACAAGAGGGGTGCAGTCTCTGCCCCCTGTCTAGCAGAAAATATAGAGAGACAAGTATAGACAATATAGTGTGATAAATGTTTATGAAGGTGCATGGAAGATTCTTATTTGTAAAGGCAAGAGAAGGGAAACAATTCCAAATGTAACCCAACTATTGGACTTGGGCACCTTGACATTTGAGATTTAAAATCAGTTCGTCTAATCTTGCATTTCATTCTCTGTGAGAAGTTCAATTCCAGTCAGGGGTGGATACCTTGCCAGTAAGAAACTGCCTTTTGAAGTTGTTTTGGTATTGGATAGTGCCACTGGTCACTAAAAATCCCATGAGTTCAACACCAAAGGTGTCAAAGTTGTCTGCTTGCTCCAGACATGATATGCCTCTGATCAGCCTCTCAATCAGGTTCATAAGAAACTTTAAGGCTCATTACATATGATGCTCTCTGGAAAGGATTGTCAGTGTTATGGAATACATGATAGAACACATGAAAGGATTACAGCATTAAAGATGCCATTGCTGTTATGGAAAAAGCCATGAAAGCCATCAAGCCCAAAACAATGCATTCCTGCTGGAAAAAAACTGTGTCCAGATGTCGTGCATGACTTCATAGGATTCATGATAGAGTCAATTAAGAAAGTCATGAAAGAGATTGTGGATATGGCAAGAAGGGTTAGGGGTAATAGGTTTCAAGATATGATTCTTGCAGAAATTCATAAGTGAATAGATACCACACTAGAGAAATTAACAGAACGTGACTAGTGGAACCAGAGCCAGATGATGAGGAAGAAGATATAGAAGAGGTGGTACAAGAACAAATCAACATTAGACAATCGGTAAAAGCATTCTGATCATTCAGGATTGCTTTTAGGCTGGGTGCGGTGGCTCTTGCCTGTAATCCCACCACTTTGGGAACCCAAAGTGAGTGGATTGCTTTAGTCCAGGAGTTCAAGACCAGCCTGGGTAACATAGCGAAACCCTGTCTCTACCAACAAAAAAAATAAAAAATAACCAGGCATGGTGGTGCATACCTGTAGCCCCTGCTACTACAGAGGCTGAGGTGTCACCTGAGGATCACCTGAGCCTGGGAGGTCAAGGCAACAGATAGCTCTGATGGCGCCACTGCTCTCCAGCCTGGGTGTCAAGTGAGACCCAGGCTCAAAAGAAAAAAATAAAAAGACTGTTTTGAACTTCTTTGGCAACATGAACCCTTCTGTGATAACAGGCACTGAAACTAAAGCAAATGGTGAAAAAAGGATTACCTCTGTATATAAACATTTTTAGAGAAATTAAAAAGCACATAGACAAAAGTCATTATGTATTTTCATATGAAAGTTACACTGAGTGTGTCTGCCTTTCTTGCTTCCTCTTCTACCTTCCCCCACCTCTTCCATCTCTGCCACCCCGAGACAGCAAGACCAGCTCCTCCCCTTCTTCCTTCTCCTCAGCCAACTTAACAGGAAGATGACAAGGATGAAGACGTTTATGATGATCCACTTCCCTTAGCGAAGAGTAAATATATTCTCTCTTCCTTAATGATTTTCTTTATGACATTTTCCTTTCTCTAGCTTACTTCATTGTAAGAATACAGTATATAAGATATATAACATATAAAATATATGTTAATCAACTATTGATGTTATGAGTAAGGCATCCAGTCAAACAGTAGGCTATTAGTAGATAAATGTTCAGGAAGTCAAAACTTACATACAAATTTTTGGCTGCATGAGGGCCAGTACCCCAACCCCAGCATAGTTCAAGGATCACATTTGTTTATTCAAAGCAGGATTGTTGAGACAAAAAATTTTAAAAACCATCTAGAAAAGTGCTTGGCACATCACATGTTCTCAGACAGCCTACAGATAAGTTTTAACTTTGTAACTTGGCTCTGAAGTCTGGTCTTAATGGCAGGTAAATAACATGAATATTACCACATTCAATGACAGTTCCCTGTGCATTTTGAGTAAATACTCAGATACACATGTGCAGTAATACTAGAGGCTAAAATAGTGTTGTTGTGGGCATTAAATTACTTGACATATGAAAAGGCTCAGCATACAGTCCAGCATATTATAGGAACAGAGTCATGTTATATATTTACTTCTCTGTAAGTTATTGTTAGGAAATGCATACATGAGTATAATTGGATGTTAATCATGCCTTGATTTTACTTGTCACCCCCCTGGTTGGAAAGCAGTGTCTTGAAACTAAGCAACAGATGGTGCCTGGAATATTGGGAACATGCCCACATGAAGCCAGCAGGCCTACTTACCTGTGTCTCTTTGACTGGTTAGCTCATTGCCTGATAAAGTCCAGATATAGCAGGGATAATCCAGGCAAGTTAGTTCTAGGGCCTTGAACTAGAGTCCTAGTTTTCAACATATCATTTTGAAGACAATGAATTAAAAGGAAGATCAAGTAGAACGCTTTACTGAGCTCACCACCACTGATCAACACCATACATAAACAACCCATAACTCATGGCATGTTAATCACAGATCGGTATTGCCCTGTAGCAGCAGAGGCTCCTCTCCCTATCTCTATTAGATGAATAAGCAAACTGACAGACATTTTGGCAGCCAGAAGACTTCAATATACAGTTAGTTCATACTTTGCCCAGTGATACCACTGGACATGGTACCAAGTGAATTTGGCATTGCTGTAGACTATAATGACATGTTTCCTAAGGTCTTAGATTGACTCAGATAACTGCCTTGAACTGGTTCTGAGCTAGCTTACTTCAAGGTGCTAGGATTGGGAGTTGGATGGGTGAACAGAAAAACTCTGTTGAAGGCTTTGGATTCAGCTCTATGCATTTTATATTATTCAAGTGAACGATTAAGTACATAACATACCTTGGAGGCATATGCTTCATATAGCTGTTGTAATGTCCTTCCCAAAACACTCTTGGTGGTATTCATTAGTTGCCCACTCTTCCTCCAGCTTCTAGTTGTAGGGTCTAGATACAGGTACTCTAACCCAGTCTCTTCACTTTCCTTGTTTTGTCTTTTAGGTAACTTATAAAAGGTAAACCTAACAGGCAAAATAATTATGAATCACTAACATTTATTGACTGGTTTCCTGTGGCAGTAGCTGTGTCACACACTTTAATATATCTCTCACATTTCATGGAAGGCCTCTAAGGAAAGGGATTTGGTCAAGTTCTCTGCCTCTTTCTTCACCCTTATCTTTGCTCCTCTTCAGAGAAGAAAATAAAAATCTGATTGGATATGTTCTAAGACCTTGGTTATCATGGTGGGTGGAGTCCCTGAACTGGAAGTCCATATACATTGAGAGTGGCTTTCTCTGCTGCTTCCATGGTCCATATGGCTACAGTGGGGAGCAGGCCAAGACTCAGACCATGCAGTTGGCTGACTGGGTATGAGATTTGGGTTTGGGCTTCAGAAGAGGTAGAAGGTACTTTGAGCCTCTGTTTTAAGCTGCATTCTTCAGCTCAGTTTATCAGAATACTCTGTCTTGGTGCTTCAGGGCCAAAACCAGGTAATTCAGTAGGCCCTTTCCTTCCTTTACTATTTGTTTATCTCCCTTGGCTATCTCACAGGGAGGAGAGGTAGCTCCGTCGAGATAGCATTAAGGCGTTATTGGATTACCTAGCTCAGGGTTTCTCAATGTGCTCTATTCACATTTTCAGCCAGATCATTCTTTGTTGTGGGAGCTGTCCTGTGCATTGTAGGATCCCTGCCCTCTACCTATTACATGCCAGATGCACTGCCATGTTGTGACAATCAGAGTTATCTCCAGACATTATCAAAAGTCCTCTGAGGGCAAAATTACCCTTGGTTGAGAACCACCTATCTAGCCAAATGCTTTCTAATAGCATGAACCCCACCATTAACTCCTAAACACTCACAGTGCACCAACCATTATAATATATACGCTATTACCATACCACAGTGTCACAAGCCTGTAAAAGCTGCACACTCTTCACTTGGTCCCCTTTGGTCTTAATACTTTATTTAAGTGAACTCTTTCCTGCCCTGCTATGCTTTCTTACTCCCAGGGTCAGGTCCTCACATGTGGCAAGAAACATGAAACTATTCTTTGGTGCTGACTGGATGGTCTCTTTCCTTGCGTTTCTCAGTAGATTTTAGCAGCTTGGCAACAAGTGCTTATATTCTCTAACAGACATTGCTAAGCAATATGTCCATTCACTTGTGGCAAAAATGATTTACCTTATCAATCGCAATTTGGTGACCCACCAGTGAAGGGTTTGTGAACTATCAGTGTGCCATGGCACACCAGTTGAGAGCTAGTACTTTTAAACATTTTTCCAGGGTGACCATCTCTAATTATGTACTCAAGAGTCATGAATCTGTTTCTAGCCCAGACCTCTCTGCTGAGGTCCAGAGAAACCCAAACACAAAGATGTCCCAGAAACCTCCAACTCTATATTTTTGAAAACAAGTTTATAATATTTTGCTCCAAATCTGCTCATCCCACACTATTAGGGAACATACTGACACAGTCCAAGAAGCAGAAACCTAAAATTATTTCTTAACATCTCCCCTTCTCCTACCCGCAGCAGCCCATCTACCACCAAGTCTTCTCAGCATGTCCTTCTTTCTATTCCCACAACCACTTCTTTAACTGAGGTGCACACCTCTTCTCACATATAATTCTATGAAAATGCTCCTGGGCTCTGCGATTCTAGGCTGCTCCCCGTCCAGCCAGGCCTCACAATACTGCCAGTGGGCTTCCTGAAGTGCAGATCTGACCATTCACACTCCTGCTTGAAGTCTTTCAGTAGCTCCCTTTCAACGTCAAGTTCAAACCTTGTAGCTCAGCACACAGACCCCCTGACCCTCCCCACCTCTCTAACTTCAACTCTGGTCATCTTCCTGTATTCTCCTGAAGTTCCAGAATACCAAACTAGTAGCAACTCCCAACTTTCCATGTTGCTTCTTGCCTCTTTACCTCCTCATTCATTGGCCTGAGACACCCTTGCATATCCATTCTTTTTCTAGCTACTTCATAATTTTTCTTAAAACTTAGCCCAAAAGCTACGTCCTCAGAGAAGCTTTCTAGGCTCTCTGCTCCCCAGTGTTCCACTTATGCCCTTACCACATAACTGTGAGGTCCTCAAGCATAGAAACCATGTTTTGTCCATATTTTTATTTTCAAAACTCCACACAGAGCTTGGTTGAGCTCAGTAACTGCTGGAAGACTGACTACTTGCCTTGAGTATATCAGTGTTCTCTAGCCTGAAGTTTACACAAAAAGCTTGACACCAACCGTAATGGCAAACTTAAATATCCCAATTAAAGAGTGAAAAAGTGATGAAAGCTTTAGGAGTACCCATGACTATAATGCAACACAGTATTGAATGTCTTTGACACTGTTCAACAGGCCAGTGACCTACCTCCCACTCATGGCAACAGCTGCCTGTGCTGCCAAACAAAAGGAGGTTAGGCAAACAGTGCTGTGTGTGACCAGGTGCCCTTCTCCTTCTCATAAGGAGAAGTGCATGCTCCATTTTCAGAAAAAAGTAATCTGCCTTCTCTGTCAATCTTTAAAAGGATGTTGGACGTGTTCTGTTAGGAAAAGCCATGATGTAATTAAAAGAAATTGCCAGCTGACAGAAGCTGTCAGCTCGATCCCATTTCTGTGGCTACCAGCCTTGCCCAACTGAGAACAGTGAATCAGGCCCAAGAGGGGCTGCTCAGCTCTGTCTCAGGGGGAAACTCCCTCACTCAGAAGCCTACCCCTGCCCTGGGAGTTTGGCCCATTTGCACACTTTAACTTCCTTTATGTGTAAAGGGAGGAAGAGAATGGACGTTCCCCCTTAGGAACTTCGCAGTGAGCCAAGCTGACTCCCATACTGAGGCTGTTTGCATGCAGCAATCCTTTCATTTCATTTACCTACCAGTCCACAGCTTTCCCTTCTTCATTTCTGCATGAAATTGTTGCTGTCCCCAGCACCCCAAAGAGGCCAAGGAAGAGCAAAGCAAAAGATGTTCTTAGAAGTCTTGCCATCATTTTCCGTTTCATTTATTTCACGCCACAGCAGGACACTTTCTCCATAGATTGTGGAATCTGAGTTTCAAGGTGCTCTCAGGCTGTGCTGGCTCTGACGTTTGATTCCATTCACCTGTTCTTTTCGCTGTTAGGGGCATTTTCAGAATGGGATGGATCCCGTGTAATTGTGCGATTCTGTCACAACATGCCAGCGTGACTCCGGATGCCTTTGTGCTGAATTGTTAACTGGTTTGCAAAGTCATCAGAAAGTTCTGCAGAAAAAAAGGGAAATATAGTTAACTCTTTGGAGTGAACATTGTGTTGTGTAAAATTCAGTGGGCAGGAAACTTCATTTTAATAAATAGATGTTAAATTAAACATATTTCATGTCTTCCCCTCCTGTTTGACTCAATGAATGAGAGCAAATGCAGGTGGTTCATAAGTTAAACAGAAGTGATAAAACCTTATGTCTTAGTAATAATTAGGATCTGACACTTATAATAAATTTCTCTCTTAAGGAACCAGTTGCTAAGCAGTACTTTAGAGGGTTTCTACAAAGTAACAGTAAATTTAACTGTATTTTACCAAAGATTTTTAAATATTCTCTCCACCTCCCTGGTTTTAGCCACTCAGTGTGCTTTACTTTAAGAGGCCTTGGTGTCCACTTAGCTGCTATGCAATAGGTAAACATATTGATCACCCACTCTTCAGGTTAATAAAAAGTGTTACAAACATCTATTTTGCCCAAACTATGCTTTCTCATTCTTGAAGCTGAATCTGAAGTGGAAAACCAAGAGAAAATGGCCCACTACCATAACAGCTATAAAAAGGTCAGACCAATTTCTTTGTAAAGTAGGGAAGGAGTATATAGACATATGAAAATAATTTGTTTAATGCATACTTTTGAATCAATTATTAAAATTGCTATTATAATCAATAGCAGTTTACCTCATGCCTAGAAATAATGCTGCCCCTAATCTGTCTCTCTGATAAACACAATGATAACTATAATAGCTCCAGATCAGAGGATCCAGACCAGACTGAACCCTTGTAAATCAGATTACCTGTATGGTTGCACTAGAACTGTTCACAATTCTCAGGATTCATAGAAAAGGGGAGGGCTTGTGTCTCTATTTCTCCTAAGACAGAGTTTTGGGAGGAGGGCTCGGGACCACTTGCCCAATTACCTATGGTGCCTGCAAAAATGGCAGAATTCTAGGCCTTATTGCAAACCTGCTACATCAGATTCTTCCAATTGGACTCAGGAATCTATATTTTTAATAAACTTATGGGTGATGCTGGTGTACCCTACATTTTGAAACTCACTGCCATGAGGCCAACACTATGCTGTATTTGGCAGGTTCAGTTTTCTGCAGGGGAGCAGACTAAATTGGTTAAACGAAGAAATATTTTCCTTACCCATTCCTCAATGGATATTTTATTTTTTTATTTTTATTTATTTTTTTTTTTTTTGAGACGAAGTTTCACTCTTATTACCCAGGCTGAAGTATACTCATCTTGGCCTTGGAATCCATCCATATTGGCCTCCCAAAGTGCTGGGATTACAGACATGAGTGACTGCACCTGGCCTCATTTTGTTTTATGTATTTTCTTCTTGTGTTCAGAAAAAAAGGATTTGAACAACCCCAACCTTTTTGTCAATTTTTAAAAAATTACTAGCTGGATGTAGTGGCTTATGCCTGTAATCCCAACACTTTGGGATGCCAAGGCAGGAGGACTGCTTGAGCCCAGGAGTTCAAGGCCAGCCTGGGCAACATAGGAGGACCTTATCACTCTACATACAATTTAAAAAAAATTAGCCGGGCATGGTGGTGCACACTTGTAGTCCCAGCTACTCAGGAGGCTGAGGTGGGAGGATTTCTTGAGCCCAGGAAGTTGAGCTGCAGTGAGCCATGATGCTGCCACTGCACTTCAGCCTGGGTGACAGAGCAAGAATGTCTCAAAAAATATGAGTGTGTGTGTGTGTGTGTGTGTGTGTGTGTGTGTGTACAGAGAGAGAGAGAGAAACGTTTACTCTTCTCTGTTAAAGTAAAAATAGGAGACGGAGTCTCACTCTTGTCACCTAGGCTGGAGTATAGTGGCATGATCTCAGCTCATTGCAACCTCTGCCTCCCACGTTCAAGCAATTCCCAAGTAGCTGGGATTTACAGGTTTCCACCACCATGCCAGGCTAATTTTTGTATTTTTAGTAGAGATGGGGTTTCACCATATTGACCAGACTGGTCTGAAACTCCTGACCTCAGATAATCTGCCTGCCTTAGCTTCCCAAAGTGCTGGGATTACCAGTGCGAGTCACTGCACTTGGCCAAAATAATTTTATTTATTTACTTATTTATTTATCTTGTGAGACTTTTTGGTATTATAGCTAATAACAGATACACATCAGGAATAGGATTCACTCATATATTTAGAGAATGTAAGCAACTTGGTTTCAGTTATGTAGGGCTAAAGGCAGTTTGTTGAATAGGATTTAAAATTATTCATATTTTCTTCTTCTTATACACCTAGCACAGTGCCTGGTAACAGTAAATGATTCATAAATGTTAGCTAAGATTATTCTTACTACAACCTGAGCTTTTCCTGTAAGGTGGTTGGGGAACATCTGTATTAGAATGTATTTGCTAAATCCAATTTTATTTCAAGGTCTGGAAAGACACCGTTAGGTTGGTTTCTTTCGGATGTCACTTTCAATAAACTTCCTTATCTCCCATTGTTGCTAACCTGATCATGCTGATTGTCAGTCAACAACTTTTCTTATACAATTACTACTGTGTCTAACACTGTACTAGACTTTGAAGATCTTCAGGGATTTCAACACTACCTAAACCCCAGAGTCCAGTGTGTTTCAGTTTTTTCTAAAAACAGCAAAGTAATTTGGAAAGAAACTATGAATTTGGTGGATGAAGAAAATGCAAACTGTACAGAATGTTTTTCATAACATTATCTGCTTTTAAAGCCAAAGTAGTATAATATTATGTAAATACCATAGTTCCTTCATAACCTGATTGCCTCTAAAAACAGTGGAAAATGCCCTCATTGTAATTTGGTCAAGTAGTATATAGTGTACAAGTAAGAATTCTTAGCTAGGTAATGGCTTTTAATTTCATGATTGAAGTTTTGTAGTCACCCATTTATTCTGGAAAATCTCAATCTCGAGCTTGTCAAATAGTGTCTCTTCCACATTCTCTTTATTATGTATTTTGAGAACATTTTATGTCTTGTTCATATATTCCAGCTCCTTGTATGTCTGTATTAATTCTTATGATATTTATTTGGGCTGTCTTCCAGTTCTCTAATTCTCTCTTTGGCAGCATTAATCTGTTACTTAATCCATCTCTTTCAAATAACTAATTCTTTTAAAAAATATTTTTTAAAAATCTTTATTTTTTATTTGTACATTGACAAATTATATCTATTTTACTTATTTTTTGAGTTATGTTTAATATGTTTCTTAATTCGCTTATTAATGCATTTTTACAATTTCTGTTATTTATTTTTTCAAATTTACTTGGTCTTTCTTATGGTTTTGTTTCTTGTTCATACACCCAATCTTCTATTTCTGTAAAAATATTAAATATATTATATTTTTATATCTTATTCAAATGTCTGAAGTCTTTGCAGATCAGGCTTTTCTATTTGTTATTTCTGAAGCTCTTTCTCATAATACCTTGGTATTATGTGTACTTTAGATTTTTGGCTATGAGTTCACATTCTGTTAGTATTTTGGGGGATTGAAGTTGTGTTTCTCAAGAACCTGTTCTCTACTGGTTCATCAAAGTTCAGTCATTCTGTGAGGACTCCCGGGAGTCAGGATGCTAGCTTTATTTATTTATTTCCAATAGCTTTTTGAAGTATTATTTACATACCATAAAATTTAAATGTTAAAGTTCAGCTTATTTTTGCTCAGATTTTTACAGAACTGTTGATGGATTGAGTAAAATCTAGAAATTGACATACTGAAGGAAAAAGTTGATATACTTGTTGTGGGAGGATCAGGAAAGGACTTGAATTATTTTGATGAAAAAGAGTAAGACAACCAAATGACTCAAGTATTTATAGACTAAAGAATCATTATTGAAAAATGTGGTTAAAGGAAAACATAAATACAGTAAGCGGAAGAGGACTAGAAAATTGTGTTTGGTTAATTCCTACTCATCCATTAGGTTGCCTTGAGGATGCCAATTCTTCCTGGAAGCCATCCTTGATCTCTCCCAATCTGGCTTAGGTGTCCCTGCAATATATTCCCAGAGCTCACTGTATTTTCTCAATTAGAGTAATTACATGATGTGTTACTAATTACTTGCTTATCTTTCTGAGTCTTCCTCTAAAGAGCAGGGGTTGGAAAACTCCTGTGGGCCAAATCTGCCTATTTTTGTAAAGTTTTATTTGAATACATCCACACCCATTCATTTATGTATTACTTATAGATGCTTTTATGCTACAATGGCGGAGTTTAGTTGCAACAGAGACCCCACAGCCTAAAAAGCATACAAATTAAATTCTTGATTCTTTACAGAAGTTTGTTCTAGTCTATGAAGCCAGAACAGTGCCTGCCTTGTTTATACTGTTGCATCTCCAGCACATACCACAGTGTTTGTCACCTAGAAGGAGCTAAATAAATACAAGTGAATATATAGATAGAATGAAAAAGTTTTCAGATCCTGCTGTGATTGAGTCAGAGGAAAAAAACAAGAAAAAGTTTTCAGAGACATCTATTTTGGGGTTATATGGAAGTCAGAATGAATTTAATCAGAAAATATGTAAAAGTGGGTATGCAGTAGGTAAAAATCCCATTAGAAAGAATTTTATCATGATGTTTATAAGTCAGAGAGGCAGCTAAGCATAGTAAGAAGAATCAGCTAGACCTGGGGTCCACGGCTGGCCCTGCCTCTCACTTGCCATGTGGTTTCCATCAAATGGTCAACATCAACCATACTGAGCTTCAGCTTCCTTCTCTTTTCTTTTCTTTTTCTTTTTTTGAGATGGAGTCTCTCTCCGTCGCCTAGGCTAGAGTGCAGTGGCGTGATCTCGGCTCACTGCAACTTCAGCTTCCTTTTCTAAGGGTGGGACATGTGATTTCTACCTTCTTAGAGTGCTCTCTGGATTCAGTGAGACACTATGTGCACAGCCCCTGTCATAACTGAGTCTCATAAATACTGGTGCCGTCTCACCTTGTTTCCTTTTCTTCCATGACAAAGTAACTTTCTTTTCCTTGCGGTAGATTGGAATCAGTCCTTTGGTGAGGTTTTAAATGACCCCAAGCCCACGTTATTTGTGTTTTCAATGCTCTTTATCAGATAAAAGTTTGTGTTCCACTCAAATGAGTGCCATGTTGTTGAAGGCATGAAGCCAAACTTCCATTTGCCCCAAGGGGCACCCACCCTGAGATTTTCCTCCTGTTTCCAGCTTAAAACTTCCCACCATAAACACAGAATTAATGTGAGTTCAGAATCCTCTGTAATTAAAAAAATAAAAGTGACTGAAGTGCTAGAAAAAGGGATGGTTTGGGCTGGGGTAGCTTTCAGTGTGTGGTAAGTTCTGTCTAGCACAGTGTCTTTTCCATCTCAGTAGGACTTTTTCTACTGTATCAGTCTGCCTGTCATCTCTATGACTTTGGGTAGTTTACTTAACATCTCTGGGCTAGTGTTTTTGTTCTTTTGGTTTTTTTTGGAGATGGAGTCTTGCTCTATTGGCCAGGCTGGAGTGCAATGGCACAATCTCAGCTCACTGCAACCTCTGCCTCCTGGTTCAAGTGATTCTCCTGCCTGAGACTCCTGAGTAGCTGTGATTACAGGCGTGAGACTGGGATTACACCATGCCCGGCCTCTCTGGGCTGGTTTATTTTCAAATAGATTCTCTCTACCAAATCACAGGGTTTGTGAAGAATAGACAAGATAATATGGATCCCAGAGGTTGGAAATTTTAAAAATGATGACGTGGTTTATAAATGCACGTTTCTCCAGCAGCATGGCCAATTCCCTGCTTTGTTGGAATCAGAATAAATGCTTCCTTTCTTTCCCTGATGAATGAAGGGGCCAGCCATCAAAGTGGGTGTAGTGCATATGATGTAGTGGGAAAGAGCATGTCATCTGGGGGGGGATGTGTGCTGAGCTCTCATCCTGTCTCTGTCACCTGATAACTATGTGACCTTGGGATATTACCTAACCCTAGTGTCTTTTTTGGTCAAAGCTGGATAATAAGACCTATTTCACAGGGCTTGTAAAGAAGTAGAAGAAATAATAAATGCTAATTTCTGACATATCAAACTCTTAATAAATAGTTGCTGCTATTTCTTTTATTTTCAAGACATACATTAGGAAACAGACATCTTTCAATATATGAATTTCAGTGAAATGTTCTTTCAGCTGCCTTTTTGGTGGTCTCCATCAATTCTTTATTGTGGGATCTTCTGCCCCTAATCCTAGAAGCTCCTGTGGGCCTTGTTCCAGTTTCCCTGCCTTAAGGCTTTTGGTGCTGTGAAAGGCTGGCAAGAAAATTAGTATTTCCCCCTGCATTTAGCTATGAGTTTCTCTTTCTTGGTAACAGATGAAAGAATGAAAAGAAGACTCCTGTAAATGGAGTCTTCATTAGATAACAGGTTACTGTTTCTGCCATAATTATGTAGATGAGTTGTTACACTGTTCTGGAAACATCTGTTTGACAAATCCCTTTAGAGTCACTCTTTGAACATAATACATATCTTCCCCCGTGTTAGCAATAATAAGCCACTCTACAGGTTAAAGTAGCATGCCATTCTCTACTGGATATCAGTATTTTCCCATTAACATTTAGTAGGTCCTAGGCAACCAAAAAGATATCAGCTCTCACTAAGATTATTCACTATCATTGTTCTTATTATTGTGTGTTGTTAAGATCTACCAAAGTGATATTAAGATTGTCCATATGAGTGCTCATTTTTCTCACATTACTTGAGCATTTTCTCTGAAGTCTTTTTGTTCATGAATTCCCAAAAAATAGCAGGCAAAGGAGAAACCTGGGACAATAATTGGAGCAACTTCTCTACCACATTCCGAAGACAAAAGAGGCTGTCACCATGAATCATTTTTCCTTCTATTATGGCACACCGCAACTGAATTGATATTTATCTATACATGATGTGTCCTACACAACTAGATTTTTGTATTTCTCTCTATTATGGAGGAGAGAGATGATGCTTATAGAAGCTCTTCTAAAACTTGAGAGAAAATTCTAGTCATTTTAAAATTTAAATTTATAAGTTTCCCCTTTTCTTTCCTAATATTTTTCCAGTCATTTTTCTCTAATTAAAACTACATACATAAACACACATTTGGTAAACAGACACATATGCCAGATAAAAATTTATATTTAAGTATTGGAAAAGCTAAAATTAAACACAACAATAACCTTAAATATATGCCTTTGCCAGCAGAATTTGATGTTGAAGTATGCCATACTAGAATCAAAAATATAAGACTGTAGCTAAAAGAAGCCTCTAAAATGAGGCAGTTCAGTGCAAAAAAAAAAAAAAAAAAAAAAGAGTATGTGCCAAAGGTTTAAGTAATAATCTGCTGATATTTAATAATATAGAGGCCCACGGGTGGTTTCACAAGGATTTTTATTTTCTGACAATGATTTTGAGCTCACAAGCCACACAAATCAACCTTATGTCCTTTCTCTATAAGAGTTCTTGTAGGAAAATATGTGCTGATATAGGCTGAATCTCCCTATAGCATAGCACTCCACCTCATCCTGTAACTCGAAAATATGAACTCGAAGCTCCATTGATGAGTGACTTAGAGCTGAAAACAATGTTTTTCCTGCCAAAATAAAAATGACCTAAATTTTCTGAACTGATCTGCAAAATGAGGAAGCTTGTTTCTTGGACAAATAATTTATAGCAATTTTCAAAGCACTATCAGATGCTATGGGGAAATAGAAAGATGACTTGATCTTGCCTTCAAGACATTGATATTGGGAATACTAAGACATGTACACACATGAGAATAGTGATCTCAGCAGCTAGTAACTTCACCTAAAGTGCACTGGGAGTTCAAAAGCAAGAGGTGTTATTTCCTCTTGGGGGCATTGGGAATACTTTATGGAGGAGGTCCAATGTGGGATAAGCTACGCTCTTTGGAGAGAGGGCATTCTAAGTGTGTTGGTTGGTGGTTAAAATCACAGAGACTTGAAGTCAAATCCTGATAGTGTGGCCAGAGAAATGTACTTCTTTCTGCCTCCGTGCTTAACTAGAACATGGAGAAATTCATTTAGCACCTGGTACATGTAAGTACAAATATGTGAGTGTTATTATTAAAAGGAAGCATGCATAAATACGCACAGAGCTAAAAAGTATAGCACATGGGTGGAGAAGAATATTAGATTTATGTAAAGATTTGCCTTCAATGTGCATAAGCAGCTAGGATTCATTTAAAATATGATCAGTGTTGACAGGGATTTGTTTTATTAATTGCACATCTATAGCACAAAACAGCGTGCACCTGTATGGGATCCTTAGTCTTCTTTATCAAAAAGAGATGAAACTCCTGTGCCGATTAGTAGTGGGATCATACCTGTGAATGGCCACTATGCTCCAGCCTGGGCAACGTAGGGGGATCCTGTTTCTAAAAATGAAAAAAAGGAAAAGAAAGAGATAAACAAGGATGTCTCCCTACCACTTACTGATGGAAACGAATATGAAAAATCCTTTTTTTGTCAAATTGGCAGATCAGATAATAATAATAGCTAACAGTTACTGACACTATGTGCTAGTCACTTTCAACCTCCCAACAATGATAGGAAATAGCTGCTGTCATTACCCTATTTTACAGATCAAAAGGGGAAGGAACAAAAAAATTAAGTAACTTGCATAGGGCCATACAGCTAGCAGGTGGTGGAGGCAGAAATTAAACTCAGGCAGTCAGCCGTTAGAGCCTTAACCTTTTTGATACTGTTCCATTGCATCCAGGCAGTTGTACACTAAAAATGACCAAGTCATTTCCCTCCTACCACCTCATGGCTACTTGTCAGACAGTGGCAAAGTCAGTTTGATCAAAGTGATGCTAACAATTTTGACACCAATTACACAAAGCAATGGTTCTTAAACTTTTATAAGTCATGAAGCCTTTTGGAATCTAATGAAATTCTACAAATTCTCTCCTCAGAATGATCCACCTCTCTCCTCCCGTAAACAAATGAACTTTCAGTTATAACATCGTGGAGTACACAGTTCCAACCCAAATCCATCCACTGAGCCTTCTAGAGGCTAAAAGACTCTAAGGTAAGAATCCAGAGACCTGTAATGACAATCTATATCACTTTCATCACGGCCTGAAAATAAACACTATCTTATCGCAGAAGTGAAAATATATGAGCCATTTAAAATCCCTGAGAGCTCTCTCCAACATTACTTGCAGATAAGTAATCCCTTTATATTTTAAGAAAAGGAGATTTTTCTTGTGTGGAGATTTATTCCTGCCTGGGCATGGTGGCTCACACCTATAATCCCAGCACTTTGGGAGGCCAAGGTGGGAGGATCGCTTGAGCCCAAGAGTTTGAGACCAGCCTTAGCAATGTAGTGAGACCCTATCTCTAAAAAAAAAAACTACAAAAGTTAGCCAGATGCGGTGGTGTACACCTGTAGTTCCAGCTACTTGGGAGGCTGATGTGAGAGGATCACTCAAGTCCAGGGGGTTGAGGCTGCAGTGAGCTGTGATTACGCTACTGCACTCCGGCTTGGGTGACAGAGCAAGACCCTGTCTCCAAAGAAAAAAAGGAAATTATTCTTGCTGATATTTTGTCCAGAGTAAATTGATTTATAACTTCTCAAGCCACCATACAAGCCTGAGGAAGGACAACCAAAGGGGTGAGGATCAGTACTCATGAACATTTAAAGAAGGCCAGGGTACCTGAGGGCGGTAGGCCTTATCATAGCAGCAGCCCTTTAATTTGACCACTCCAGCTCTCGGTTGGTGCGCACTCTAGTTTTTCATCTCTATCAATAACTGGAAAGATCCCTTAATGCAAAATTTGACATAATTATTTATCAAATTATATTTGATATATCAAGTGATAATTATAGCTAATAAGTGCTTATTAATCGAGTAATGATTATTGGTAAAACACTTTTCTAAGTGCTTTATGTTTTTTTCTTATGTTGTCCTCACATCAATCCTTAGAGATGGACACTACTACTATTCCCATTTTATACATGGAGAAATTTGCCTCCATTCAGAGCTGATACGTGGCAGAATAAGGATTCCACCTGGGCTGCCTGACTGCAGAGCCCAAAGCCCGTCCTTTCAGCCACCTGCCCACTCTGCAGAGAGAGCACCCTTTGTATTTTACTGTGTGAGATCTCTGCACCATTCCCTACATTCTACACGGGGTGGGGGTGAGGGGTCTGACACCTCCTTCTGATTTCTCTGATTAGACAACTGGGAGAGAATAGCCTCGGTTATGGTCCAGGCCATTATCTGCTCTTTGGGTGCAGGGACACTTTTGGGTGTCCCACACCAGGCTTGTTCCACCTGCTCCAGGCTCAGATGATTAGTTCCTTTCATATGGACTCACTGCCAGTAAACGTGATTACTCAAACTTTGCTCAAGGGCAAGTCTCTGCTTTGCCCAGTCAGAGTCCTGCTAAGGAGCACTGACCTGTCCCACACATATCTTGCATAATCTCTGGTCTGGGATGACTGTGCTTCACTGGAAGGCTGTCTCATTAGCAATGTGAACACTTTGTGCTGCCTCACCGACTCTCTCTATATTCAATTTTGCCCTTCCTGGGCTTTTTGTTCTTGGGCCAGCTGTGCCTGTGATCTCTAGGCTGTGGTGATCAGAGGGCATAAATTCCTTTCCCCACTTTCCCAGGAAAAGGACTTCCTAATTGGAGTCTGAGCTTAAGTGGCTCTTCCTGCATTGAAATCCTTTGTGTGTTTTCATTAACTTTTCTGTGTCATCACACAAGCAGTGGAGGCGGTGGTGGCACCATCCATTCATTCATGACACATTTATTAAGCACCTACTTATGTTCCAGGCATTGTGCTGAGTGCCGAGGTTGCCATGGTGACCAAGATCAAACTTGTTCCTGCTTTCATAGTTTACTGTTTTTGAATAAATCAGACACACAAAGAGGCAGTTGCAATGTAATTTGATAAATATTCTGATAAGGCAAAAACAAGTATTTTGAGAGCACCTAAAGGGGCAACTACTCCAGACTCGAAGGGCTGGGGCAGATCCTGGGAGAAGTGGCATCTGAGACCTAAAGGCTGTCTAGAAGAAACTAGGTAGGTGAAGAGGTTGGTGCTTGGGTAGTGAGGAGGAAGAAGTGTTCTAGAAGGAAGGAACAGAAAATCCAAAGGCCAACAGACAGAGAAAGCATGTAACACTTGGCAGCCGTGGTTAGCTCAGCATAGCTAAAGCAGAGTTTGCAATGGCGTGTGGTCAGATATGATGCTGGTGAGCTGGACAGGAATGAGGATATAAAGGGCAGCTATCATTTAATCTTTCTATGTACCGTGTAGGTACCACTGCCTTTATAGGCTAAACTACTGTTGCTTGAATATATAGGGGCAGGGATGAAGCTAAGGAGTAACACTTGTTGAGTCCTGGTACGTGTTGGGGCTGATGGATAATCTCAGAGACCTTTCATTCCAGACCCTAGCCTATACCACCCAAGGGCCCCAACCCAGCCAAATGCCTTCCTCCTTCAGGTAGAGTCCCTTGTGGCTCAAGATACCCCAGAGTCTTCCATCTGTTACTGCCTGCAGTGCTCTCTACTCTGAAAACTGGAGCCCTTAATCAAGGTCCCCTCTGCTACGTCTGCTGCTGCTGCTTCCACAGCCAGGCCTGCCATGGCCTCTATTGCTGGGGTTAATTTCAGTGTGCCACTAGCTGCTGGGAACTAAGCCAGGCCTTTGACATTCACCAGCAGCTCTACAAGGTAGAGGTGCTTCTCTCCATTTGCACAAATGGGGAAACTTAGGCTCAGGAACATTAAATTACTTGTTGCAAGCCTCAAAGCTCTAAGTGGCAGGGTTGAATCTGGACTTGGTTTGATTCCAAAGCCACTACAACAACCACACACCAGTTTCTCTTTCCCCATCAGTCTTGCAGTTCTTACTGAGATCCCTTGAGTCTGCTCCTTTGGTTTTCTTATTGACCCTTTTCTTCAGGATGAGTCCCCAAATGTTGGGCCAGAGGCTTTTCAGAGGCCTCTCCAAGAGTTTTCCTTAACTAAGCTCTCACAAGAAAGAACTGAATTTAGACATCTCAACTCCCTACGGGATGTTAAATGACCAGCAATAGCCTGCCCTACCCAGCTCTATGTCCAAGATTGGAGGCAGCCTCCAGCACGCCCCCACTCCCCCAGCTGCTTTAAGAACACCAATACTTTCTGACGTTGGCTAGTATTCCTAAGTTCCCCTCAGAGGATCTGGTGATTTTTTATTCAAATAGATGTTTAGGCAGCTCTTGGTTCGTCTGAATATCCTAAGTGTGATTTGCAGGTGAGGTTCCTTCTTTGTCTCTCTACCCAGACTCTCACTACATGCTGTTTTTTATTTACTTTTATTTTTGTCACCTTCTTTCATTATCATTTTAATGTTCAGTTTTGTGCTAAATAAAATAAGGTTTTTCTGTTCTTCTGCTCCCTCCTGCCTCTTTCCTCAAACACCAGTAAAGCCCAGGGACAAATCTTGGGGATTCTACCAGCGGAGATGAATGTGTTCATGAGCAAAGGCTCCGGCTTCAGGCAAGGGTAGTAATGAATCAATCACCAGGCTTTTATTAGGTATCTCTTCACTAAAAGCATAGCTCTCCCTGCAGCCAGACAGCCTCGGCTCTGCACTCCTGAAGGTAATCTGGACCCTGTCACTAATTCTTCCTCTTCCCGGCAGCAAGTAGAAAAGGCAGTTTTCAAATTGTTTCTATTGATCACAAAGCATTTTCTCCGGAATATCACTCTTTATAAAAAGGGCATGCAATTATTTCCAACTAGTACAGTCAAGAAATTGTATAGAAGAAAAACAGTTTGCATAGTGGCCATTCTACAATTTAGAGTCAATACACTTGAGTGCAGTTCCTGGCTCTGTCCTTTACTAGCCATATGAACTAGGGCAAATCACTTAATATCTTTGAAACTCACTTTCTCCCGCTGTAAAATGGGAATATTAGTTCCCATTTTACTCTGGGGATTATAAGGACTTTACAGTGCTGTTACAAGAATTAGGTTAGTGGGGATTAAATAAAACAGACCAAGTTAGTATAGTTTTGACCCAGGAGGTCTTATTAATGTATTTATTATTATTATCAAGAAAGCCCTCTACCTGTCAAACAATCTGATATATTTTCATTTGCTTCTTGGGATTCTCTTTTTTCTATACAAGTTCCCATTCTTTTTCAAAAGTAGAATGAGATATTCCTTCCATATAGACTCTGAATCTCATCTTTTATAATTGTCTAATAAAATTAAGGGTTAAATAAATTGCACCTAACTTTTGGCTTTCATTTAGCCTTCTTCAATAAGATGCCTGTGTTTCCATTGCAGAATGATGAGGTGGAGTTTGTCCAAACTGGCTATAGGAAGGATATGGTAAAAGTTCTCCATATTCAGCAAGATGGAAAATATCACAGCATTAAAGAGGTGGCAACTTCAGTGCAACTTACTCTGAGTTCCAAAAAAGATTACCTGCATGGAGACAATTCGGATATCATCCCTACAGACACCATCAAGAACACAGTTCATGTCTTGGCAAAGTTGAAAGGAGTATGTGTCATTCTACTTAGATGCTGCCTATCTTGATGCAGAATTTGCTATAAAACAGCATGAGGCGTTACTTGCTTATTTCAAGTTCCCTTTGCATTTTAACCTATTTTTACATTTAAGCCATTAAAAAAAAATTTTTTTTTCTATCCTAAAGGTCTCAGGATTGAAGAAACCTGCTGAAAAAAAAGAAAACAACAACAAACCTCACATCTTTCTTTCCTTGGCTCTCATCTCACTACAATCTTTTAGGCAGAGAATCTTATTGGACAAAACACATGTTATCTCCAATTAGAATCAAAGGAAAATCAAGGTCCTGAAAGAATTTCAGAATAGAATTTTACACATTTTCATGAATTTCTGAGTCTTACCATTTATTTTTTAAGTTTTCTTGAATGGTGTACATTTATAGAAAAAAATCATTTCACTTCTTATGAATACAGATGAAAATCTTGAGTGTAAGATACATTTATTTTTATTATTAAAGTCTATTTTCCAAATTTTAATGCCATTCTAACTTTCTCAACTCTATTACCATTTACTATTGATATATAGTGGTTAAATGGACTTTTCAAGTGAGATTTAGATCTGATAGAACTGATATTTTAGCATGTCCACATCTGGTTTCTTCAAGTGTGAGTGAAGCTGTGTGAGGCCACCCAGATTTCTGGGCAATTCAAGGTGATTTTTTTTTTTTACTTGCCAAAAGTCTAAAAAGACGAGAAATTTAGACTGGAAAGCTTCTTTTCTCGTGTTTTTTCATGAAACCCATACCCATGATTCATTAAATGAACGAACATTGCAATATAATTTCTGCAAGTCCTATTTGCACCCTTAACTTTTCTCTTGCTAATCAGAATGACCCAGCAAACAGACAGGGCTAGGGAAAAAGGAATTGCACTCTTTAAAAAAATCATTTGAAAGTAGACCTGTGCTGTGATATGGACAAGGGCCAGGTACAACAGATTCTTATATTTCCTGTACTGTTAGGAGTTTGCAGAAAAGTGAAGAATGGACCTGAATGTTAAAACCCACTTAAAATCATTCATTATGGATAGAGTGATCATATAACTTCTTATCCAAACCAGGACACTTGAGCTCAAAATAGGATATTATTCATAATTATTCTGGGCCAACAAGTATGAAAAAGAACTATACTGAGGAAGGCTGTACAAATAAGTTTAATTATAGGCAAAGCCATTAATAATTTGCAGACTGTCCTAAGACCATAAGTATTGCCTAGGGATTAATATGGAAGCTGTATTATGTGGGTGGACAACTGGGATCAATAGAAGGCCTGTATGCAAGGCAAGAAAGATGAGGTGGCTCTTCATTAATAGTTTTCCTTGGGAAAACTCGGAAGCCCATTTGCAAATCTCATAGAGTTCAGAGTGTTATGGTGCACTGTGGTTGGTACAAGTGATGACTGAGCTCACTGTGAAAAGAATCTGAATGTTACGTTACTTTTTGCTCATCCACTGACACATCCTCTCCTGCAAGATGGGTTTCTTTTAAAAACAGGAGTCTCACCTGGTGATGGTGATTATTAACTTCATTTGTGAGCTTTAGTAAAAATGTTACTATAGTTTTTTAAAGATAAACACCTTTATCTCTTGAGACAGACTCTTTCTATTCTGTGCTTGTCTCATTCTAAAAAGCAATTCATCAGGAAAGACAATGTCATGAGTAATATCAAAAGACAAAATTATAATAAATTTAGTTATAGATTGAATTGGTTTTTATTTACTATTAGGGGCAGTTTCCATTCCATAAAAAAGAATAAGAGCTCCTACTAGGCAAGAACAGAACATTGGGTTTTGTAAGGTAGGAACCAGAAACAGAACAATGGGGGAAAAAAAAAGGCCTGATTGGTTAACATCAGGTTTCAGGTTCCTTTTTTGGTAAGAGTTAAGCAGAGGGGGACTTCCTTACTAGACTGACTCAGGTAGACTGGAATCTCCTGTTTTCAGGAAAAATTGGTCTGTTTTTGTATCTATCTACTTCCTTAAAGCTTCTGTTTGATTATATGGCATTTAGCCTAAGCGACTCCATTTTGGTCTGGTCTGCTGGGGCCTAAATGCAGGAGCTTAGTCCAAAGCAATGACCTCCCATAATTTCATTTAACAGTATTTATAAATTATTTTTAAATGAGACAATTACTTCTGGTTTGAAGCATTTTGTTTCTTTTTACAGATCGAAAGCATAGAAGCCTTTGCTGTGAATATTTGTGAGCATTTTATTTCTTCTTTTAACCATGTCATCCGAACTCAAGTCTATGTGGAAGAAATCCCTTGGAAGCGGCTTGGAAAGGTTAACTCACTTATTTGTGCTATAGTTTAATTGATGAAATTGGCTTTATGGCAAGTACTAAATTTTTCCTAGAAATGATTTGTTTCCCTAATTTTCAGAATGGAGTTAAGCATGTCCATGCATTTATTGACGCTCCCACTGGAACACACTTCTGTGAGGTTGAACAGCTGAAAAGTGGTGAGAAACCATTTTTTCATGCTTTGATTCTATAGTAGCAACTTCAGGGGGGTTTTTGTTTTCTTTTTTTCTTCCTTTCTTCTAAACAACGCTGTTTATTAACTTGGAGGAAAACTGCAGAGAATTTTTAAGGCTTTTAAATCTGAGATAGAAATGAATATTGTGACTTGAATTACATTAAAGAATTATCTACTTTTTGTCTTAAAAGTATAAAAATGAAGGTGGGGCGTGGTGGCTCACACCTGTAATCCCAGCACTTTGGGAGGCTGAGGCAGGCGGATCGCCTGAGGTCAGGAGTTCAAGACTTGCCTGACCAACATAGTGAAACACCATCTCTACTAAAAATACAAAAAATCAGCCAGGCGTGGTGACGGACGCCTGTAATCCCAGCTAGTTGGGAGGTTGCCCAGTTGCACTCCAGCATGGGCAACAAAAGCGAGACTCCATCTCAAAAAAAAAAAAAAGGCCCAGTCTGAAAAGATCCCACATCTCTGAATTTTCTGACCACTATTGTTTGTACCATACCATGTCACAATTGTAGTAACCTTTATAGGAAATATTTACTAGTCAAGTTTTTCTGAAATTTTATTTGTGTAATAAAACCACTAATATTATAATTTCAATAAAATGTATCTAATTTAAGATAGCAATGGTAGTTATATAATCCTGTTTGCTAAGAAATTTCAAAATTAGGCCAGGCTCGGTGGCTCATGCCCGTAATCTCAGCATTTTGGGAGGCCGAGGTGGGCGGATCAAGAAGTCAGGAGTTCAAGACCAGCCTGGCCAGCATAGTAAAACCCCGTCTCTACTAAAGATACAAAAAATTAGCTGGGTGTGGTGCCGCATGCCTGTAATCCCAGCTACTCCACAGGCTGAGGCAGGAGAATTGCTTGAATCTGGGAGGTGGAGGTTGCAGTGAGCCGAGATCACACCAAACTCCAGCCTGGGTGATGGGGCGAGACTCCATCTCAGAAAAAAAAAAAATTCAAAATTAATTCTGAAACATAATTATAATATAGGTGTTATTAGTACTGATAACTGAACTTAGCAGATATTAAAATTTCCACAGCTTATGTTCCAGAGATTTGTTGAGGTTGTCAGAGCAGAGTTCAATAATTGGCTAAGAGTTAGGCTAGAGGACCTCTTAAGAACCATGGAGCCAAAGCTGGCAATTATGTCTTTATCCCAGTAGAAAATAAACTTTAATGATTGTTATAAAATGTAAGGGTGGACTCTTAACTTCTCCTTTTTCCTTCCCTCTTCTCCTTTCCTCTTCCCTTTTTTTTCTTTGCTGTTATTTTATCTCCTCTTTCCTTCTCCTCCCCTTCCCTGCCTTCCTTTTCTGGCTCTCTTTAGTAAGAATTTGGAGTGGCATCTAATAAATATCAGACATTATAAAGTTAATAAAGTATAATGCCCCTTCTCATTGTGAGTTCTTTTGGCTAATGCCCTCCTTAGAAAGTTCTAGTGTATTAGCTATTTTTAAATATTTTTCACTATCTAATTAAAGTCTAGACATAGCTAGGGCCTTCTCAATGTTTGATTAACAGTTATAAAATTAATGTTATATAAAAGAGACTAAATAGTTGTTGTTTTTGATTGAAAAGATGATCTTTATTGTCCAGGTGTGTAGTCATGTGCTATATTAGCTTTCTGAGATATTTGTTACGTTAAATTGGGACTAACTTCTTTCTTTCCTTCCTTCCTTCCCTTAGCCCTTTCTTCCTTCCTTCCTGTCTCTCTGGTTCCTTCTTTCTTTCCCTCTCCCTTCTCTTCCTCCCTCCCTTCTTCCTTCATTCCTTCCTTCCTTCCCTCTTGTCTTAGACATGCGGCTTTGGAGGAGAGAGAAAGAAAAGTTTCCTGACTGAGTGTTATCCTACCCAAGCTCACTGACTTCCCTCATAAAATTAGAAACTCAAAATCAGCGCTGTCCCACTGAAATATAATGCAAGCCATATATGTAATTTTAATTTTTTTTTAATAACCACATTAGAAAAGCAAAAGGAAATTAGGGAAATTAATTTTAATAATATTTTATTTAAATTAACATCAAAAATATTTCAGTATGTAATAAGTCTAAAAATTACTAATGGAATATTTTACATTCTTTTTACAAAATTGCCTTTAAAATTATGTATTTTATATTTGTAGCTCATTTCAAGTTATACTAGCTATAATTCAAGTGCTCAGTTGCCACGTATGGCTTAGCGCCTACTGTATTGATCAGCACAGCTCGAAACTGCTTTTTGGTGACTTTTGGGATGCTTGGCACATTTTTCAATTATGTAAAATAATAACAGCAGCTAGGATTAGGCCTCAAGAGAGCTAATTAACAATGAGAGCATTTATGAAAAGTGCTTATGTCATTCGTTCATATACTATTCATTCATCAATTAGACTTCGAGGACCTATTATGTATGTAAAGGGCCGTAGATAAAGAGAGGAATAAGGTGTTCCCTGACCCTAGTGAGTTTACAGTAGATGAATAATAGGAGACAGATTGATTGCAATATGAGAGGCTAAAGGCTACAATGAAGGATTTAAAGGCATGCTATGGAAACCGAGAGGTGCAGGAAACTCTTTCCAGAGCAATCTGTCTGGGAGGCTTGACAGGGGAGGAAAAATATTCCAATTGACTTTTGAAAACTGATTCAGAATATGCTGGCTATTGAAGATGGAAAGGGAATTATAGGCAGAAGGAACAGGATACATATGAGTATGATTCGTGAGGAGCGGAAGAGGGGACGTGAAATACTTTGAGCACTTGCCTCGTGCTGAAGACTATGCTGGGGAAGTAATTTATTTAACTGTGGAAACGGCAAAGCATTTGAGGGACAGTAACAAGTTCAGTGGGTCTAATTTCTAGAATGTAAGAAGTGGGGATGAAGATAAGGAAGTTAGTGGTTTGGGCTGGAATCTGAAGGGCCTCGTGCTATACACAAGATTAGTGTAAGATGGAGGCAGTTTTGCACAGTGTTAAGCAAGAGGTCTTGAGGTCATACTGAATCATATTTGAATTTGAGCTCCACTACTTAATAACTTTGTGATTGAGAACGAGGTTACTTATACTACATTGGTGGGTTTTAATTTGTAAAATGAAGATACCAGTGCCCACTTCAACAATTGTCCAGAGAAAGGATTATAAATCGTTCTATTATAAAGACACAGGCACACATATGTTCATTGCAGCACTGTTTACAGTAGCAAAGACCTGGAACCAACCCAAATGCCCATCAGTGATAGACTGGACAAGGAAATTGTGGCACATATACACTGTGGAATACTATGTAGCCATAAAAAACGATGACTTCATGTCCTTTGTAGGGACATGGATGAATCTGGAAACCATTATTCTCAGCAAACTGACACAAGACCAGAAAATCAAACACTGCATGTTCTCACTCATCAGTGGGGAGTTGAACAATGAGAACACATGGACACAGGAAGGGGAGCATCACACACTGGGGCCTGTCGCGGGGGGCTAGGGGTCAGAGCAGGGCGTGGGGGAGGTTGGGGGAGGGGATAACATGGGGGGGGAGAAATGCCAGACATAGATGATTGGGGGATGGAGGCAGCAAACCACATTGCCATGTATATACCTATGCAACAATCCTGCATGATCTGCACATGTACCCCAGAACCTAAAGTACAAAAAACAAACAAACAAACAAAAAACAATTGTCCAGAGAAACAAAGGAGATAAATGCTACATTTATTTTAGTAAAACATTTAGCATAGTACTTGGCACATAGGAAGCTCTCCTTAAATAATAGCTGTAATTATTGTTTAGAATGACAACAGAGAACCAGAGAAGGTCTCTAATGGTCAGATTAGTAGGTGCATGTTTTTGTTCAGAAATTCTGACCAAGGTATGGTGACAGGCTAGAGAAACAGGCAGTAGTGAGACATTTGGAGACTTCTTGCAAAGATGAAGTGATTGGGTCTAAACTAAGGTAGTAGAAATAGAGATGGAGAGACTGAGAGGTTGTGGGAAGTGTTATGTGAGACATTTTTGAAAGGTAATCAATAGGTCTTAGTGGTTGAGTAGGGATGAAAGATTTGAAAGAAAGAGGAGTTAAAGTTGGCCCTAAAGTGGGAGGACTGGGCAACTGACTGAAGAGATTACACACAGGGGAAGTTTTCAGGTGGGAAGCTGGTGAATGTGGGAATATGTAATGGAGATAGATTTGGGGCCCATCAGCAGATTGGTGGTAGGTGAAGCCATAGGGAAGAAGGAAACTATTCCAGAGAAAACATACCAGATGAGAAGAGTTTGAAAGAGAAGATGGCCTGGGAAGAATTCCCCATTGTAAGGGTTGGGCAGTTTAAAAAGTGAGACGGAAGAACATTTAGAGAGATAGAAGGAAGACGAGGGATGATAGTGTCATGGAAACAGAAGAAAAAGACATTTTAAGAAATTAGGGATTTCTGAGTTACTGACGTACCAAGACGCATAACAAATAGACCCATATGCAGTGGCTCAGCACTAGAAGTTTACTTCTTTTTGTAAAAGTCCAGTTCAATGTCTTTGTGTGGGGCTATGAGGGTCAGGGGGATGCTGTGTTCCATGAAGTTCTTCAGGAACCCAGGTTGATGGTTTTACATTTTTAATCCTTACTTTTTGGTGTCACCTTGAGAGTAGATCACAATACCAGACACCCAAGGAAAGAGCTTGGAGGAGCAAAAGGAGGGGCAGAGGCCCTGAAGCATAAGCTCCTGGCCTGGAAACAGCATGGATCATTTCTACTGGAGAAAGCTCAGTCACATAGCCACAGCGCACTGCAAAGGATACTGCGAAATGTCGTCTAGCTGAGTGCCAGGACGAAGAGCAAGTAGATTTGGCCTCTGCCATAGGAGAGTTAAGAAGTTGTGGTTATGAGAGGACTGATGAGAAACTACATAGTCAGCAAATAGGCATCATCGGTAACTTCCCAGAATACTTTCAGCAGAGCCATGGAGATGGAAGAGAAATGGCCAAGTATAGGGCTCTGCTGATCACAAAAGGAAAACGGGCTTCTCTTTGTATCCTGTTCTTTCCAGGAATGACCAGGAGTTGCTATCAGCTTGAATTCTAATCACCTGGCTGTGGCTTAGTAGAAAAACTAGCCACCATAATCAGGTTAAAACTTTTTCTTTCTGCAGAAAACTACAAAGCTTCAGGGTACTGAGATCATTGTGGCAGTGTTCCCAGAAGCTCCAGCTTGACTCATCTAGAATCCAGCCCCCGCTCTCCCTCTGATTTCATGCAGGGCTGGCAGGGATTGGGATAGGGGAAGAGACATCTGTTGCCTTAAGTGTATATAGGTATGTGTGTGCACATATATATGGGTGTGTGTATCTTTCAGAGTTGTGTGTATGAAGATGACATTTCTACTCTGTCCCTCTTTGGAGAGTAGGGATGTATGCTCTTTTGGTAGCAAAGTTTAATTCTTTATTTGCTTATTATCCAAGAGCTGAAACTGTAGGAATTATAATGTGAGAAAATGTTATAATCATTGTCATAAGAAATGCCCTTGTATAGGCTTAATAAAGAAAATAGTAATTTTATTACACACACACACCATTCAGAAATGCACATGGTGAAGGCTATTGTTAGAAAAGGAACACCTGAGTAGTGCCTTTGCTGGGGGACTTGCTAGAATGTTAAGACTTCTGCCCCCTCAAACACATGTGCTTAATCACACGTTCAGTCATGCCACCTCCAAAAGGACTCTTCCCAGCTGGAGGTGTGACTGGGTTTCTCCCGATGGACTATATTCATTCTTACGTAGCAACTGAACAAACATTTCTAGAAATCCTACTGAACCTCAAACACCACTTTCAACCCTGGGACTTGCTCCCATTACATGGTTTCTTCTTAGTGGATCTTTTACAGCTACATCACTAGGCTGTATTTTAGTTATTTCAAAGCCTGCTGATTTCATGGGAGAATCCGGAAGAGAGAAAGAAATTTGTTCACCCAAAGGAATGAGGGCTGGTGTTATGTCTGTGACTTCTCAAGCCCTGAGAAAAGAACTAGGCCCTACGTGTATGAAACAGGTTGTTGGTTGAGGTATCACATGGAATTGAATCTTTGGAACTCTTTTTGTCATGTATCAGTGAGGAACTACAAGCTTAATGGAGCTTTGAAGTCATTGGTATGATTGAATCACTAATTTGAACTAAATCAACCCCCAAACCTCTGCACTATTTGAATTATAACCCACAGTTTTTTTAGCATCAGGTTTCTCCCACTTGACACTAATTATGAAATTCAGCTGAAGCGTAGCTAAATAGAGGAATGGAAGATGGAGAAGAGACCTCATACTAGATTGTGTCTTCTGGTAGTGAAAAATACTTCCTATTACAACTATTGACATGAAGGCTAGTAAGGGTAGGGGGGATAGTTGTAAGGAAGGCAGCCAATGAAATCCGTCCTGGAGTAGAACAGATTTAAGAGGTTATGATGGGCAGATAGAAGAGGTAAGATGGAAGAAGTGGAAGATCCAGGACAGAGATGGCTACTGCCAAAACATGTTATGTCTTTTCGATATCAAGACTAAAGTGCTTTTCGGTTCCTCTATAAGAAAAGTTCCTGGCAGATTTGTGGTCTTTTAAAATCTTCCTGATCATCACCTCGTTGTACAAAGCCCAATTAATTTCCTACCATCTGGATGATGTCGTCTCTTCCATCCAGAATTGCACAGAGAGCTTTCACTCTCCCTGCATGAGCTAAATAAACTCTCCAAGGCAAATATTTAATTAATCTTTACTTTTTCTGGCACTTTACAAGTTCGAGATTTTCTACTAGAATGATTTAATATGGTTTTAAAATATCCCCCTTTCAGCTATTTGTGTCCTTTTTGGAGGTGTTAAATGTGGAAGCAATTATCTTATGACAAGATCTGATCTTTTTCTTGGCTCAATAAAGCTTTGTGCCTTGTGACACCTGATGCGTAGGTAAGGAATTGGGCTTATTTTCTATTAATTTGCAGTGAGTTACTTTCCCTTAGATAGCTAAAGGGTAGGATGTATGCATCTCTGAGAGATAAGCCACAATTTGCTAGGTGTGTGGGAGGACACTAAAAGCTAGAAAAGATTATGTTCTAGCAAAGTGAAATATGAAAAATCTTTCTTTTGCATTACTCCATAACCATGGCAGAAAAAAACAAGAAAGCTGATTAAGTGATTTCATGGGGCGTAACCTAGAAAAGGATGGTCTTTCTGAATTACTTCTTGTTAGTCTAAATGGGAATCTTTTTTAGAGTGTGTGAGGCATCATATTTTTAGTTGATGGGCCCATGATTTTGAAAGCCTCAGGTTCTTACCAATGTTCAGAAAGCTGGGGCACTGCCAACAGAGAAGATAAAATAAGCTCTCTGATTTCATCCGGCATGTCTAATGTGTGCCAGGGAAAAATTCTTTTAACATTCAGAGAGAATAGTTTTTGTTGTTGTTGTTGTTGTTTTATAGAATGATGAGAGCACCAAGGTAGATGGTTTGTGTTCTGCCAAAACCGGGGCAATAGTTAATTGTCTTGGGGAACATGAGACGTTTTATTCTGCATGAAACTGATGCCAAAACACATTTAAAATATGCAACTGCTTTCTCCATTTTAAATTCCAGTGAGAAAGCAGATCATCTCACAGTGGCCTGGTAGGACTGATACTCCCGTAAGGTCAATACATTCCAGGGCTGGAGATGGATAGGATGGCACATTAGAAGTAGTTTTCAGAACCCAGTGAGACTTTGTGAAACATGGGAAATATTTACAAGTGGTTGAAGTTAATACGAAAGTCAGTTATGGCAAAATCATCATCATCATGTTTGTAGAGCATTTCCTGTAGGTCAGCCATTCTACTAAGTCCTTTATGTGCATTCTCTTAGACATGTAGCAACTCTAGGAAATAGGTATGATTATCGTCCCCATTTTACAGATGACAAAATCAAGGTAGGGAGAGGTTAAATTATTCCCTCAGAAGCGTAGAGCTTATAAAAATGGGGGTTGAGGATGCAGGGAGAGCACTGGGATTTGAGTTCCAGGAATCTGAGTCCCAGAGCTGTAGATTCAACCACTAGGCAACATTACGTCCAGGAATCCTTTTATGATTAACACCACTGAAGGAGCCAAAGTTTGATTCGCTTACATGGATGCCAGCAGTCAAGGCCCGATGAATAAGAAGAAAACAATGTAGGTAAAGTTTGCCTTTGGTTCTTTTTCACCTTCCTTTAATTCTCTTGCAAGCGTTTCTACTACTCATTTTAGCCCTACTCCTGATTGCAAACCCATGTTTTATTTCTATAGGTTTTTTTCTAGAAAGGCTTACCATGGGAAGTAGTTTATCATAGTACCTTACGAAGGCTTAAGGAGTCACTCCTTTAAGGGATGTATTTTTGGCTTTCAATAGGAAATTTTTAAGGAATACAAAGTTTTTTAGATACACAGAAGCCAACTCTAAAAGTGATTATTCAATCTCCGTTTCAGACCAATGGAGATGGTATTTTTCAGGCCGAGGGCTCTATCTGAGGTCCTCAAAGCACACTGTGGATAGGAGGTGCAACCTTGTCTCCCGGAAAGGCCGCTTATAGAACACAAATGGGGAAAGGGTCAAAGGAAGGTAGAAATATTGCATAGATGTTAAGTGATCCAAAAAGCAGGAAGAAAAGCATGAGATCTCATAATGTGGTGCTGAGTTTAAATTCCGCCTCTGACAGTTTCTAGCCATGTGACTATGGGCAAAAGTCCACCTGCATTAAAATATCTGCTTTATAGAGTTTTGAGGACTAAATAAGATAAAGACTGAAAACTGCAGCAACCAAAGGCATGTCTACAGACAGGAGGTTCTTAGCCAAAGTTAACACCCTTCCTTTCACCCCCCTGCCACACTGTGTGTGAGTTGGAGGAGACCAGGAAGGGACATGGTAAAGAGTGATGGGGCTGAGCTGTCTAGAAAAGAAAGATACTAAGTTGTGAGATACTTATTCCTTGACATGAATCAATTTGGTTAAACTCATTCATTCATTCAACAGATACTTATTGATTGCTTCTGTAGTTCTGCTGGGTTTGAGGCTTATACTCACTGCACGTAGCAATGCTGATTTTGTGGGATCATGACTTTATGTATTTAGAATCTGATAAACCCAGCCAACTGAAGGCAGTAAGGCATTGCTGGTCTCTTTCTCTCGCTCCTTCTTCAGCTATAGTTTCCAATAAGTGCTTCAGAAAGTTGAACAAGAATAATTTCCTGTTTTTGCTGTATTATTCTGGAATGCTCTGCACAGAATATCTTCTTTAATCAGGACATATTTAATCAGCAGATCTACCACTAACCACTGGCTATTGTTCTCTCTGGTAGGTATACACTGACGTATAGAAAATACAGAAATATAGACTTTATTTACCTACTTTTGAAACTCCACAGCTCCTGAGTTAACTGTAGCAATAGAAACCACATAGGTGATGTAAACCATTGGATTTTTAAGAACTTCATTGGATTTTAATTGAAGATCATGAATTATATTCTTGTTCTTCAACTAAGACCATGTGTGGTGATACCTGACACCTCTAACCCTTGATTTTTAGACTAAACAGACCAAGAAGGGTAGATACTGGTCAGAACTAATGAAGAGACTGAAAAGAGGTGACCTTAATAATCATGCCATGGCACTTTGCTGTTAGGGTTTGCCAAGTGCTCCTTGAATGTCCCCAATCCTTGCCAGCCTGTGCAGAGAAATAAGGTCATGGTAATGTTAATGCTGTTCTGTTTTAGATGATGCCTGTCACCCTTCCACCTCCCCCATTACCTTATGAAGGAGCAGCAGAGACAGAAGGAGAGCCATATCATCCCTTCCATTGTTTTCCACTCCCCCTCTCCCCCGAGAGGTACTCATGAACGAACTTTGTCCCGTCTCCTTCAGCAGAAAAACCAAAAGCCTTTATACGTATCAACTAGGCAGATCTATTCCTTGTGAGTCACCAGCTTCATCTTCACAGTCTTATTTAGGCTCAGGCAGGCCCACGCTGCTACCCATTTATGAAGTTGCCTGGTTTTGCTGAGCTGATAACCATAAGGGAACTAGGATGCCATCAGGGCCTTGTGGGGATTGGGATCTTCAGCTACTGTAGATGATCAGCATAAGGACTACCCCCAGTAAAGGAGTCACAGTAGCAGGTAGAGGAATGGCTCTTAAGGAGTTTATTAACACATTGCAGAATGATCCCCTGCTGGAGGAGATGACGCTCAAAATACGTAAGGTGAGTTGGCTGAGAAGACACTCCTGCATGTACTTGAGAGAAAGGTATTCATTTCTGTGGCCTTCAATACAGTATGGAGGTTATTCTTAGCCTTTAGTTTTTCTAGGGCAAGAAGGGCAGGGAGTCTTGGAACCCAGATGGAAAGAAAGGGACACTGTCCTCCTCACTTGGACTTCAGAGGAAATAGGATGACCAAAATCATGGGAGTGGTGTAGTTTTTGTACAGAATGTGTCACATTTTAATCACCAGGATCCTCTGTGCTAGGTATCAGCAACAAGGCACTGTTTTGTTTATGACCTAATCCACTCCTGACCTTCTACTTGAAACAGGAACCCCAGTTATTCATTCTGGAATCAAAGACCTCAAGGTCTTGAAAACAGCCCAGTCTGGATTTGAAGGTTTCGTCAAGGACCAGTTCACCACCCTCCCTGAGGTGAAGGACCGATGCTTTGCCACACAAGTGTACTGCAAGTGGCGCTACCACCAGTGCAGGGATGTGGACTTCGAGGCTACCTGGTATGAACATGGGCAAGTAGTGTCTGCCCTTGTCCCATAGAGTCTTAGATCTGAAAGGGAAACTTAGAGGCCATTCAACTCAAGCTCCCCTCCCACTATTCAGAAATCTCTTCTGTTCATTCAGTTTATTAAATTGGCGGTTCTCAAACATGCATGTGCATCAGAATCACACAGAATCAAAAAATGAAGCTTGCTGGGCCCACCCCCAGAGATTCTGATTCTGTAGGACTGAGGTGGGGCCCAAGAATGTGCGTTTCTTACAAACTCCCAGGGGATGCAGATGCCTCTAGACCGGGGACCATATTGAAGAAACACTGCATCAACTGAAATGAATATCTGGCCTTACTACCTTATGGTGATGCAGAGAGGGCTAAACAAGGGTGACCAGCTTGTTCCCGTTTGTCAGGGACTTTCCTGATTTTAAGGCTGAAAGTCCCATGTCTCAGGAAACCTCTTGATTCCAGGCAAGCTGGGATAATTGGTCAATCTAGGCTAAACTAAAAATGACATGATGTTCATAAAAGCATTTTATAAGTTGTAAATGCTTTAAAAATATTGTCGACTGAAATAACAAACCGAGATAGATTCTCCAAAGATAATGAATTTATTTAGGAACACACAGGGAATCTGCATATTTGTGGGCTACAGGAACCATCAGTATATCCTAAGAGGTTGAGGCAAGGGGAAGCTTTTAAAAGCAAAAGGAAAATGTACATTATTTGTTTTGAGACAAAGAGAACACTGGTTACAGTGGCTATCACAGTAGTTAACGCCAGCTCATCAGTGGACACTGTGTCAGGCAGGTGTTCTCGTACATCCTGCTAGCTGTCTTTGTGACTCATGTTGCAAGC
This sequence comes from Ateles fusciceps, assembly GCA_036589455.1. NCBI lineage: Eukaryota > Metazoa > Chordata > Mammalia > Primates > Atelidae > Ateles > Ateles fusciceps. Next base: position 1,449,187 of record JAZHEH010002780.1, read on the forward strand.
CACAGTTTGAAAAGTCCTTGGCAAAATTCTTGTTACAAGCATATGTACCTAAGAGCCCTTCAGAGTCTTTGCAATAGTTCTTACAGCCATGTGCGCGGGGGGCCCTCCCTCAGCTTCCTGGCTTTATTTATTTATTTCATTGGAGTCTGACACAAGTGACTCCGTTTTGATTCTGACAACTCACAACATAAAGGTATGATTATTACTATAGTATCCTGACAGGGAGTAATTAGGCCTCTGAACTTTTAGAACTTGCCTTTTGATTAAGTATCTCCTTTGCTAAAGCTCTGTTAGCAATTTCTACCCTACCATAAGCTAGAATCTGCATGCATACCCTTCCCCCACCACCCACTCCCACAGCGCTCCCTCCCACTGGTGTAGTTTTTCTCTGCTTCTTTTATTATGTGATAGGTTTTTAAATGCATGACAAGAGTGTCACCTCAGTCCTCTTTCCTTTTTATTTCAAGTACTCTCCATGAGCAGCAGCCTGATGTATTTATGTTGAAAAGAACATGAAATTAAACATGCCAGAGGCAGGATAGTACTGTAGGCTGGGCCTCCTACTAAAAAGAGAGACTTAGAGCAGATCATGTAACTTTTAAGCTCAAATTCTTTATCTCTAATTGGGGATAATAATAGTACCTACTTCAGCTATATTGAGAGAATTCAATGACATCATCACATAAAATGCTTAGCACAGAAAAGTCTGTCTAACCTAAAAACACAGAGTCTGGTACAGAGTAAACCCCTAAATATAACAATTCAAGGAACTAGCCAAGCAGAGCAGCAAGATGGTGAGAATACTTGGGATTCCTCTTCATAGGTTCTTCAAACATGACGGGAAATTTACCCTGAAGTGGCCATTGGGCCCTGGTGCCAAACTGTGAAGACAGTCTAGTGACGCTCAGTATGATTGTTGAATGGGGGTGTGTGTGTGTGTGTGTGTAGGGGAATGGGAAGTGAGGTGTTTTGTTTTTGGCATTACAAGATACTAATCTCTTCTAAAAACATCAATAAAATTGTTTTCTGGGGGACAGACAGGTCACTGTTTCTTAGCTTTCTAACACAATCCTAAAATTCCATCGTTTCAGGATCCTCAGTGACCTTCTCTGTGTTTTAGGGACACCATTCGGGACCTTGTCCTAGAGAAATTTGCTGGGCCCTATGACAAAGGCCAGTACTCGCCCTCTGTGCAGAGGACCCTCTATGATATCCAGGTGCTCTCCCTGAGCCGAGTTCCTGAGGTATGTTGTGTCAGTTGCCATTCTAAGGATTGGGAGAACGTGTGTCTTCTGTCAGCTCTGAGAAAGAGTTGAGAGTTAAAATAAGAAAGTGGAAGACACATGAAAAATGACATCTGTTGTTGTTCAAAAGCTTGTTATAGCAAGTGAGAAGAGAGCACAAAATGAAAAAATCTGTCTAACCTGAAAACACAGGCCACTGTTGTAGTCCTTGAGTTTTGTTGAAAATTCTTTGAGTCCCTTCAACCTGCCACTGATTTAAGCCTCATATTGAAGACACTTGAATGCCTTGAGGGAGAGGGGTAATTATACAAAGGTTCTGTGTTTCAGGGGAATCAGAGAATGAAAGATAGATGTAGAGAAATTTCATCCATCCATCCATCCATCCATCCATCTATCTATCCATCTGTCCATCCACCCACTTCCCCACCCATTCATTAATCTGTTTATTGAATGGTGATTATGTCTCTGACAGCACACAAAGGATACAAAGATAAATTAGACATAGTCGCTACCCTCAAAGAGCTCATCGTTCAGTGAACAAACAAAATAAGTAAACTAACAATACAATAGAGAAAAGAATATTATGAAAGTACAGAACAAAGCACCTAACTCAGGTATAGGAGATGGGTTCAGCCAGGTTTTCTAGAGGGAAGGGTGTTTGATTTGAGTCTAGAGGTTATCTGGGTTTACTCTCAAGGGTGAGGCAGCAGGATAGGTATGGAGACAAGAGATAGCATGATACAGTCGTTTACTGTTGGGTCTACCACATGTGAATGAATATATATGAATGAATTATAGTCTTTCCATGTGCCTGGAGATGAGGCAGGAACCACAGCAGCCAGTCAAGAGGGCCTTTGCAGGCTTATTTATAGAGTCTGTACCTTATCCTGAAGGCTTCTGGGAGCCACAGAGGGGTTTAAGTAGGATGTTTTGTTTCAGATTTGGACTCTAGAAAAATCACTCTGACAGAAATGTGATGAATTAAAAGGTTGATGGACCACAGGCAAGGAGACATGTTGGGATCTATTTCAGAATCTTGCAAGGAGAGTTTGGGCCATGGTGGGGCTGGAAAGGAAGAGTACCACCCCTAGACCTGGGCAAGAGGGACTCCAGCCATGGCTCAGCACTTTAAAGGCCCTCTTCAGACCTTCCTCTGGCTAGGCCTCCCTCTGCTGGGTGAAGAGTCAGTGGGGCCACAGCAACATACCCTGCAGAGGCCCATGCATTCTCCAGAATTTCCCGTCCAAATAGCCCTGAGACTACTTCTGGAACCTGGACAAATCGCTTCTTAAGATCTGTCTTCCAGAGGACAGATCATGCTATTGGTACACATGTTTAGGCCTGAGAGTAGGCAAAGAAGCAGGTGTTTGCAGGAGGTATGGGTGGTGCTTGACATGCAAGCTGGAGTGTCTACCCGTGTGAGTCCAAGAGAGAAGGTGGGATGGGCGTAGGCGAGAGTCTGGCTCTTCCCATGCTGCCATGCTCTGGCATGGTACTCTAAGGAGTCAGAGAATTTTAAATTAATACCTGGCTTTCCAGGTTGCTATGAAGGGTATATTTGTCAAGTTAGAAGAGTAGAACATATTTCACTTAAAAAAAAATTTAGCTTGATTTATGTAACTTTAAAATCTTTATACATTTGGTATATGGGTCTCCAATTATACTCTTACTGCAGGACCTGTAAACGTTAGGTGCCAGCCAGGAAAGGAGGAAGTGGAATGAGGAGGAATTTAGAAGGTTGACTGGCTAGTAACTGGAAGCCAGTTGGATGTCAAAGAGGTCTCCCAGATTTCTGACTCGAGGAGCCCTTTCTTTTCAGAGAAACAGATTTTGCACACTGAGGAGGGGGAAGGGTGGGTCCACCATCTAATCACAGAACTAGCAGGAGAGAACAGTGTTGGGCAGTGGAGGAACATCAGAGGATGTCTCCAAGACGGAGAGAGAACCTGAGTGATGGGCACAAGGGGAGGGGAGGGGGAGGGTGGCTGGAGCGACTCCTAATGTGATGCATACCACTGTGAATTCCAGATAGAAGATATGGAAATCAGCTTGCCAAACATTCACTACTTCAACATAGACATGTCCAAAATGGGTCTGATCAACAAGGAAGAGGTAAGAGAACTTTAAATATATTTAAAGCATATATCTGATCCACCCACTTCTGTCCCCCTTTTATAAACCTGGGATGATAATGTCACTGAATAAAACTCTTAGCAACTGTTGCTTTGGGGAATATTTATAGTTGCCAGTGATTAGAGCCCTCTTCAATTCTGGGACTTTCAATGCCTGAGGTTGGAGTGCCCTTGAAGTGGATGAATGCTTATATAAGGTTGGAAGCTGTAGAGAGGAAAAGACAGAGAAGGAACAGTGTGTGCCCAAGGAAACGGCTCTGAGATCTGCTTCTCAGAAAAGTGCCACACAACTTCATTATTCTTCCGTCATGAGGCAATGAGGAGATAAAGACGATTCTATTTTTACTTTCTTCCATCATTCCTGCCTTTTGATTAAGTAGTCAATTCAGTGGCATGAAATACACACAGGAAAAGATGAAAGAGTATTTTTGTTTCTAATTGCAATTACAGAAGGTAAAATGAGGAAATTAATTTTTTGAAAGTAACACTTTGTCTTGGAAAAAGCATTTCTCCTAACTTTTTTTTTAAGCCATGACAGAAGGTTAAACCACTTATCGTGTCTGACTAGACAGCCTGAAGTCCTTATTGGTGGCCTGCTGTGCTCAGTTCTTGGGAGATCAGAATCATTCTTCCCCTCTTGGACTGCATTCAAAATGATAAGATTTCTCAATTTACTTCAGCTTTCCACACACTTCTATAATCTAGAAAACATTATTTTGAGTATCTTCTTTGAGTATGTGTTGGGGACCGAGATAGGGAAGGAGCTATCTATTAGCATGGCTCCGCTCCCATAGACTCATATCCTTTGGTGGATAAAGGCTAATGAAGGGGTCTTCAGAAGGTCCCACATTCTGCACCTGGTACCCCAGGAGACTCACAATACTTCAGGCCAGGTACCTCCTTTATGTTTTGCAAGTAATGTGGGTGGCCTCTAGCAGGCTTTCACCACCATCAGCTGCGGGTGGAGGCTGGGGAGTCACATCTGGAAACAAAAGTCATGCTTAGGTGCCTGGCATAGGTGATCTAGAGTTCTGAGTTGCTTAGGAGAGCAACCTTGGTCCCACATGCTGTTCATCCAGCCACAAGGAGAGGCAGCACTATTTACTTCAAAAGAAGGGAAGGATATGGCTACTAGAATGTCATTGATTAGAACATAAAGCCTTTTTAAAGCCTTCTAAAGGGCAGAAGAGGAACCTGAAAGTAATCCTGGCTAAGTCCATCAGAGGCAAAACAAATGGACCCTAAATAGAAAAAAGGGTCAGGTGCCATGGCTGGAGTAGTGCTTAGCTCAGGACCCCAGGCAGAGAGAGGAGGTCTCCTGAGGCCCCCTCACACCTCAGGTCTGCACTAATCCCAGCGTGCTGGGAGGCTGTGGCCACAGGGTTCTTCCCTTTAGGAAGTCAGACTCACAGCTCCCTCATGGAACCCAGCAGGGAACTTGAAGGCAGGAAGGCCTGAGTTCCTTTGGATCAGGGCTCTGCATAAAAAGGCACCTGAGTGGCTGAACAAGCTGTCCTTGTGTCTGTACTCTGAGGATAGCTGGGGCCACTCTTGGACTCTCACCCAGCAGGTGTGTACAAAGTGAACATAGCGCATGAGAAACAGGAAGTTAGACACATTGGAACCAGCAGAGGAGTGACAAATGACAGGGTGGGGGAGGTGGAAGAACTCTAAAAGTACAACTGTCTGGAGCCATTTAGAATTGAGTGAATAGCCCTGCAGACCTCAGACACTTCTGGGGGCATGGTGATCCTACAGCACTGGCCAATGACTCATGGCCAAAGTGAGTCACCAAGAAAAGGTCAATTGTGTTCAATCACTGCATTTAAAAAGCAGAGATGCAGAATGCATTTTAGAAATATTTCTATCTCGATGAGTAACATTTTTCAAAACCTTTTAAATTTTCTAGAAAATTGACTCATCTCTCAACTATTGCCAGAATAATAAGGCATTACCATGCTTGAAGTAACTTTACTGGAGGACATATACATTTTCCTGTTTAGCAAGTTGTTGTTTTAATAATTGATTCTTAGAAAGGAGAGAACTATTTTAATGTCTCTTAAGTTACCATGTGGTTTTTCTACAGGTCTTGCTGCCATTAGACAATCCATATGGCAAAATTACTGGTACAGTCAAGAGGAAGTTGTCTTCAAGACTGTGACATTGTGGCCACCAATAGGAGTCCACTCTCAGCTGAGGAATTCCTTAAGTCATTTGTGATCCTGGAGATTATAGCATGTAGCCATGCAAAATTTCACACTAGTATGTTGATTTACAGTGTTCACTTTCCTCCAATATGAAACAATTTATTTCTTCTATACCTAGCTCAGCAAGGCATTCTGTGGATTACCTTATCAGTAATTATAACATGCTTTATGGCTATAGTTTACTTTTTAAATGCTGAGCAGTATTGTAACAGTTATGCGTCAGTATTTCTTTTTGGTTGTCTTATGCCTTCCTAGCTTCAAGAAGCTTTAGAATCAATTCATTAAGAAGATAATCATGAATTAATGGGTGTGTCACATCAATTAATTTGTGCACAGCTTTAAAAACAAATATTGTTTTCATCCTACTGATGCTCCTAAGTAATGCAGAAAATGAAATGAAATTATATTGAAAAATATCACCATTGTTACTTCATTTGACTGAATATTTGGATTTTGAGAATGCTCTAGCATACCATTGATGATTTATTTCCACTCTGATAGTACTTCTGTGTTCTTAATGTATTGATTTTAAACTTTTTCAATCCTTAGAGAATATTTAGTACATATAAGGGTACTGAAAAAGAGTATAAATTATTTTTCTTTGAATAATGCATCCCGTATGTGCATAAAATGTCACATTTAATAAATGTTAAGCCAATATACAGATGGGTAGATGTACACATAGAAAGAAGACTAGAGAGTATATATGTGAAAATATCAGCAATGACGATTTCTGGACGATGGGATTATGAGTGTTTTTTATGTACCTTTCTGAATCTTCCAAATATGAACAATTATTTCTTTTATAATCAGAGAAACAAATATAGTTGATGATTTAAAGCTGCATGCAGATTTGAGGGCTGATTCTATCAATTGACTAAACTACCATTGTATACATACAATAAAGCTTCACAAATTACAAATTTAGAAACCCATGATGAAAACCTGTCCACATGAACATTCTAGATAACCTTTTCCATTAAAAAAAATATTTATTTAAAAAAATAAAATAAAATCTCTGTTTTTAAGAAATGCATACATATGAGCCCTTAGTATTATTTGTTAATCCAGCTTTATTCACGTTTATAATACCACTACTTAAGGTTGCATTGTATAGTGGTTAATTGCACAAACTCATTTAAATCCTTGCTCCACCTCTCAGTAAGTATGACAGGTTGCTTCCTCTGTAGAATGGAGGTGAAAAGAGAACCTACCTCACAGGTGTTTTGAGGATTAAATGGGTTAATGCTTGTCAAGTGCTATGGTAGTATTTGGCCTGACACATAGAAATTTCTGTATACATGTTTTTTGAATGTAATAAATGCCCTGCCTTTTTGTTTGTTATTAGGCCCACGTAGAAAAGCCATCATTGGCCTCTGGGTCAGGCAAGGGATGGGAGGTATTGAGAGCAGCAACCCCTACAAGATGCTGGAGGCCATTCACAAGCGAGTGCCTGCTTGGAAAATAACGTGGGGGTAAGAACAATGAAATAATTTGATGAGGAAAGTGTTGTGCTACACTGAACACTCATGTCACAAAATGTGCTTCTACGTCATGTAACTTTTGTGGCCGAATGACTGGCACATTTTATTCCTCTGCCAATTTGTTAATTCTGTTCCAAGAGGAAAGAGACTCACACGACTTTTCAAAAACAAAAAACAAAACAAAAACCCCAAGTTAATTAGGCCTTTCTTACTTGATGTTCTCATATCCTTGTAAGTTTTAGGAACACTGGCTTTGCTTCAGAGAAGAAACCCATGTTAGAGCGGAATCTTTAGAAATTGTGGCCCATTTATACATATGTGCATTTTGCTTCTCCTGAGCTCTAGCACATTTAGTGCAATAGATTGCAAATGAGCTATTGGATGTTATATCCCAGGTATGTGGCAGGAAAGCCTGTAGCATTTGAAATTTTCAAGGAGCAAGTTCCTGTGTTGTGAAGGATGTTTCCCTGTTAGAATTGTGAACGATGGTGCTGAAAACCAGGTTTGGGTTTCACCTGTTCCTTTCAGTTTGGCACACGGGCAGGCAGACCTGAACTGTAAACACCTGTGAGGTAATTTGTTTTAAAAAACACTTCATGATTGTGCTAGGAAGGCTCCAGGGGTTCAGTTCCAGTTCTCTGAGAAGCAGAGCTGCCCTGACAACACTCTCCCGCCTCTCCCCCCTCCTCTCTTTCTCTCTCTCTCTGTGCTTACCCCAACCGTATCTCAAGTGTTTTCATGGAGGAACCGTGCAGGTGGTTCTAAGCCCACGTGCTGCCGGGGAGGCAGTTTCCATGGCATTCAATGGAGCAGGCTGTCATGTGGGGCTTGTGGTTTTGGCAGTCAAGATTCTGCCTAAGATTTGTTCCGTATTCTTTAAATTTCATCTCATAATTTTCATAGTGACAGACTCAGAAAATATATCTCATTCGTTTTCCTTTTCCTTTTTAGAGTCAGACTTAAGTTCATGCCATTCCTCATTTTTAGAAACCAATGTTATCTTCTCTTTTTTCTACCCCAATATAGAAATATAATAAGTCTGTTGAGACAGCATTTTACTGATTTGTCATTGAAACAGAATTTACCTTCTTCAATCACCTGCAGATTTTAACTAGAGAAGTTTGAACTTTTTCATAACCTCTTTATACTTTGTCCAGAAAGAGCATTTCCTTTCCTCTAGACTCTCAGCTGCATGGAGTTGGCCCTTTGCAGTCACCTTTGCTAGACCTTTACTACTTCTGCTTTCCTGTCTGCACTCATGAGGAAGCCAAAGCTTCTTCCCAAAGAGATAGACTTGAAGCCTTGTAACCAGACATCCAGGACCCTTCTGGCTTCCACATACTTGAAACTTCATCTCTATATTTTTCACAGTCTTAGCACTCGTTTCTCTTAGAGCTCAGCTACCTCTCATTCTTCCATTTGCCCAGGCTCCCTCTCAGAAATTCTTAATTTTTTGGAGCTTATCAAGACCCTGTTGAGAATATAATGGCTCTGAACCTTCTTCCCATAAAAATGCTCATTCATGTCTCTACAGGTGCCTCCACCTCTGCTAAGGAAGTAGTTCACACATTATCTTTAAAATATAAAGGATTCCAACGGAAATTTGCCACAAGAGGAATATATTCAACCAAACTTAGAAGGTATACTACTCCCTTTACATAAGAAAAAAAACTAGCCAGAAAAAAAGACAAGGATCCCAGGTGTATTAGTTTCCTGAGGCCGCCATAACAAATTACCATGAACTTGGTGGTGCAAAACAATAGAGATTTATTCCCTCATAGTTCTGCAGTCCAGAGTCCAAAATCAAGGTGTGGGCAGTGTCGTGCTACCTCCAAAGACTCCAGGGGAGATTTTCTTTTCCCTTGTCCAGCTTCTCATGCCTTCAGGGGTTCCTTGACTCACAGCTGCATCACTCTAGTCTCTGCCGTCATGGCCACATTGCCTCCTCCTCCTTCTGTCTGTCAGGTCTTCCCTGTATGACTCTTATAAGGACACTTGTCATTGAATTTGGGGCCCACCCATTGGAATACACCAGTACTTGGTGATATTCAACCCAATACACCAAGTAAGGTGTCAGTGAGCTTCTTAAGGGTAGCTCTTCTGGTGTATGTGGATCTTAGCTATACATAAGCTACTCTTTCCTTCAGATCTGGGAGATAGACCATCCCCCCCCCCACAATTTGATCGATTGTCAGACAGATGCTTATAAAAGGTTGAAGAGCATGGACTTGGGGTGCAGATAGTGCTAAGGTTTAGACTGGGCCTCACCAATTTCTAGCTGTGTGACCTTGAACAAGTACTCTCTAAGCTTAAGCTCTTTTGTTTATGAAATGGGAATAATAATAACACCTACCTGACCGTGCACAGGGTAACCAAGCATTAACTGAGATCATGCATGAGCTAGAATGCCTTTGGCAGCAAGTAACTGAGTATCTAAGAAAGTCTTAAACAGAAAGGACATTGTGCTTGCTTAAGAAGTTTAAGAAATAGGCTGTCACAGGATGGAATTGCCAATTCTGTGATGGCATCAGGCCTCAGACTTATTCCACCCTTCACCCTGCTATCCTCAATATATGGTAATGTTTTCTCTGTGGCCACAAAATGGGGGATAAAGCTTCTTGTTAAAGATGCCGTGGTGCCTCCTGCATGACAATCTCAGCGTCTTCCTGTATTTTTCATGGGGAAGCTGACTGTGATACCAGGAGTGGTTCCAGGAAGGAGACTCTAAAATGGGATTTTGGAGCTGGATCGCCCACTGGCTCACTGGCAGTGAGCCTTTGGAATGCTGCAATCACGCAATTGTTAAAACCGTCTGCAGAGGTGAATTGGGATAAGATACTGGAGAAAGGAATATACTGGCAGGGGCAAAAATCTCAAATGCTTGAGAGGTGTGAGGGAAATGGTTATTATAAGCACTTTGGAATTTGGATGGGTGTCACTGGGGACCATTAATACATTAAGAAAGGCAATGAAAAGTGGAGGATGATTAATATAAAGTAGAGCATGAATGCAAGAGGGCCTCCTTGGCAACACATGTAGACAGTATACATCTAGATAGCAGAAAAAGCCTAGGATCAGACCCAGGTCTTAATTATAAGAATAGCAGAGCTCCAAGGAAAATTGAATTCTCCACCCTTAATAGCTCTGTCACACTAAGGTCAGGGTCCTGACTGATGCACTTGAAATCTTGCATCCTCAGCTTTCCCTGAATTTTCTGGGCTGAAAGTACTGGCCTGTTTCTCCCTGTTAAAAGCTAGCAGCGCCCCTCTTGCTTGAAGACAACGCAGAAGCTTCTGCCTACAAGGAAACACATGCCCCCTTGGGATCTATCGCCACCTCCTGACTACCAGATCTATAAATAGAGTAAATCACACTGTACACCAGCCAGAAACATGATGGGCTTGCTAAGGAAGAAAGGAGACCACAGGCCAAAAGAGTGGCAAAGGCCCAGCCAATATATGTAAAAGCTGGGAGATTATACATGGTGCTGGATCAAACTCATCCAATTTTCAAATCAAGAAGCAAGAAGAGAAGCAGTTTCCACTCACATGAATGGACAGTTGTGTACATTTATGGTCTTGCCCCAGGATGACATTAAATTTTCTAGCCTTTGTATATGGGACCAGGACTCTCAGGACATTCCACAGGACATCACATTTGTCCATTAAACCCATGAGATCATATTAAGTGGACTGGATGACCAAGAAGTGACACTTACACTCTGAAGAATGGTAGATAAGCCGATCAAAGCCCCACCGCGTTAGTGATATTTCTGGCAGTCTGGTGGTCTAGGACAGGGATTGGTGAAATCTGCCCACCACTTGTTTTTGTAAATAAAGTTTTATTGGAACACAGCCATGCTCATTTGCTTATATATTGTCTGTGGTTGTTTTTATGTTATAATGGCAGAGTTAGCAGTTGAAACAAAGACTATTTGGTCCATAAAGCCTAAAATATTTGCCCTTTGACCCTTTGTAGGAAAAGTTTGCTGATCCAGGGTCTAGGGTATTATAGGACATCCCCTCCAAAATAAAGGACACATTATTGCGTCTCAAGCTTTCTACCGCTAAGAAGAAAGCACAGTGCCTTGTATTCTCTTTGGTTTTGGAAGACTCATATTCCACACATGGTAATACTGCTCCAACACATTTACTGGGTGGCAAGGAAGACTTCCAGCTTTGCATGGGGCCCACCGCAGTAAAAGGCACTGCAGTGGGTCCAGACTGGGTACAAATATTACTTCTGCTTGAACCATGTGAATCAGCAAATTCTATGCTATTAGAAATGTCTGTGATTTGGGAAGATGCTGTGTGGGGCTGTGAATGGACTAAAACACAATCACAAGTATTTATTCTCTCAGTCAGCAATAACAACCAACATAGAACACTTCTGTGACCAAATGTTTGGGGATTTCTCTCCACCAACAAGCAAGCAGACAATTCTGCAGCAGACACGCTTTAGGTGTCCTCTAATTCAGTTCTGTTCTTACTCTAGCTTAGAGATAGCATCAGATCTCACAGGTTAAGGAGTCAATGCCCAAGACTGCCACCCATCGCCCCACTCCATGCAGCCTTCAGACACCAATTGCAAGCTCCAGGTTGTTATACCTGTGCTTCTGACCAACTGGCTATAAATCAGGGATCCCACACTCCCCTCCTTAGGTTAGATTAATTTGCTAGAACAGTTCCTGAAACTCAGGGAAACACCTACTTACATTCACCAATCTATTATAAAGGATATTACAGAGGATACAGATGAAAAGATGCATATGGTTAGGTATAGGGGAAGGGGCACAGAGCTTCCATGCCCCCGCACTGGGTGTACCATCCTCTAAGAACCTCCATGGGTTCAGCTATTTGAAAACTTTTTGAAACATGCCCTATTGAGTTTTTATGAAGGCTACATTACACAGGATTGATTGATTACGTCATTGGCCATTGGTAATCAACTTAACCTTCAGTCCCTTTCTCTTTCCCAATGGTTGAGAGTGGGCCTAAAGTCCCCAACCTCTAATCGAGCCTTGGTCTTTCCAGTGACCAGCCCCTATCCTTAAGCTACCTAGGGACTGCTTTCCATCAGTCAGTTATTAGCATACAAAAAGACATCACTTTAGAGCTTCTAAGGATTTGAGGAGTTGTATGCCAGGAAACTGAGTAAAACCAAATATATGTTTTACAGTCTCACAGGGGCTTATGCCAAGACCCAATGGGAAAATTCCAACATAAACTCCCAGGGTTCTGGAGCTAGGTTATGCTATCTGTAGCAGAGAATCATTCACCATTTGAAAAATAGCTCCTGATGTGTTACTTACTGGATTTCAGTAAAAACTAAAGTCTGACCATGGAACATCAACAGACTTTGTGGCCAGAGACGCTCATCATGAGCTAGTTTCTATCAAACCCACCAACTATTAAGGTCTGGCAGGCCCAGCAGCAATCCACTGCAAGGTGGAAATGGCAGATCCAGGGGCAGGTAGAAGTAGGGCTAAAGGGCACAAGAAAGGCACATGAGCCGGTAACCCAGATCCCCATGTTATCCACTGCTGTTTCTTCAGCACCTCTCACACTACGGCCATTAAGGAGAGGGTGATTCTTACGACAGTGTTGAAAGAAAATCTTCTCAAGGAATACAGTTTTAGGAAATACATCAAAAAGTCATCTACTTTGTGTGTGATGTGTTTCTAGGTAATAACATATACAAACTTGTGAGCAGTGGCAATTGGCTTGGTTGGTTGGTTAGACACTTGGAATGAGAAAGATTAGGAGATTGGTCAGAGGAAAGAAGTTTGTAAATGGGCCTGTGTGGGTGGACATGAAATGTGAAGATTTTTGCTTTGCATCTTAATGTCCAGCGAAGAGCATCAGCCATGGACGAGACACTAAACAATCAAGCAGACAATGACTTTGCCAGTGGATGTCGGTCACCCTTTGTCATTGGCAGTCCCAGTGCTGGCACAAGGAACTCATGAATAGCCATAGTGGCAGGAAAAGCCTGGGATCTGGCTTTACATTACTAATAATAACTGTTGCTAACAAATATCCAAACTTCCAGCAGTAGAGACCAACATTGAGTGAGCCCTTGATACGGTACCTACTTGGGAGCAAGTTAAATATATTGGACCCCTTTTATTTTGAAACGGCCAGTGACTAATCTCTACTAAAATGGACACACATTTTGGGTATGACTTTGCCTTTCCTGCCCACCCACAGGGTCTCAGTCAGCACCACTAACCAAGGGCTTACAGAATTCCACATACCATCACTCAGATGTAGGGACAAAGAGACCCTCTTTAAAGTAAAAGAAATGTGACAAGCTGTAACTGATCATATAGTCCTATCACATACTGTACTATCCCAAAGCTGCTGGCCTGGGAGAGTGATGGAATAATCTCTTAAAGGCACAACTGTGATGTCAGCTTGGAGATAATAGTCTGTGATGTTGGGGCTGCTGTCCTCCAGGATGCAGGTGCATCCCCTAAATACTTAGCTCTTATATTGTGTTATGTCCCCAATAGGTAGAACATGTGTATCTGGTAACCAAGATATAGAAATAGAAATAGTCCCACTTGCTATCATTCCCAGTGATCTCCCATGGAAATCTGTGCTTCCCCTGCCCCCTCAACTCTAAGCTCTGATTGTGTAGAGGGCCTATTCCTAGGGGGATACTTCTACCAGGGAACACAGTGAGAGTGATTTAAACTTAAAGCTACAGGGGTATGCAATCAGCCAACTTGACAATTCTCAAGATAAAACAGCTGTTCCCAGCTCACTGCAGAGAGAACCATAATCAGACCAAAACTTTAGAACATTTATGAAAGGGAAATGACATTGTAGAATGTGACAGTGCTGGGAGTTTTAATTGAATGGCGGAGGGGGCCAATGACATAACTCAGATCATTGCATTTTTAGAAAACCATAGAAACTGAGTGCTGAAATAAACCTCTAATTGGACATGTTTATTTTAGTGGCAACTGAAGCAAGAGAGGTTAAGACTTGTACAAGATCTTGTGGATATGTCAATGGCAGATCTGGGAACAAAACCCAGGTCTTCTGACCCCTAGTCCAGGATTCCTGCATCTGCCACTATGGATGCACAGCTGCACAGTTTTCCTTTTTAACTATGTGTGGATTAGGCCAGTGTTAACTTACTTTGCATTCTGTATACACACCACATAGAAGGCTAATGAATAACCTACAGACATTCTGGTGGCAAGAAGTCACCTTAGCATTAAAAATTCATAATAGAAATTTGCCCAAATAGACAATTTAGCAAACTGGTGTCAACCTAATTGGCTCAAGTTAATGAATGCAGCTCCACTCAGATTTTTTTCAGTTTTATTAAATTTTTTTTTCTGTTTATGATCCACATATACCTTCATTAAAATCACAACAGTATCATAGGCCTCCATTTCATTAGTCTCAAAAAACCTTTTTGAATGTCATTGAACACTCATTTTGGATTGGGGACAGAATCCATTTAGAATTCCCCAATGCCTCAAACCAACTTCTTAAGTATTTGGGGACCAATAAAAACTTATATGCATTTTGCTTAGCACATTTCCCCTAACTCAGCATAACAATTTTTCAAGGAGCTTAAATAATGCAAGTTTGTGTGTGTGTGCGTGTGTGTGTGCCCTTTTAGAAACAAAGCATCTGGTACCACCCAATATCCATTTTCATCCACCTATAAAAATAATTTTGTTTTTTAGCAGTATTAGGATGTATCCAATGAGCAGTATTTAGGCTCAGCATACATGAATTCTGTGACAGTACTGAGCTTGAAGTGGAGTGAGATCATAGTAACAAAACCATATTTTTAGTGTACTTTTAATGTAATACAAACAACTATATAATGTACTCTCATTCAATCCTCCATCAACTTATGAGACTGGTACTATAGAACTGCCAGCTTCTCCAAAGTATCCACCCTCCTGTCCTTGTGTATCTAGATACTTGGCTTCCTGAAATCAAGACTCCAATTCCAACCTCCCCTGCAGCTAGGTATCGTCAGATGACTAAGTTCTTGTTAAAGGGATGTCAGGGAAAGTGCCATGTGCAGTTTCTCATACGAGGTGTCCTTCTTTACCTCTTTTTCTTGGCTGGAATGCAGCTGTGATAACTGAAGCCAAAGCAGCCACCTTGGACTACCATGGGAAACTATGTGTTGAGGATGGTGGAGCCACACAAGAGGGCTGAGATCCAAACGTTATGGAACATCTCTGCCATCCCTGAACTGCTTACCTTCAAACTCATGTGCATAAAAGGGAATTTCTATCTTAAGTCGCCGTTATTTTTTTCAACTGAAACTAATCCTGAATGATGCACTTGAGCTACATTGTTCTAATTGAGATGTGCAGTAAATATGAAATGCACATTGGATTTCAGAGGCAAAGGAAAAGATTTTATAAAATATTGTCAATAATATTTATACTGATTATATGTTAAAATGATAATATTTAAGCCAATATATATTGGCTTAAAATCATATTATTTTAATTATTTTTTCCTGGGTCACCTTTTCAACTGTGACTACTAGAAAATTGTAATTTACGTAAGTGGCTCACATTCTGTTTCGATTTGAGCATTGCTAGGCTGATGCTGCTCTGCTCTGTTTCTGCATCTGAACTGGAGAATAGATGAGGTTCCTGAGGCTAAAAGGAGCCGTACGACTTACCCAACTTCCCGTGTCCAGTAAATGCCAGGACCGTATTCAAGCTCAGGTCTAGCTGGTGCAACTTCAGTGACTTCACACACTACCTGCTGTGTACCTCAACTGGTGTCGTTGGGTTCAGGATAGCAGACAGAATACTATCCCAAACACTAATTATTATAGGCAGAAACTGCCGGTGGCTTGCAGTTTTACTCACTTCCACTCAAAATATGTTTACAAGCTAATGAATTCTATAGTATCATTCTCAAACGCATATTCCCCGGCACATAAAAATAGAATGTAATCCATTAAAAAGGGCTATGAAATACAATTTCCTGAATGCTTCTGCTGCCTTTGATTCAGAAAGAACAAATTTAATTTGGAAACTTTGCCATAGGTATCCAGTGAGAGAGCTGGGGGGCCCTCATGGCAAAACTTTCCTTGGTTGCTTTACCTCACTTTGCTGAAAGCCTAAGGCCTCTAACCCCTGTGACCAAAGATGCCCCATGAGTGGTGCCTGGGTAATAGCAGAAACCATTCTGCAGCATATTTTCCTTTATCTGGCTGAGTCAGGCATCCTCTGCAGGTAACGAGTTATTATTTACACCTTTACTCACCATTTTCCCACGTCTTTAAAGAAGGTGGCAGGTTGGCTCGTATACTTGTTCTGAGGAAAAGGGGCACAGTTTTTATTTGGAAATGGCCTGGCATCTCCAGCTTTCTTTATTTCTCCCTAAAGAGAGTTGTAGACAGGAACACTCTAACTTAACTGAGGTGAAGGGACGTCACCTTGCTTTAGCCACAGGACCCTCCATTATTCCGCTTCTGTGCTAGGCTAGACACAACTCTTCCTTGGGGTTCTCCAAGGGATTCTAAGACATAAGACAGCCACACTCACCAACGAACTTGGATGCAATCATTTAAATCTTCTTCTTGCGCTATAGTATTGCCACAGTTCGCCAGAAGTGGTACCCAGACTCTTTAATTGCCTATGGAGGTACAGCATGAAACTAACGAGCTGTTCATTAATGCATCCATTGCCTGCTCTCTCATTCCTGTGGCTTCTGTTCTTGGTTTAGAAGCAGAATTAACAAGTTTTCTCCTAAGAGGCATATCTGTCCTGCAGCAGTCAGCTCTCTGAACATTTAACTTTATCTTCCAAATCATTCCAGAAAACACTTAATGGCTCCGGGCCCAGACCTGACCCCTGCAGATCCCATTTACAAGGACTGTCAAAGACAGATGAATCACTACCAGTAAGTCCTTTCTGCATTTGGCTTCCAAATATGGAAGTGGCTGGGCAACTGTGGGTCATTAGACTTTTGCAAATCAAATTCCCCCAAAGATATTTTCACTAATGCAACTGAAGGACAGTGTGTGCCCCTGACTGCAGATGCTAATCTCGGAGGGACAAAAAGCTGTATTCACATGGGATATATGCTAAGGACAGAATGGAAAGACTGCTACCAACTGGCCTCTTTTTCTTCTTGTTCATCATGCCCACTAGGTATAAAAAATGATGCTCAAATTTGCTGCACATTCCAATACAATATGCTAGCTTGTTTTCTTTTTAATTGAATCTATTTGCAATTTTAATTCCTGAATGAACTCACTCTAAGGAGGCTTACTGTTTTTCTGTTTTTTGTGTTAGATTGGGTTGGGTGTGTGTTTGGGGCCATGTCTAAAATTGATGTCTCAATTGCCTTCAGGGGCCTGTTAATGTAAAAGTGTGAAGTTGCTGGTTTTAAGACATTAGGGAATGGAGGAGTAACTGATTGGAGTTTCCGGCCTCACTAGAAGTGTGTAAATGTAGTTTTAAAAACACACACATACTGCACTGGCCAAAGGAAAACATGTTTTAGATTCTACCGAAAAGTGGTCAGTTTGTGACCTCATCTTTAAATCAATTCAATCTCCTCTGCAGAGTCTGAATTACAGGTTCAAATGTGGGGACAGCGGGGAGTGGCAATTACTTTCTTGAATTCCTTCTGATTCTGATATCTTGTCTGCTTCTCCGGTTGAGAATAGTCAAATTAGCCAATTCTCATATAAACCTTCACTGTTAAATATGTTGCCATCAGGGCACGCTCACATCCATGTGGTGCTTCCCCCACACAGCACATGTATCTGCTGCTCACTGCAGATCCAGATCCCATTAACAGAAATCCAGTGTGATCTGAAAAGGAATCAGATGTCTCTGGTTTTTACAGCTGTATGGAGACAAAGGCTACCTACCTGCTGAATTTCAAGTACTTGCAGCCTCTCTTTTTGGCCTATTTTGATCACATTGGTTTTCCCCTAAATAGAGGGAGATGAAATCACCTTGAGCTATTGCCAAGGGGTGCAGGCCTGCCTGTCCTAGGCCTTTATGCTGAGTGTAGGGAAAGCAGACTATCTTTAAATTGCTAATTTTGCCTGAATGCTCTCATCAGAGGCTGAGGAATGATTTTACACTTTCTGTTTGCTCTTCAATTCTCTCGCCCCCAAGTATCACAGAGCAGTCCAAATCTGAGGTTTACTTGACTTAGTTGAACCCAAGTTCAAATCTTGAGAAAAATACAGCCAAAGACAAACTTTTAGTGTCATTTGCTATGAGTGTTTAGTGGTCAGTGGACAGTGGTAACAGCAAGTTGTGTCTTAATATCCCTTTTCCTTTATCTACAGAATAATGAGACTTTGAATTTTAGTTGGGCTCATGGTTTCCAATAAAAAGATGAAATATTTCAAGTAATGTGATTGACTTCCAGTCCACAAGATGTGAGAGGAAGTAGTATGTATTTCTTGGAAGTATCCTTAAAGGAAAGTCTGTTCCTTTCCCCTTTTCTTCTCTCCACTGGTTGGAATTCAAGTGATGATGGCAAAGAAACAGCAGCTATTTTGGGCCATGAAATGATTCTGAGAATGTATGTCATGCATCATGGAAAAAAACAATAGGAGGAAACTGTGTCCCTACCATCGTGTAGGGACACACCACCTCTGGTTCCCCTATCTTGACATTTGGTGAGAGGGAAGTTGGTATCTATCTTGTTTATTAATTGGTGGGCGTGGGAGAGACAGTTTCCATCGCTCACAGCCAAACGAATTCCAAACAACTACAGAAGGTATTAGGTGGGTGCACAGAAGAAGGGCTCAGAAATACCTCACACTATCCCTTTAAGGTAGAGAGGGGTCAAACATCATCATGATTTTACTGCGGGAAACTCCTTCACAGAGGTTTTAATCAAGATTGTCATTCCATCTTCCTTCTTCTTGATCCAGGAATCCCTTCTTTCCTATCCAGGTCTCGGCTGCTGTTCTCACCTTTTGTCTCCCTCACTCCTCACAACACTTAACTATATTTTGCCTTTTATTTGTATTTTCGGTCTTAGGTAGACTGTGGGAACTTAGAGATTTAAAAAAATGTCTCTTTTGTAACCACTTTTCCCACTTACAGTGAAAACAAAGTGTTACTTAAATTTCAGATACTCTGTATGCTCTATAATTGAATTAATTTGGAATGCATTTTTAAACCCCACCTACTATCTATACCACTTCCTATGTTTTTTTCACTGTCATCTTCAGACTTTCTGTTCTTTCAAGAAATTATCTCCAGAGGGGACTGAATTATGGTATTTTCTAAAATAGAAACTCTTAACTTGAGGAGGAGGAAGAGGGAAATTATAAGTCCACCAACTCTTTGCAAGTTTTGTATGTGGAAATGTGAGCTTTTGTCTGGAGAGGAAGTCAGTAGCTTTTATTAGAATTTTTTTAAAAAATCATGACCCCCACTGGCCTATAGCAAACAAAAAAAATCTTTGGCTAAAATAATACCTAAAATTGGGGATGAAAGAAGAAGTGAGATTTACTTGAATGAGTCACTTTATAAAGAAATTAAATCCACATATAGATTTATATAATTTCTACTTCTAAAGTTTTTCCCCCTCCAAAATGCTAAATTTTCTCTCCCTAGTTTCCAGAAGACCTTAATCCTTAATCCCAACTGAAGAAGCAGCCAGACAGAAAAGATCAGAGATACACTGGCAACAAACTGAAGCAACGCTTTATTGCAATCACAAAGCACCAATTCAACAAGGCGTTGACACACAGAGATTGAACAAATGTCTCTTTGAACAGAGATGTAGCAAGCCCACTTTTTCCAAGTTCTTAAAAACAAGTACTTAAACCAGGAACCGAACAAAGCATAGGACAATTAAAAAAAATTACACCATCATAAAGGAATATATATAAAAATATTCTGTACTAGGAACAAGGCTTTTTGACCTATAACTCTCAGCAAATTGCTTCAGAAACAAATTATTATAAATAAAACCATGAAGTTAAAAAAATGCTTTCTTCAGAAACAAAGAACCAATTTAAAAGAAAATCTATGCAGAAAATACCATTACGCCATTTGAAAACTAGCTGGATATGGATGGATACCCTCAGTACACAATGGAGCTTCTCTTTCAGAGCTACGAGTCTGCTCCTGAAGGGGCCATGATGCATGTTCATTTCAAACACGGCAGCGTATCCCAATAAAACCTTAATAAGGTCAAGTGGAGAACCCTCTATAAAAAAGGGTGTCGGCAATTCCATCCAAGTAACACAAGCTCTAAGGAGCAGAGGAATTCAAGGGAGACAGCAATCCCCTTCTTCTTTCTCCCCCTCCCCAAATGTTCTTGTTTACTCTTCCTAAGTCTGTAACCAAAAGATAGTCATTTAATTAAATTCTTTTTTAAAGGATTTTGGGAAAGCAATCTATAAAGAGATGACGAAAATCCTTATGATTTCAAAGCCTTTCTGGGGAGGAGTGTCTAAGCGTGTGAAAGATCATTCTATTAACAAATTCCATGAGGAAAACAACCCTGTGCGCATCTTGTCCTTGCTCCTCCTGGCTGATTTCAGGTCAGCTGATGAATTGCCTAGTCTATCCAATAGGATAACGTTTCATTTGATTGAAATTCTTTACATATACACATGTATGTATTCTGTTTACAAAGTTTCATCACATGAAACTAAATTATGTCATTATGTATTTTTTGAGGTCTAAGACCCCAATTTGACTGTACTATGAAGAGTTGTTCTTTAAATGCTTTGTCTGCAGAGGTTTTACATGATATTCGTAGATTTTCAGAGCAGGCCCCAATTTTAACTGAAGTCCTGTCAACACATCATTTCTTGTCATCAATAGCAGGGATTTTCCATCAATTTCCTATAATGGAAGCAGAGGGTAAAGCCAACATGTGAGTCCAAAAGCTCAAGGATAGTGAAGAAAAAAGGAAGTTCGGAAGGAAAAGTCATACCAGTTGTGCCCAAGCTAAAAACATTACGTTTGTAGTAGTGCCAAAAATGGAAAAAATGCAACCTTCTGTTTTTATCTTTCATCTTGCAGCTTTATTTTGGCATTAAACACAATCCATAGCTGATCTTGCTTTCAAGATCCTATCACAAACATCACATCTCAAAAAACAGATAGCAAGCTTACAGCATGTACCCTTCAGGATCAAAGATGTTGCTTCTGAAAGGAATAATGACACTCTCCGTTTTTAAAATCTATTAAAGTTTATGCAGAATTTACTGTGAAGTTAATTTCTAAAACAACTGTAAATTAGAACGGGCAGAGATGATCATCTCTAATTTACAGGCAAGCCAAGGATCAAGCAAGAAATTCACCTGCCTAAGATCATGAAGTTAGGAAAGCGGTGAACAGAATTTGAACTCTCATATACCTGCAGCCAAAGCCAATGTTATTTTTATAATCCCTCTCTGCTTCTTTTGATACTTAAATATATGTTTTTTAGATGGTCCTATGGGAACTAGAGTCTTAGGTTTCCTGGAGTCTTGACAATTGCAACAATGGGGATTAGAAAAATGACTCACACTTTGGGAGACTTTCCTGCCCTTTAAAGGGGGAACCATCCACCTCAACTCAAAATCAACCTCTCCAAGGTGAGTTCCCCTACCATACTCCCTCTCAATGGATCCTCAAACTTCCAAATAAGGTAGTGAGGGGGTAGGGCCCTGCCAGCTGAAAATCCCTTCCCTGTTCTGCTCAGAGTCCATTCCCTGACCCCTTAGGCACAGAGTCAGGTACACTGCACTCCAGGTATTCTGGAGAAACTACAAAGCTTTGGGGTGAAATAAAAACAGGCTTCTCACAAAAGAGATGAGGATCTCATATATACAAAGTGGTTTGACACTTCTGGAAAGGAAGCACTTAGAAGTATGCTGAATACCACATTATTTTTGTTGTGGGAACCTTACATCCCTTAAGAACCTGAGCTGGTTCTAAGGTGACTTGGGTTCAAGAGATAAACCAGCTGTGCATGGTCAGTGAGTTGTGACATTTCTGTTCATGGCTTTACCCACATACTTCTGCACCTACCTCTTCCACTGACCGACAGACATGGGGACACGATGCGTAGCTGCAACTACATAAAACTAGACTCCCTCCCACGTTATCCCAGGGTGGCTCCTCCAACTCTCATGTGCCTTGCTTGCCAGGCTGGGAAGAAAATGTGCTTTGAATGCTTGAGAGTGTGGGAGACATAGCAGCAGGCTAGGCGGCTGAAGAAACACCCACTTTGTGACCTTAGGCAGGTCCCTTCTCTTCTGTTTCTTCCTTGGTAGGGTTTCTGACAAGATTCTATGAGAAATTGCTCTTGCAAATGCTCCCTGAGCTATGAGTTACACAATCACTTGTCATTCTCCCTTCCATCATTCTCGACAGGACCAGGTCCTCATTTTACTTGTCAACCACCTAATATGAACCAGAGCAGAACAAGGAATTACTTCTATCTGGTCTTTGGTGGTTTTCAGTTGGGAAATCTTTCTTGTGTCAGCTATCAGAACACAAAATATCTCACATTAGTTTGTGAGAGACCGTAACACATAAAAAAGCAGTTGATTGATAGGACAAGAATAGAAAAATTCCTTAAGGACACAGGAATTGACCAAATAATCCTAAAGTACTTTTCTTCCTATTTAGGCAACTAGTAATCCTAGAGATTGCTGCTTAGTGAAACCTGCAGGTCTGAGAGTTGGCGTAGGAGCCACTGGCCCCCGGAAAGCACAGTAGCTGTGCTGAAGACACTGTGAGGTTACAGAGACCAATTTCGAGGTGACCTTAAAGCTCACGTTGTGTCTTGCACATGGGCTCAGAATGTTTCTCTGAACGGCAAAGCCCTTCCTGCCCTCCATCTTGCCTCCGCTGCTGCGTGCTCACACTTCACTTACTACATGTTTTAAATAGGCATCAGGAGGAGATGACACTGCTTTCATTTCTATACACCAAGAAAACTTCCTCAACTAACTCAAAGTGAATTTTTAAAAAATCTTTGCTGGCAAAAAGCCCTTTGACAACTCAGCATTTCTGTCAAAAGCCAAGTATGCCTGTGAAAAATGCTGAAATTTGGATTTTACTTAAGAGAAAATTGAAAAATCATGTTTCTGCTCCAATCTGATTTTCCCTTTGTTCAGTAGACACACTGCAGTTCACCTCAGACCAGGGTTGGTAAAAGAAAGCTCCATCTGGAAATCCTCGTTTTAGAAATGTTGAAATAAATATAGTTAATTCATACATACAACCAAACATTCCCCTTAAACCCTGACTAGAGCAGCTCAAAGGAATGAGAGTGGAATAGAGCATAATGGAAATGAAGCTTATGGTCAGGCAAACTGCAGTCTGAATCCTGTCTCCACAAGCTACTATGTGGTCCTGCATGGCAGACTAAACTGCCCTGCACCTCAGTCTCCTCACCTGTAAGACGGAAAGAAACCCGCGAAGGACTTTAGACATTAGAAATGACGGATGGAAAGCACCGTGCACGGTGCCTGACATGTAGGAGGTTCACAGTGACTACCAAGTGGAAATGGATAGGCTTCGAAACAAATAGGATGTGTTCTGATTCCAAATCCACCTTCTGCTTCCTTTCTGCAAGCGTGCTCCCCCTTTGCCAGGAAGATGTAGGCATATTCCTGTTTAGGCTCAGACAATTTACTGAGATTAACAAGTTCAAAGACTACATAAAACAATCGTTTCATAAAAACTGCACACACAGGCAAGTTCCTTAATTAAGAACACTAATAATTTGTTACATAACTTCCATGGGATGCAAGTGAAATCCAAATTCTGCCAACAGCCATGCTGCATTACAATGAGCTTGGGACTGGAAACTGGAGAGCTTCTAATGCAGCCTCTATCTGTAACTTTCCGTAAAGAACAACTCCTCTGGAACCCAGTCTGTGTATTAATATAAATGAATGAGTTGGAGTGTGACCAACTCCAGCTAAACAAAACAAAACAAACCCAAGATTTTGCATGTACATTATGATGAAATCCAAAACAAAAGATATTTCACATCTTGGGAATTGTGTTAGCTGATAATCATTTGTTAGCGTCAGTAAAACTTTTACATCGGTTATGTCTTCATGTAAAAGTAACCTTCAGGTTCCTGTTGGGCAATAAAAAAAAGTTTACATACTTACTACGTTCCAGTAAGTACGCATGCATGGAAGTGAAGTCTAGAGATGAGAGGTTTAAATTTCCAATGAGGGGCAAGAAGCTAGATTTAAAAATAAATGAGTAGGATTCATAGATATTACAGCTCACTAGCTAAGCATGTGCTTTAGACTAAGACACTACTTTATTGCTTATTAGTGGGGCCTGGGGCACATTACTGAATTTTTCTAAGCCTTATTTTCTTATCTATGTGATGGGGGAAAGTGACTACTGTAGTTCACTGCTGAAAGTATTATTGAGATAACTTTTGTGAAAATTCCTGACATGCATGACCACTCAATAAATGCTAGCTATTTAAAAAGGCATATAAAAGTTGGGCATGGTGGTCCGTGCCTGTAGTCCCGGCTACATGAGAGGCTGTGGTGGGAGGATTGCCTGAGCCTAGCAGTTCAAGGCCAGCCTAGGCACACAACACAGTGAGACCCTGTCTCTACAAAATTAAAATTAAAAAATGCATTAAAAAATTGAAAAGCATATAAAGATCTTAACCCATGTACTTTTCACTCATTCTCTCTGCCAGCATTAATCTATATGTAGGTAACTCTGAATTGAACCTATTTGTGATATGGTCCATGGGAAATGTATAGAAAGAAAGAATGGGTGGGAACAGAAGCAGCAAAGAGAAAAGAGCCTAGGAAGAGACAAAGAGCACCCATCAAGAAAGGCAGCAAAGCAATTGTAAGGTAGGGCAGAAAAAAAAAACGGTAAGACAAGTCAATGGGATTTATGATGGTAGGGCTCTGTGCTGACTGGGAAGGCCATATTTGTGGAGGTGGTCTCTACTGTCCCAGATGGCACGTAAGGGAAAGGAGGCTTAATTTAAAATCAGAAGACTGGGGATGGATGCTCTGCCTTGCTACTTACTAGGTTCTTATGTCAACATCTGGCACATTATTCCCCTCCTCTGTGAAATGAGAAGTTTGAACTAAGCTGACCTCTGTCCATCCCAGTTCAACACGTTCTCAAATCCAATTCAGTCTTTCATAAGCATCAAAACACCCTGTTAAAGAACAGGGAGGCATCAAGCCTCCCTGGTAAAGAACACAGTGGCAACTTCTTACCAGTGATGTGGAGGAATCTCATGAAAGTCTTTCTTTTTCTGCTTCATTCCTCCCCCTTACATTTTCTAGCACTTTCTTTGTAGCAACTCTCTTGCCATTTACGGACTGGCTACAAGTGGCGACCAGTCTGAAGTTTCTCATACCACTGCTTACAAAGGGGTAAAAATGTCTCAAAGGTAGAGGTACTCGCTCTGGAGCCCAGATATAAAAGTGGAAAATCCTGGATCCAATATGGTAGACACATCAAAGATGGAGGAGTGGAATCTCCTGGCTTAACCCACATGGCCAGTGGAAAAATCATCTCCTGAGAAGAGGTCTTCATCTTCAAAGATGTTCTGAAAGACACGGTGTGGCCTCTCAAAGTGTAGTTCTTTCTCCAAATGTTTTTTGTCTCTGCCATCTCCTCTGTCTTCCCTTTTGGTTCGGTTCCTTCTGGATATATCATACTCATTTCATTTCCTGGCATCAGACAAGACCTCGTAGGCCTCTGCTACTTGTTTGAATTTCTTCTCAGATGCCTCCTTGTTCTCTGGGTTCCTGTCTGGGTGTATCTGTAGACCCAACTGGCGATAAGCTTTCTTACTATCAGAGGAGGAAGCATTTTGAGGCATACCTAGTACTTTTACTAATTCACCATGTTTTTAAACAGCCTTTGCCCACCAAGATGGGGTTAATTTTCTGAAGAATTTCTGTATGAGGTTGGAAAGGAAGATGGTGAACTATTCAAGTTTACACCAAGGCCCTTTGAATACTCTCACATGGCTCTTGGGATGAAGTATCTTCTGGAGAGAAATTCCTCTTTGGTGTATGGATCTTTCACATGCCCCCACCCCTGCCCCACCACCTGTCAGCAGCTCCTTGTGGGTGGAGTGACTATGAGCTCAACATTCTCAGCCAATGACTCTCAGCTGGTGGCTGTGCTTGCCTTGCCTTCCTATTGGTGGGAAATTTAGAGTGGATAATATATACTTTGAGGAGGCTTCACTTTATTTAAAAATCAACACTGAGCAGTTTATTCAGAGAGAAACTATTTGTGTGACTCAAAAGTCTCTATTTCATTTACTGAAGTAACAGTCACAAGCGAAATGGCTTTTGCACTGAAATCGGACACAAAATCCATTTTGGCTCACTGTAAGGGCTAATGCTTTCGGTGTCTTCATGAGTATTTCCTAGTGTTATTTACTATTTGCTGCTGGCACAAGGTAAGTGATAAAGGGTCTGTATTACAAAAAAAAAATCTTAAGCACATTTCTGATGAAGGAAAATAAGTAAAACTCATTTCATCAAATGAGAAAACCGGGTCATAGAGATTAAACTAGGCAGATATTTTTAAAATTATAGATTTACAAAATATAACTAGAATGTAAGAGCTCTCATATATTATCAAGTAAGTCTTCTTCAGCTGATTAAAAAAATTGTTTTTTAATTTTTATTTTAAGCTCCGGGTACATGTGCAGGATGTGTGTTTGTTTTATAGGTAAATGTGTACCATGCTGGTTTGTTGCACCTATCAACGAATCACCTACGTATTAAGCCCAGCATGCATTAGCTTTTTTTTTCTTTTTGTCGCCCAGGCTGGAGTACAGTGGCGCCATCTCGGCTCACTGCAACCTCTGCCGCCTGGGTTCAAGCGATTCTCCTGCCTCAGCCTCCCGAGTAGCTGAGACCACAGGCGTGTGGCACCCCAGCTAATTTTTTGTATTTTTAGTAGAGATGGGTTTTCACTGTGTTAGCCAGGATGCTCTCGATCTCTTGACCTGGTGATCCACCCATCTCGGCCTCCCAAAGTGCTGGGATTACAGGCGTGAGCCACCGCGCCCAACAGGCTTTTTTTTTTTTTTTTTTTTTTTTGAGACGGAGTCTCACTCTTGTCGCCAGGGCTGGCGTGCAAGGCGCAGTCTTGGCTCACTGAACCTCCACCTCCTGGGTTCAAGTGATTCTCCTGCCTCAGCCTCCCGAGTAGCTGGGATTACAGGCATGCGTTACCACGCCCAGCTAATTTTTTGTATTTTTAGTAGAGATGGGATTTCACTATGTTGGCCAGGCTGGTCTCCAATGCCTCACTTTGTGATCCACCCACCTTAGCCTCCCAGAGTGCTAGGATTACAGGCATAAGGCTCGGCACCGGCCAGCTATTTTTCCTATGCTCTCCTTCTCCCCACCCTACCCCCAACAGGCCCCAGTGTGTGTTTTTCCCCTCCTTGTGTTCATGTGTTCTCATTGTTCAGCTCCCACTTTTAAGTGAGAACATGCAGTGTTTGGTTTCCTGTTCCTGTGTTAATTTGCTGAGGATAATGGCTTCCAGCTCCATCCATGTCCCTGCGGACGACATGGTCTCGTTCCTTTTATGGCTGCACAGTATTCCATGGTGTATATGTACCACATTTTCTTATCCAGGCTATCATTGATGGGCATTTGGGTTAATTCCATGTCTTTGCTATTGTGAATAGTGCTGCAATGAACAAACATGTGCACGTATCTTTGTAATGGAGTGATTTATAATCCTTTGGGTAAATATCCAGTAATGGGATTGCTGGGTCAAATGGTATTTCTGATTCTAGATCTTTGAGGAATTTCCACACTGTCTTCCGCAATGGTTGAACTAATTTACATTCACACTAACAGTGTAAAAGCATTCCTCTTTCCCCACAACCTTGCCAGCATCTGTTGTTTCTTAACTTTTTAATAAATGCCATTCTGACGGGTGTAAGATGGTATTTCACTATGGTTTTGATTTGCATTTTTCAAATAATCTGTGATGTTGAGCTTTTTTTCATGTTTGTTGCTGCACTAATGTTTTCTTTTGAGAAGTGCCTCTTCATATCCTTTGCTCACTTTTTAATGGGGTTGTTTTTTCTTATAAATTTAAGTTCCTTGTAGATTTTGGATATTAGACCTTTGTCAGATGGACAGATTGCGAAAATTTTCTCCCATTCTGTAGGTTACCTGTTTGCTCTGATGACAGTTTCTTTTACTGTGCGGAAGCTCTTCAGTATAATTAAATACCATTTGTCAAATTTTGCTCTTGTTGCAATCGTTTTTGATGTTTTTGTCATGAAATATTTGCCTGTGCCTTTGTCCTGAATGGTATTGTCTAGATTTTCTTCTAGGGTTTTTATAGTTTTGGGTTTTACATTTAAGTCTTTAATCCATTTTGAGTTAATTTTTGTATAAGGTGTAAGGAAGGAGTCCAGTTTCAATTTTCTGCATATGCTTAGCCAGTTCTCCAAGCACCGTTTATTAAATAGAGAATCCTTTCTCCAGTGCTTGTTTTTGTCAAGTTTGTCAAAGGTCAGATGATTGTAGATGTGTGGTCTTATTTCTGAGTTCTCCATTCTGTTCCATTGGTCTGGGCATCTGTTTTTATACTAGTACCATGCTGTTTTGATTATAGTAGCCTTGTAGCATAGCTTCAAGTCGCGTAGCATGATGCCTCCAGCTTTGTTCTTTTCTGCTTAGGATTGTCTTGGCTGTATGAGCAATTTTTTTTTTGTTTTGTTCTATATGAATTTTAAAACAGTTTCTTCTAATTCTGTGAAGGATATTTTAATGTTAGCCTTTTCAAAATTTATCTCTGGACTTAAGAACTAAACTGAGCAGCAGCATCAAAACAACAAATGCTTTAAAAAAAGGAAGCTGCTGGTTGCTCTTTTTTGCAGGACATACAACTACAGATTTCCCAGGCTGCTTTGAAACTTAGTGTGGCCATGTGACTACACTCTGGCCAATGAGATGTGAAGGGATGATGCATACCTCTTTCAGGTCCATAAGACGACCTGCACAGGCTTCTCCTTGCTCTTTTTCCTTATGCTAACTTATGTCAGTGCCTAGATGATCTTGAAAGCTATTCAACTGATAACAATGCCTCCTTTGCCTGGGTCTTTGAATTACAGTAAAGCAGAAAATCCCTACCAGCTACCTTGGACTATTTGTCTGAGCAAGAAATAAACTTCTACTATAATTAAGTCATTATACACTACTTGTCATATCTGTTAGTCTATTTTAATACACCAACCATTTCTACAATTTCCCCTTCACTTTTACAACCTATTCGTATCACATCATCAACTAAAAGAGTCCCATCTCTGCAACATTGAAAGCCCAATATTCTGTTCTCTTACTTCTCATTCTCATTAAACCCACTTTTTCATGTCAACTCCACTTTCTCCAGGGTTATCAGTCCCTTTCCGACTCCTCTTTTGTATCAAGTACAAACCCAGTGATTGACCAGGGAGCCATTATTTTATTCGTCCTCTAAAATAGCCCTCTTAAGTCATTAGCTTTTTGCTGTGTCTATCCCACAAACCCCTCATCCAGGATGAGTCCAGCAATTCAGCTTCTCTCACTCCTCTATCTAATGCAGCTGGGGAAAAAAAATCAAGAAACCATGAAGACAAAACACTACACATTTGCAGTGCACCAATCTCAGCTGGCCAGTAGAATAGCTCAACAGTTCTTTTGTTATCCTTGGTCATCTCCCTCTCCCATTCCCCTTGGTGGCCATTCTTCACCTTCACTGCTCTCCTCCAGTCCTTTATTAAATCTCTACAAATCCCCATCTACCACAAGCAGAGGAGCTTGACTCTTGTTTAGCAAAGGAAACAGAGGTTTTCAGGAAGTCCTTTAATGTCCATAAAGACAAAGTGTATTAGTCAGGGTTCTCCAGAGAAACAGAACCAATGAGATACTGGCTAGAGATGACCAAGCTGCATGCTGGGAAAACAGGAAAGCTAGTGGTGTAATTCAGTCCAAGTCTGAAGGACTGAGAATGGGAGGTGAGGTGGTGCTGATTATCTAAATCCAATCAGAGTCTGAAGGCCTGAGAACAAAAAGCTCTGATTTCCAAGGGCAGGAGATGATGCTGTCTCAGCTCAAACAGAGTGATTCACCCTTTCCCCACATTTTTGTTCTATTAGGGCTATCATGGGATTAGATGATGCTCATCCACATCAGTTAGGGCCATCTTCTTTATCCAGCCTGTTGATTCAAATACTAAGCTTCTTCACAAACACCCTCACAGACACATCCCTAAATAATGCTTTACCGGCCATCTGGGCATCTCTTAGCCCAGTCAAGATGACACATTAAATTAACCATCACATAGGACAATCTTATTTATGTCTGTACACAGCTTCACCTATGTCCCCCAACTGAGAAGAACCCTGTCTTGCTCGGCGGTAATTCCTTAATATTTTTAAAAATAAAATACTTGAATATTTTATTGACCAAATGGAATCATGATGTTTATCATGGCTGGCATTACATTTTAAAAACTTCATTGGGATAAAATTAATATAACATGAAATATGCCATTTTAACCATTTTAAGTATACAGTAGCATTGATTACATTTATAGTCTTACACAATTATTGCCGCTATTTTAAAAACGCTTCCACCACCCCAAAAAGAAATTCTCCATCCATTACTTAATAACTCCCCCCTCCCCCTAGCCTCTGGTAACCTCTAATCTTCATTGTATCTCTATGAATTTGCCTATTTTAGATATTTCATGTACGTGGAATTATGCAATATTTGTCTGGCTTATTTCATTTAGCATGTTTTCGAGGTTTATCTGTGATGTAGCACATATCAGAACTTCATTCCTTTTTATAGTTGAATAATATTCCATTATATGTATACAGCACATTTTAAAAATCAGTTCATTTGTTCATGGACACTTGGGATGTTTCCACTTTTGGTTATTGTAAACAATGCTGTAATGACCACTGAACAAGTACAAGTATCTGTTTAATTCCCTCTTTTCATTTTTTTGGGGTGGAATTGCTGGATCAAACAGTAATGCTATGCTTAACTTTTTAAGAGTCTCCCAAATTATTTTCCACAACAGATGCACCATTTTATAGTTCTACCAGCAATGTACAAAGGTTCCAATTTCTCCACATTTTTGCTCTTCCATATTCTCTTGATCTCATCCCTTTATATGTCCTATATATCCACTGCACAAGTACCAGCATCTGTTTAATTCCCTCTTTTCCATTCTTTTGGGTGGAATTGCTAGGTCATAGAGTAATGCTGTGCTTAACTTTCTGAAAATATGCCAAATTATTTTCCACAACAGATGCACCATTTTATAGTTCTACCAGCAATGCACAAAGGTTCCAATTTCTCCACATCCTTGTTCCTTCATATTCTTTTGATCTCATCCCTTTCTATATCTTCAGGGAGTTTGCTTCACTTAACTTTCCTCAATTTATTCCAATTTTAATCTGTCCAACTCTTTTGGCTACTTTCCTGGATTTGAGTAAGTCTGGATGTCTTCTCTCTAGAAAAGAGCCCTCATGCCTACATGACCCTCTAGCTGCTGCTTCTCCCCCTACTGGCCTGCCTCCCACTCACTTCTCAACTTGGAGAAAAAAGTTCCTCCCCAGCTAATGTGTGTGCACCCTGACAGGCTGCTGTGGCTGCTGGCATGCATGAGCAACCACAGATCCTGTTGCCACTGCCCCAGTGTAACTCTTTTGCCAGCACCCCTCATCAGAGTGTTGTGGCCAGCAGCGGGAAATACCTTGATCCCTCCAGTAAAGCAGGTTGCTAAAAGGGGCCAGAGAACAAAGCTGGTAGCCTGGTACCAGCTCCCCCGAGCTACAGCATGCAGCCCAGAAGTGCCAAGCTGAGCCTTGTCCTCCTAAAATCTTGCAGAATAAAGCCAGTCACCTTATACCACAATCAAACCCCCAAAGGCATTAAAGAAGAGAAAGGCAAAAAAATCACACACAAAGGACAGCAACTTCAAAGACTGAAGAAATATGAGCCCACAAGAAAAAAACAGAAACAAAAAAACTAGTGCAATAACTCTGGCGACTCAAAAGCCAGAGTGTCTTCTTACCTCCAAATGACTGCACTAGTTCCCCAATAATGATTTTTTAACCAAACTGTAAATGGCTGAAATGACAGACATAGAATTCAGATATAGATAGGAACAAAGATCATTGAGATTCCAGAGGAAGTTAAAACAGAATCCAAGGAATTTAAGGTTTATAATAAAATGATATGGTAACTGAAAGATGAAATGGCCGTTTTAAGAAAGAATCGAACTGATCTGGCAGAGCTGAAAAACTTACTTCAAGAGTCTCATATTATAATCTCAGCAGAATAGATCAAGCTGAGGAAAGATTCTCAGAGCTTGAAGAATGGCTGATAGGGTTTGGCTGTGTTCCCACCCAAATCTCATCTTGAATTCCCACATGTTGTAGGAAGGGCCCAGTGGGAGGTAATTGAATCATGGGGGCATCTTCCCACACTGTTCTTGTGATAGTGAATAAGTCTCAGGAGATCTAATGCTTTTAAAAAGAGGAGATTCCCTGCACAAGCTCTCTCTATTTTTGCCTGCTACTATCCACATAAGATGTGACTTCCTCCTCCTTACCTTCTGCCATGATTGTGAGGCCTCCTCAGCCATGTGGACCTGTAAGTCCAATTAAACCTCTTTCTTTTGTAAATTGCCCAGTCTTGGATATGTCTTTATCAACAGTGTGAAAATGGACTAATACAGTAAATTGGTACCAGTAGAGTGCGGCTTTGCTGAAAAGATACGCGAAAATGTAGAAGCGACTTTGGAACTGGGTAACAGGCAGAGGTTGGAACAATTTGGAGGGCTCAGAAGAAGACAGGAAAATGTGGGAAATGTTGGAACTTCCTAGAGACTTGCTGAATGACTTTGACAAAAATGCTGATAGTGATATGAACAGTAGGTCCA
This sequence comes from Ateles fusciceps, assembly GCA_036589455.1. Taxonomy (NCBI): domain Eukaryota; kingdom Metazoa; phylum Chordata; class Mammalia; order Primates; family Atelidae; genus Ateles; species Ateles fusciceps. Next base: position 1,482,181 of record JAZHEH010002780.1, read on the forward strand.
CGCTGAAGTGGTCTCAGACGGAGATGAGGAACTTTTTGGGAACTGGAGGAAAGGTGACTCTTGTTATGATTTAGCAAAGAGATTTCAAACTGTGCTACATGGCTACAATAACCAAAATAGCATGGTACACGTAGATCAATGTAACAGAACAGAGAACATGGGAATAAAGCCGTGCATCTGTAACCATCTAATCTTCGACAAAGTGACAAAAACAAGCAATGGGGAAAGGACTCCCTATTCAATAAATGGTGCTGGGATAGCCATATGCAGAAGATTGAAACTGGACCCCTTACACTATATATAAAAATCAACTCAAGATGGTTTAGAGACTTAAATGTAAAACCTGAAAGTATAAAAACCCTGGAAGATAAACTAGGAAATATCATTCTGGACATAGGCCTTGGGAGAAGATTTCGTGATGAACATGCTAAAACCAATTGCAACAAAAACAAAAATTGACAAATAGGACTTAATGATACTAAAGAGTTTCTGCACAGCAAAAGAACTATCAACAGGGCAAACAGACAATCTACAAAAAATGGAAGAAAATATTGGCAAACTATACATTCAACGAAAGTTTAATAACCAGAATCTATAAGAAACTTAAATTAACAAGCAAAAAAACAAACAATCCCATTAAATATTATGGAAAGGACATGAATAGACACTTCTCAGAAGACACTTCTCAAAGACATACATATGGCTAATAGGCATATGAAAAAATGCTCAATATCATTAACCATGAGAGAAATACAAATCAAAACAACCACGAGATATCATCTTGCACCAGTCAGAATAGCTATTATTAAAAGAAAAAAAAAAACAACAAAAAACAGATGCTGGTGAGGTTGCTGAGAAAGGGAATTCCCACCACAGTAGTGATAGGAATGTAAATTAGTTCAGCCATTGTGGAAAGCAGTTTGGTGATTTCTCAAAGAACTTAAAACAGAACTGCTATTCAACCTGGCAATCCCGTTACTGGGTATATTCCCAAAAGAATACAAGTTGTTCTACTGTAATGACACATGAATCTGTACATTCACTGCAGCACTATTTACAACAGGAGATATATAAAATCAACCTAAGTGCCCATCAACAGTAGGCTGGATGAAGAAAATGTGGTACATACACACCATGGAATACTTCATAGCCATTAAAAAGAATAAGATCATGTCCTGTGCAGCAACATGGATGGAGCTGGAGGTCATTATCCTACCCGAACTCATGCAGGAACAGAAAACTAAATACCTTATGTTCTGATAAGTGGGAGCTGAACATTAAGTACACATGGACACGAAAGAAGGGAAAAGTAGACACTGGGGCCTACGTGAGGGTGGAGGGTGGGAGGAAGGTAAAGATGAAAAACTGCCTATTGGATACTATGCTTATTACTTGGGTGATGAAATAATTTGTACACCAAACCTCTGTGACACACAATTTACCTACATAATAAACTTGTACATGTACCCATGAATCTAAAATAAATGTTTGAAAACTTCAACAAGTTTTTCCTTATGAGTTTTCAGTTTTCTTGGGTACTTTCTTATTGTTAGCATTACCCATTTACTTGTGATTTCACCTCTTTTCTAAATTTTCATGGGCTAAAGGACACATCAGCAGAAACTGGGTTGCCACTTCTCCTGTTCCTTATGCTATAACATATTTTAAGCATTTCAATAGCCTTCAATTGTTGAAAACTATCAGTCATCAAAGCATCTCAAATATTTTCAAGTACTTGGTATTATTAGATGCTGATGAAGTAAATCAAATTATTCTCAATTTTTGAGGTTTTCATCGGTCTAATTCAAAGCCAGATTTGCCATGAAAGCTAATGATGTGTAAGTTTAACCTTAACAAGTTTGTATCCATAATTTTGTAATTTTTTTTTTTTACCAAGGAGGGCTGTTAGAATTGTATAAACTTTAGGCTCCACAAAACCTAGATTTGTCTCTGTTCTAATTAGAAATATCCATCTAGAATCACTACAACTGAATTCAATTTGGCTGTGCTTTGAACACTATGCTAGGGGTGTTCTGATTGGCCTCTCCACCCTACGATTCCATTTTGAGGAAGTTAGTATTACTCGGCAATATGTAGCCATAAGAAATTTTATTTATTTTTTATCAAGTCAGTGACTCCAGGGACTTATCAAAAGTTAGCAATAAGCCATCTGAAAAGAGATGTCAATCTTTGCATTTCAAATGAATGACTTAAGCAACCAGTTGGGCATTTCAGAGTAAAACTACTATTCTTATTCATATGGTTTGAGAAAAGTGAAGAGATAATAGAGTAAAATTAATTTGTCACCTTGAGTTGCATATTATTTTGTCATGATTATCTCAGAGATACATATTGTTCTAGAAATAAAATCATGACTGTTGCTTGTAAGTTTGAGAAATCTGAATAATATGAACTATATGACACTGATTGAATGGCAGACCCTGTCTTCCACCTTCTTCATATATATTCTAAGTATGTGAGTCAGACAGACAGACATAGAACTGAAGTGACTGCACCACAGCACGCAGAGCTGTCTTGCAATTGTGACTTGCATTTAGGGTCCAATTTGAGTGGTGAAGTTACTTACTAGACTGCAGAGTTCCTTAAATGGCAACTAAATACATTGCCCATAGATGGCTTTACAACAGAGAACGCAACTCATTTAGCCTTTAGAGTTTGACAAAGTAAACTGTATCCTAAATGTTCTCTGTCAGGAAGGGAGAGATGCTTTTGAACAAGATTAGTCAAAATAGTCTCTTAAAAACCAAAGCTCTTATCAAAGTAAAATTCCTGAGGTACCTTAGACTCCTGAAAGCCAAGCAGCCCATATCCATGGAAAAATGCCATTTAAAAAGAAAAATCTATTCACAAAAACTCAACTGTGTCTCAAATGATTTTGCGCCCTGTGTTGTGCCTGAAAGCATACTTCTTGAGGACCAATTCCAAGATGACATATTTTGACTCTTAAAGCGGGAGCTTGAGTAATATTCTGCTTGTTTAACTCAGTATTCTGTTTAATTCACTTTATAGAAATCTGAGTCCTAGAAAGGCAAATCCTCCAAGACCATCCAGGAACCATAAGTCAACTGGAAGAAAACACATCAGAAGTCATGACTTTCGCTCATTCCCCCTCACCACAGCCTAAAATGTTTGTTTTCTAGAAGGCACTTGGGAAAATAGCCACCACACCACAGTGTCTGTGGGAAAGAGAGATGGTACTGACAAGGCTGTAATCACTGCCCTCTCCAGGGTTCCCATGGCCTGCTGCTGTCATAGGCCGGTGAACCCATTGGAGTACTAGCTGAATGAGTCCAGTGGGCCAGACTCCCCACATGGTGAACAACTGCAATCCTGATGACACAAAACACGTGCCAACCCAAGGAGCAGCAACATCGCTGTCCAAAACATACATGCTGTTGACACTGAGTTATTCGTGATGGGCTGGGCAGGGACTTAGGCCTTCACTCTTGATAATTATTTTAACTAGTAATTGTGACTCACACAGAAGGCTCCAAAGAGGACTGCCAGAAGAAAATTTGATGAAGATAATTGCAGCAGAGGAAAACTTAATGGAGATCATTGTTCTGTGGCAGTGGGGTGCCTGCACAGGGAAAGGGAGGTTAGGTAAAGACCATCAGCATAATCCAGCTGCTTCTCCATACCACAGAAACCCAGGACAAATCTTGCCCTCTGACAAATCTTGCTCAGTGGCCTCATATCTTCCAAGAGGTCATGCTGCTAGAAAGCCACGTCGGAGTCTGGTTGCTGCAGCCATACACTTTCCAGTACTGTGCTATGAGACATACCACAAAGACACATACTCTCCTGGAAGTCAGGCCATCTGATGGCGGACATGTTTGCCATAATATCAGTATTTTAGTCAGTTCAGGCTGCTAGAACAAGATACTGTATACTGGGCAGCATAAACGACAGATATTTCTCACAGTTCTAGAAGCTGGAAGTCCAAGACAGGGGTGCTAGCATGGCTGCGTTCTTGGTGAGGGCTCTCTTCCTGTCTTATAGAGACAGTCTTCTTACTGTATCCTCACACATGAGAGTAAGCTCTCTGGTGTCTTGTTCTCCTCTTATAAGGGCACTGATCCCATCATGGGGGCTCCATCCTCATGACCTCATCTAAACCTAGTTACCTTCCAAAGATCCCACCTCCTAAGATCCTCACACTGTGGGTTAGGTTTTCAACATAAGAGTTTTGAGGGGACACAAACATTCAGCCCACAATAGTCAGCCATGAAACAATAAGCTACCCACATCACGGGCAACCGTGCTGCCCTTTTGGGACTTGCCCTTTTCAAAAGTGGTTTAGAGGATACTCTCCATCCCTGCCCTGCTTCTGTCAAGTTGCAGGGCAAAGCTTTCCTGAGGAGAGTTTTAGGAAGCAGCTGTTCTAATTGTTTCTCAGCTGCTGTGATCTAGAAGATGTACCTTGGAAGGGTCATGTGCTTAGGCTGGAGATGGCCAGCAGTCTTCCCATCAGGATGATGAGTGGGTGCTAACCGACTGGGTTCACTGCCAGGAAGACTTCAGAGGTAAAATGCTGATGGCCTCTGTAGTGTGATGATGGAAGGTGCAAGTTAACATGGCAGAGGATCCAATCCTCAGTTCTCATGAATACACAGCAGCGACTTATCTTACCAGCCAAACCCTGGCCCTCCCTGCTCTCTACCTCCTTTAATGGGAAAAGGAGAAATGAGATTTGAATCACTGCCAGAGTCAAATTCAAGGCAGACTCTTTCCCCACCCAATCACCCTTCCATGAAAATGAAGAAACTCAAGCTTCTGGACCATGCTTGCAAAACTCTGATCCTTTGAGAATTCATTTCTCAGGTTTCTGAGTTGGCAGGCTGAAAATAGCAGCAAGGCGATGCTCACTGCTCCCTTGAAGGATTTCTGAATGAAATGCTTTAGAAGAGTCTATTCCCATTATGCTTCCCAGTGTCCATGGTGCCAGAATGAGGTCATCCATGAGAGAAAGGCCCTGCTCATGGGCCAGACTCAGAGCTGGCAGTCCAATTTCTGAGGTATCTCACAGGATCTGGAAGGTCTAGAGACCACTGGGTGCCCTCAGTCTGGGATGTCTGCCTCCAAGGAGTCTGAGCAAAAGCTCAACCTGCAAAGGGCTTTTGGTCAGCTGGGAATCTGGCCAAGAGACCTTTTAGCTAAGTATGTTTTTGATAATCATTTACAATATCACTTAAATTTAATTTTAGAAGAGAGCTATTCAATTGCAATGACACAAATGGACGTTGTACCAGTGAAAAACAAAATATATTCCAGCTGATCAGCGGCCTTCCTTCCACTTTCCAGCCTGAGCAGTTCTTTTCCATCACAATTATTCATAAAAGTTTTTCAAACATAAAGAAAACTCATCAGAGTTTTAGAGTAAATACCCATATTCTGAACACCTAGATGCTACAATTAACATTTCTGTACTTGCTTTATCACATATATGTCCATGTAGTCACCCTTCTATTTAATTGCCAACCCATATTTTTGATGCATTTTAAACTGAGTTGTATATATCAGTATTCTTCCTCCCCCACATCACGGGGCAACTGTGCTGCCCTTCGGGACTTGCCCTTTTCAAAGGTGATTTAGGGATGCTCTCCATCCTTGCCTGCTTCTGTCAAGTTGCAGGGCAAAGCTCTCCTGAGGAGAGTTGAAGAAGTGGCTGTTCAAATTGTTTCTCAGTTATGTCTGTGTAAAGCAAGCAGTGACCCATGCATACCTGTAACCCGAGCCTGTATCAAGATACAGAATGTTACCATCCCCCTGAAAGTTCCCTCATACTCCCTCCGAGTCATTCTCCACCCCCACCCAGCCAGAGGCACCTGATTGTTTTCTACCACTGATTCATTTTTCTGTTCTGAAACTTTATCTAAATGGAACCATTCAGTATGAACTCAGCTATGTAAGGTTTCTCTCATTCAGTATTATGTTTTTGAGACTCATCCAATTGGTTGCACATAACAGTAGTTCATTCCCTTTTATTACTGTGGAGTATTTCCATTGGATGAATATGCCACAGTTTGTATATTCATTCCCCTACTGATGTAGACCTAGGCTTCAAATTTTTGACCATTATGATAAAGCTATGAAGAACAGTTTTGTACAAATCGTTTTACAGACATGTGTTTTCATGTCCCTTAGGTAAATACCCAGGAGTGAAATTGCTGCATTATGGGGTAGATGTCTGAATGTTTATTTCACGTTCTCACCAACAATGAAAGAGTTCCAGTTGCTCCACACCCTCGTGAACGTTTAGTGTTATCAGTCTTTCTCATTTTAGCTCTTCTGGTGGATGTAAAATAATTTAAGCTGCTATTTTAGCAAGTTTTCTAAATTAGAAAAAAATAAATATCTACAAAGATCAAGTCTGAAGTAAACATGGCTTGAAGGAAATCTAGAAATTGGCGTGTGTAATATTAGAAAAATCTACCTTATCCAAACTCAGGCCATAGACTAATCGCTTGAGAGAATAAAAATGGCTGAAGGGATGTGAAACAAGCAGCCAGACACATTTTTCAGTTTTTGATTCTCCTGACAATATTATGATACTTGAAAAGCAAATGTAATACTTAGAAAACTGCACCTTCACTGATAGAGAAATAGGAACTCTGTGTTTACACACAGAACTGGCCTGGTGTGAACCACACTGTGCTGTCCCCATTTGCCTCCTCAGGTCAAAGCCCCTTGAGGACCACCCCTGCAGACCGGGCACAGCCTGCAGCATGGAGCTGTGAATCACCTAGACCACTGGGATGAACTCCTGCCCCTTCCTCCCTCCTTCTGATACCAACCCTGGACCTAAGGGAAAGGAAATCCCATTTTTTGAGCATTAACATTGTGCCAGAACCTATGATAAATTGTGCATAAATTGTCCTTTAATCTTCACAACATCCCTATAAAGTTATTGACGGTCTGATGTTACAGATGTGAAACCAAGACTCAGAGAGACGTAGTAATGTACCCAGGGTCACACAGAGGTAGAAGATCCAGGATTTGATGTTCAATCCTGTGCTCTTTCTGCTCTACCTTGCTAAGCACCCAGAAAGCAAATTGCAGAGGGCTTAATAGTTCACTGGGTGCTAAGGCCAGTAAAAGAAGGTACCACATGTCTCTTGGTCAGGTTTGTCCCTGCCTTTCCTTTCTCTTCTGTTTCCACACTCTTCTAGTGTGTTTGTATTGAAGGTAGGGCTGATTCACTCCACCCCCTGAGTCTTTTAGAGGAAAGATGTTAATGAACTTTAGCCTTCCTCTCCACGGCTCCCACTGTCTCTGGCTTTGAGTTTTTCCCTTGCATGAAGGGATAATTCACCTGATACATCCATTCTCCTTCCCCTCAGTTTCTCAGCACCTCATTGATCCATCCCTACTCTTTGGTCCTCTTCCTCCTCACTCCCTTCTGCCCACTGTTGGGAAAGGAGGTAACTGTGGGTTCATCACATGTTCGTCAAGTTACCTGTTCCTGAAAAGCACTAGCTTGCTCCTCAAATCCCACGGTTCGGAAATAATTGACGACATCCATCACAGCCCAGTCTGCAGGATCAGGTGGTCTCCCACTTTCCATGGAACTGCAAAACACAAATCCAGACAGTTTTCATGGCAGTGCCTGCACAAGGGTGTGGCCAGGCTCACACCTGGGTCTTCCGGGGCAGGCCTCTCGTGTTTCTTGGGTTCAGATGATGATTACTCTCACTGGCTTAGTCACTGCTAATAAACCATTTGCACTTTAATGTAAATTATTTCCTCTGGTTTTTAATCCAGAGACATTGAGAGTGGTCCAGTGACTGCTGGCAGCCCACAGTATGCCATTCATACTTCTGAGTTCAGAACACCTGGCCTTTTACAGTATGACTTCAGCATACCTCTCTCTCCTGTCTTCTTAACACCTTCCCTAGCCCCATCCCCCACACATCTAGGGATAAACCATTCCACAATAGGCCAAGTCCTTTCATAGATCTGAGCCTCTGCACATCCTGTCCCAGCCACTTACAATGCCCCCTCACCTGTCTTTACTGAACAAAACCCTATCATTTCTATCAGTACAAAAACTACCTCCTCTTTGAGGCATTTTTCTGGCTCTTCCAAGGGAGTATTTTAGTCATAACCTCTTTTGAGTTCTAGAACTTCATTCAGACTCCCATTGTAGCACCTTCCACACTGGATTATACCCTCTGTTTATTGAACAGTCTCTCCCACTAGACTGGGAGATGCAGGTTGGAGATACGCATTTGAGCCGGGACCACTTCCATTTTACTATTCCTAGTATCAACCATGTACTTAGGAACATAATCCATATTGTTCAAATAAATAAACAGATGACAATCAAGCATTTGAGAGGGTCTGTGAGGAACACTCCTCAATGTATTCAGAGAGGAGGGAACAAAGAATTGAAGAAAGAATGGTATTGACCTGCAGTTACTGGGACTCTGCCTCATTTCTGAATTGGGAGTATTTGTCTATCTTTCTCTACACTTCATCCAAGATGATTTTCCCAGAGTGTACATCCAATTACGTAGCCTAACTTTGGTTTGGAGGTCCTTCAGGACAAAGCCTCTTCCCACCTCTCCAAAAGGAATACCCTGGAGAGCAAAACAGAGACCACCCTTTTTCTTATGGGCCTTACAGTCCTGTGGGGAGTGGACATTGATCAATAGTCATACAAGTAAATGTGCAGTTGCAAGTTATGCTAAATACTAAGAAGGACAAACACCATGTACTATGATAGCTTAAGGGATAGGGGAAGCTTTCTGGTGGGAGTTTCTTTTCAGGTACGATCTAAAAAGCAGCCAGAAGTTAACTATATGAAGAAGTCACATGAAGATTATTCCAGGCCCCGTGGCAGGAACAAGGGAGCCATGCAGGCCTTGGAGGCCACACTGAGGATACCGGATTTTTGCTAAGAGCAATGAGAAGCTCAATTCACATTTTGAAAAAGAGGATGCTGAAGAGGAGCCAGTGAGGAAGAAGCCAGTGAGAAATCTATTGTAGTCATGCAAGCCAGAGATCATGCTAACTTAGACTAGGGTGGTGGCTATGGAAAATGAGAAGAGTGTGTGGATTTAAAAGATAGTTAATGAATAAAATCAGTGTAATATAGTGCTGGACCAGACATAGAGAATGGAGCAAGTAGAAGTGTCATGGAGCTGGATGGGTGGTGGTAACTTTACTGAGATGGCACTCCCAGGATGAGCTGAACATGCTAAATTTGGGTACTGTCTATATCTAAGTGGAGAGTTAATGTGGGATATAAGTCTAGAGCACAAAGCAGAAGAGTGGGCTAGGTACACCTGTGGGAGACAGAGGCATTTAGACAGAAACTAAAATCTTGAGAGAGGATGAGAGGAGAGCTGGGCCTAGAACTAAGTTTGAGCGGTTCAATATTTAGTGGAAGTTGAAAATATCCAGGCTACTTTTAATGGAAAAAAAAAATTGGCTAGATTTTGGGGGATTCCTGAAGATCTTTAAAGGTCTAAGAGTCAAGGATCCAGCCACCTAATTCTCCAGCACAATGTTTTGCCCAAAGCAGGAACCTAAAATATTTGATTTAAGAAAACCAAACCAACTTCTGTACTAGTTAAAGGGAGTCACTGATCAATGGAACATGTGATCATTCATTTCTCAACAGCACTTAATTTAAAAACATTTAAAGCCAATACTCTAAATGTCTTCTCTTTTGGTCTTAAACATGGTGAATCTGTAACCACTGCATGCTTGTATACACACATACCCATATGCGCACATGCACACACACAATCTTCTTACCGTTTAACAGGCAATATACATTGGGAAGAAAAACTATTTTTCACCCTAACATTACTAGATATTAACTATGTGTTTTTAAATCAATGGTAAATTTTTTAAAAATTATCTATGTGCTGGAATTTTCCATAACACTAGCAACATAAGCAATCAGCAGCTGGCACTGGGGGACCCTCTTCAAGGTACCATTTTCCTTCCCTCTCTCTTAAGGTGTCCTTGAAGAATATTTGGAAAGTAGTTCAGTGTTCTAAGAAATCTTTTCAGTTTTCTAATTAGCTGATTTCTAGTAGCGAGCACAGAGTCCCACGGAACACACTTTTAAGTGCCCCAGAAAACATCTGAATTCACTCTCCCCATGGTTGACTTCAGTCAGTTGCCTTTCCTCACCAAGAATAGTTATCAAACACCTTCACATGTACCCCCAAACCTAAAACTAAAAAAAATTTTTTAAAATAATTATTCAGTTGTAATAAAATATGCTACATTGTAATTTTAGGATGGGAGGCTTTCCTGATTTTTATTCTGGTGGGATATAACATCATGACTTCCATAATTTTGAAATATTCTTGAGTATAGCAATGCTACAGAGAATAAAGACTTCTAAAACTGCTGGCAGTTTTAGAATAGGAGCAACATGAATAGGAGCAACATGAATAGGAGCAACATGGAACCGGGCACTCTCTCATATGGAGGGTAAGGAAACTCGCCGAGAAGAAACAAAGAGTTAGAAACTAACCAATACATTTAATGATTGATCTATCTATGTTTAAAAGCCTGATAGCCCCCCCCCAAAGCCAAAATAATGTGGGAAAAAATCACATTAGACTATTGATATCCTGAGAAGAAAAACCTATCTTCATCTCTATAGCCCCAGCACCTAGCACAGTCTGACTGGTGCATAGTTGATACATAGCAAAAATATTACAATAGACTAACAACCTGAGAGCACTTACAACTTACAATCTGTTTTTCACACGTTACTCAGTATCAGCCTCCCGCATCTTTGTGAACTGGCTACTGTAACCTGCTTTTAGGAAATGAAGGCTCACAAAGGTTAAGAAATGCACCCAAAATTGGATGGTAGATAAAGCTAGGATTGGATTCTAGATATGTTTGACTCCAAGTCTTTGCTTTTTTCCACCATACTTATTCATTGACACGACAGGTATTTATTGAAAGCCTGTCTTCTCAGTATTGTGCTAGATGCAGGGTTACAAGGACAGGGAATGCATAGTCCCTGCCCTCAAGGAGCCAGCAATCTGGTAACGGAAAGCAGATGTGGAAACAGCCAGGTCTGAGGAATACTCAAATCGAGGGGTGAACGAAGTGCTGTTGAGGACCTATGTCAGGGAGGACTGGTTAGTTCAGCCTTCCTAGAACACTTAAAGATTTTCAATGGCAGTTTAAAAAGGCATTTATTGCCCTCAGCACACTCCGAGTGGGGCCCCAGAGTGGGGATGGCTTGCAGAGGTGTGTCTGTGCAGGCACACACCATCACTTCTAGGTTGCTTGTGTTATGTGCCATGGATGATTTCACTGGGCTCTTCCCGTGGTTTCAGCAACAGTTTTAAGGAGAAAGCTGGTGATGATTCAAAACACCACCACAAGGGTAGGCCAAGTGGAAGGGTGTGTGGGGCAGGGGCCAGAGTGCCAAAGCTAGATAACATCTGACATGGGAAGATTTGGAGGATAGACTTAAGCAGCACCTTTCTCTGCTAGGAATGCAATATGTTTCCCCAAGGACTGATATTTTGTCCAAATTGAGACACTTAACTTTAGTTATTTCCTCATAAATGGTCCGTTCTCACCACATCTTTTCTTATGACCTATGCGTGTCAAATTCCATAGGGAATTTAAATGTCGCTGTTTAAAATACCTGCCAGGTGGTGGTTCCACAGCGGCTGCTAATTTTGCACTGATAAAATGAGACGGCAGGTACAAAAGTGCCATTTTCATTTGATATTTATTATTCACTATCGTCAGAGCAAAATGTTTCGTAAGGTATAATACATGTTAATATGATAAATTTATGAGTATTTTCCAGGCACAGAATCTTTAAAATATATATTTTACATATAGCTTTATTATTAAAAATTAGCGAGAAATCTCAGCACTTAATCAAATTATCAATGTTTTCATTTAGCCCAGTCACCTTTTAGTCCTTTGTGCGTATGGTTAGGTACATCAAGTACTGATAAAAATTATAGCATGCGTGAATAATTCACACTAGGTAATGATTATGCCCTAATTAAACAATCGTGTCATTTTTAAAGAGAGCTAGAGAGATACAACCATGGGTACAGAAAAGCAATAATAACAAATTTGGCAGATACATGCAGATCATTTGAGCCTTCATGATGAGGTTTTCATGTTGGCACATCATAATTTTAAGTCTGGCAGCAAAAGTTTCCATTCCCTTTTGTAAGAAGGCAGGCAGAATGTAGTTGAAACTGTTTTTGTAAATCTAGCATATATATATTTTATGGAACTTATGACATTACAGATGCTGAAAGTTGGTCAGGTCAAAAGGATACTCTGGGTAAATGCAATCCACATATAATATCACAACTCCATTATATTCATCAATTGTATTTCCACTTCAAAGTTCAAAGCAAAAGTTACTTTAGAGACTGGTTCTCTTATCATGATGATATATTTGTCACATTACTTTTTTAATAAAGCTAATTCTGAATGTTACTTATTTTTACACTCAGCAATGCAATCTAACTTTGTGCTGCCTGGATATTTATAACTTATTTTCAAAATGAAATTAACCTACTCTTTGCTCTTGTCTTAAAACAGCCTCTGGCTAAAAGCAATTTAATTCTGATTCTAGTAAATTAATATTGATCTCTTTGCCTATGACAAACCTAAGGATGAAGCAACCAAATGAGCATTCATGTTATTTCCACTCCTTTCTCCCTCTCCCTTCATGCTAACAAGCAGGGAACTGGCTAAATGGCAGGCCCCAAAAGAAAAAGGATGATTCAAAGATTCTGGACAGAACAGTTTTCATTTTTAATTATTCAGATAAATAAGAGTTGAGTGGCTTAGTTGCAGCACATTAAAGTGATGAAAGTATTGAAAAGGCAAATAATTCATCAAACCTTCTGTATAATCCAAATTCTTTAGCTTAGACCTTAGATGCTTGACTCAAACCTAACTGGGCAACACCCTAGACTTTCCCATACCCATGGCTTTGCTTATGCCAGTCAAACCCTTTCTGTTCAACTTTCAGGGATTAGACCTGTTCATTATAAAGAGACTAGTTTAATTTCCCCTTAATTAATTTTAACCTGCCTACTATGAGCCAGGCATTTACTAAGCATTGGAAACTCATAGTCTAATGAAGAGGATAATCTCAGGTCTGCTGTGGGATGAAGAGGGTCATGATGTTTTGTTTCCTTCTCTATTCCAAAATGTGGTTAAGGAACAGGGGGAAATAGATGGGTGAAGGAAGGATGGAAAGTCAACATGGCAATGTGAGTCAGGCTGTGCTAGGTGTGTGGATGAGAGGCTTTGGAGCCCTCAGTCACCAGTAAGACTAGGAGCAGGTGCCCCAGACAGACGGAGCATCTTCCTGCACAATTTATTTCCTTTGTATAGGTATCTTCCCTCGACCTAATGGCTTTCCTCGGAAATCATACAGCATTCTGTCCTTGGCACACCTCTGCCTGGAATGTCTTCCCAACCCATCTTTCTGAAAACAAACGATCTTATAAACAGCCTCTTTTCCTACCTGTTGTTAACTTTCTAGTACAAATAAAATCCTCTAGTGTAAATAAGAACACTCCTTTTTTGGGGGTGGGGGGTGGGAGACAAAGCCTGACTCTGTCGCCCAGGCTGGAGTGCAGTGGCATGATCTTGGCTCACTGCAACCTCCACCTCCCAGGTTCAAGTGATTCTCCTGCCTCAGCCTCCCAAGTAGCTGGGACTACAGGCACATGCCACCACGCCTGGCTAATTTTTTGTATTTTTAGTAGACACACAGTTTCACTGTGTTAGCCAGGATGGTCTGGATCAACTGACCTCGTGATCCGCCCACCTCAGCCTCCCAAAGTGCTGGGATTACAGGCGTGAGCCACTGTGCTCAGCCTGGAACACTCTTTTCAAGCAGGATCAATGAATGTTTTTTATTCATGATAGATACAATTCATGCCAAACACAAGCATATAAATATTTCATATTCTACTTGTTAATACTAAATACAACAGTCTAGAGACTACCTGAAGAACCTTCCCTCCCACCTCTGAGCCACAGCACAATGGTCTCTGTTCCAAAGGATTTGGGTGTGGCTTCACTGCTTAGACAAACTTGGTTTTCCTTCTGTAGGGATCTCACTAGCGAGAAACTATGTAAGAAACAGCAGCCCTTGAGGGCTGACAATGTATAAAAGATACATAGTCAATGTCTGTGAAATCTGATGGCATTGATTGAAACTCCTTTTGTATTCACATTTAAAAACATATGATGTTTTAATATGCTTAGTTGACTATAGTTTTATGCATTTTATTCTTTTGAAATGTACACTTCAAGGCAGTTTTTTGCAATGGAAAAAAATAGTATAACTCAAAATAATAAACAGACTCAATCCTTAACCCATTATCATTTCATTGAAGGGAATAATCAAAGAGTTATTTATCATGAGACCATATATCAAAATGAACAGATAACTATACCATATCAAGAAATGAATTTTAGCTTCAGTACAAAAAATAAAATAGTACCATTCACAAGTATCACTATTAATTCCCATATATTACCAATATTTAAGAAACCATTCAACAAAGAAACAGTGAATCTGAACAACACTGTAGACCAAGTGAATCTAACAGATATATACAGAACATTCAACCCAACAACTGCAGAATATACATTTCTTTTCAAGCATACATGATGCCTTCTCCAGGATAGATCACGTATTAGGTTACAAAACAATTCTTAACAAATATAAAAATAATGAAATCATACTAAATATCTTTCTTGACTGCAGTGAAATGAAACTAGAAATCAATAGCAGAAGGAAAACTGAAAAATACGTGGAAATTAAACAGCACAACTTTAAATAACCAATAGGTCAAACAAATCAAACGTATCAAAACTTATGCAATGAAACCGAAGCAGTGCTAAGACGGAAGTTTATAGTCACAAATACCTACATTAAAAAAAGAAAGATATCGAACAACTTAACTTTATACCTTAAGAAATTAGACCAAAAAATAAAATAGAGAATAGAAAAACAGTAAGAAAAAATCAACTAAAACTTGGGCTTTTGAAAAGATAAACAAAATTGCTAGGCTTAGAAAAAGGAGAGTGAAGACTCAAATAAAACCAGAAATGAAAAAGACATTGTAACTGATGCTGCAGATGAAAAAGGCCATACAGACTACTGTAAACAGTTATAGGTCTACGAAGTGGATAATCTAGAAGAAATGGATAGGTTCCTAGAAGCATGCAACCCACCAGAATGAATCATGAAGGAATGGAAAATCCAAGCAGACCTATCTAGTAAGGAGATTAAATCGGTAGTCAAAAACCTTCCATAAAATAAAAGCCCAGGATTAGATGGCTTCATTTTTCCCAAACATTTAAGGAAGAATTAATGCCAATCCTCAAACTCTTCCATATAATTAAAGAGGAGGAACACTTCCAAACTAGTTTTTTTTTTTTTTTTTTCCTATTTTTGTTTAATTTATTTAAGACCACCTCCTTACAATTTCCAGAGAGAAAATACAAAACAAGAAACAGACTTGGTTTCAAATACATAACCAGGTGCTGGAGTTTAAAGCATCACTGATAACATTGTTACAGAAGAATGGCAGCTTACTCCAGGGCACTTCAGTATTCCTGAGGAATAAACGTGATTTCTCTTGTCCTCCCACTGGGATGTTCTCAGGTGACGTCACTGCTCCTGCTCTTTGACATATTTTCCGTGTAGGAGATATGGAGCCTGGAAATCATGCTGACAGTTGGAGTAAGCCATTCCTAATCCCATGCCAGAACCGAAGGCTAACGGCCACATTCTTCTTTTAAAGAAGGTAAGTGAGAAAACAATTCCTAATCCCAAACCAGTACCTATCTTCACGACCGCATCCGCCAGGCACCGGTCCCACTTCCTGCCGAGCTCCGATTCCGACATGTTCCCCACCCCGCGCCTCCAGCTTCCCTCTCGACCTCCTGAACTAGTTTTATGAGGCAGTATTACCCTCAAACCAAGCCAGATAAAGACACACAAGAAAAGAAAAGTATAGGCCAATATCCTGGATGAACATAGATGTAAAAATTCTCTACAAAATACCAGCAAACAGAATTCAACAGTATGTTAAAAAGATCATTCACCATGACCTAGTGGGATTTATTCCTAGGATGGTTCAACATACAAAAATCAATTTATGTGACATACCACATTTACAGAATGAAGGATAAAAATCACACAATCATCTAAGATAAAAAAGTGTTTGATAAAATTCAATATCCTTTCATGACTAAAAAAAGTCAACAAAGTAGGAATAGAGGGAAATTACCTAAACCTTATAAAGGCTATCTATGAAAAGGCTATAGCTAACATCATACTCAAAGGTGAAAAACTGAAAACTTTTCCATTAAGATCGGAAACAAGGCAAGGATGCCCATTCTTGCCACTTCTATTCAACATAGTACTGGAAATCCTAGCCAGAGCAATTAGGCAGAAGAAATAAATAGTCTCCAAATTGAAAAGGAAGAAGTAAAACTGTCCTTACATTTACAGATGATAGGATTTTATATAGAGAAAACTCTAAAGACTCCACAAAAAAACCTGTGAGAACTAATAAACAAATTCAGCAAAGTTGCAGGATACAGAAATCAACATACAAAATCAGTTGCATTTCTATACAATATTAATAAACTATCTAAAAAGAAAATTAGGAAAACAATCCCGTTTACAATAACATCATACTTAGGAATAACCTTAACTAAGGAAGTGAAAGATTTACATACTAAATCCTATAAAACTTTGATGAAAGTAATTAAAGGAGACACAAACAAATGCAAAGACAACTCAAGCTCATGGATGGAAGATTTAATATTGTTACAATTTCCATACGACCCAAAGCAATCCACAGATTCAATGCAATCCTCATCAAAATCCTAATGGTATTTTTTAAAGAAATAAAAAAATTCTAATATCCATATGGAACCAAAAAGAGCTTAAATAGCCAAAACAGTCTTGAAAAAGAACAAGGCTGGAAGCAACACATTTCCTGATTTCAAATATATTACAAAGTGACAGTAATTTAAAAAGTATGGCAATGGCATAAAGACTGACATAGATCAATGGAACAGAACAGAGAGCCCAGAAATACATTCATGGATATATGGTCAAATGATCTTTGACTGAAATGCCAAGAATACAAAATGGAGAAGAAGAGTCTCTTCAACTAATGGCATTGTAAAAACTGGATATGCACGTCCAAAAGAATAAAATTGGATTATCTCTCACTATACACAAAACATCAACTCAAGATAAAGACTTAAACATAAGACTTGAAACTGTAAAATTTCTAGAAGAAAACACAGGGGAAAATCTTCAAGACATTAGTTTTGGCAATACTTTCATGGATATGATACCAAAAGCATAGGCAACAAAAGCAAAAACAGACAAGCAGGGCTAAATAAAACTAAAAAGCTTCTATACAACCAGGGAAATAACAGAATGAAAAGGAAACCTATGGAAGGAGAGAAAATACTTGCAAATTATGTATCTGATAAGAGGTTAATTCCTAAAATATATAATGAATTCTTATAATTCTATAGGAAAAAAACTAATAACTCAATTTAAAAAATGGTCAAAGGACATAATAGATATCTCTCAAAAGAAGACACACAAACGGCCAGCATGTATGTATATGAAAAGAGGCTCAAAATCACCGATCATCAAGGGAATGCAAATCAATGCCATGTGAGATATCATCTCATATCTCTTAGCATGCTATTATCAGAACAACAATTAGAAATGTTGGCAAGGATGTGGATAAATCGTAACCTTTATATACTGTTGGTAGAAATGATAGAAATACAGAATGGGGAAGCTGCTACAGAACCGTAGATTCCTCAAGAAGTTAAAGATAGAACTACTATGTGATCTAGCCATCCCACTTCAGAGTATTTACCCAAAGGAATTGAAATCAGGAACTCAAAGAGATATTAGCACTCCCATGTTCACTGCAACACTATTCACTATAGCCGAGATATGGAAACAACAGTTCATTGAAAGATTAATGGATTTCTAAAATACAGTGTAATAGCTGGGCTTGGTGACTCATACCAATAATTCCAACTGCTTGGGAGGCTGAAATGGGAGGATCCCTTGAACCAGGAATTTTAGACCAGCCTGGGCAACATAGGAAGACCCATCTCAAAAAAGAAATGTAGTATATACATACAATGGCATATTATTTAACCTTAAAAAAGAAGGAAATCCTTACATTTGCAACAAAATAAATGAACCTTGAGAACATTATGCTAAGTGAAACAAGCAAGTCAAAGGACAAATATTGCATGATTCCACTTATATGAGGTATCTAAAATAAACTCATAGAAGCAAAGAATAGAATGGTGGTTGGCAGAGGCTAAGGGAAGGGAGAAAGGGGGAGTTGATAATCAACAGATATAATTTCAGCCTACAAGACAAATATGTTTTAGAGATCTGCTGTACATAATGCCTACAGATAACAATACTGTATAGTACACTTAAAAAATCTGTTAAGAGTGTAGATCTCATAGTAAATGTTCTTACCACATTAAAAAAGAGAGAGAAAAAAGAAAAAAGAGAGAAAAAGAAAGAAAAAGAGAGAAAGAGAAAAATAATGAATCACAGCACATTCTAACTTACACATATCTGCAAAAAGGTTTACAACATCAGATCCTGGTTAGAAAAATCACTTCTCAGTTTTGAATTATGCTCAGTTTGTTCCTTTCTTTTCATTTTCTGACAGACTATCTGTTAAGAGATATTTAATAATTAGCCAGTTACAACGTGTTGGGAGTTCAGACTTTCCCTGGCTTTTAGGATACAACATCTTACCATCGTGATCACTGCTACGCCCCCTCCCACGCCTTCCACATTGCTGTTTTTTGGGAAGAAGAGCATTTCAGGAACCATCACATCAATGCATTCTGGTAGGGTCAGGACAGTAAGGTTGTGGGGACTGGGAACAGTGGACAGAACAGATGAGAGTGGGCCTGATGGAAACATGGCCCAGAAACTACCTAGCAAGCTAAATAAAATCCCCTCGTTGCTTTCAAAGAAGACATATCTGAGGCTTGATAATTATTTATACTCTATACCACAAGAGGACAGGATCAGTAGTAAATAAACAAAAGCTGTTTTTTTTAAATAAACAAATGTAAAAATTTTTTAATTTAGCACACAGTTACTTCAGTCACAGTTATAGGCATGCAGTTACTTCAATCAGTTTCCCATTCCTTTTTTCATGAGAAGCCAGATCAGGCTTCCAGGCAAACAATCAAGTACCCTATAAGGTTTTTTTAATTGAATTCTAGATGTGATGCTTCTCATGGAGATGGAGACCTGACTGACCTGTAGATTGCTGTACATGTATGCATGGTTGGACTTTATTATTATTATTATTTTTTGAGACGGAGTCTTGTTCTGTTGCCCAGGCTGGAGAGCAGTGGTGCGATCTTGGCTCACTGCAACCTCCGCCTCCTGGGTTCAAGCAATTCCCCTGCTTCAGCCTCCCGAGTAGCTGGGATTACAGGCACGCGCCACCACACCTGGCTAATTTTTGTATTTTTAGTAGAGACAGGGTTTCACCATGTTAGTCAGGCTGGTCTCGAGCTCCTGACCTCATGATCCGCCCATCTTGGCCTCCCAAAGTGTTGGGATTTCAGGTGTGAGCCCCTACCCCGCCACATGAGCTAAGTAATAGAAGCCATTGTTATTATCATTGTACAAAGCTTTCTAATGAGCTAAGTAATAGAAGCCATTGTTGTTATTGTTGTACAAAGTTTTCTTTTCTACAATGTTTTATACAAGTTTTTTTAATTCTACAATGAAGTCAGAGTTTTGAAACTCTAGCAATAATATAATAATTTCTAAATCTACCTTAATATTTTACTTCTGTCATTCACTTTCTAATCCTCTAATTCACATGAGCAAAAAGGGGAATTTACTTAATGTAATACATAGCTTAACAGGTATACAGTTAGGTTTCAGAGAGGACTATTTCAAAAGCAATTATTTTACAGTTAGTTCAAAACCTTACAACATTTATTACCAAGAAAAAAAAGCATCACATTGCTAATTATGACATGAATGTTAGTTCCAAAATTTTTTTTTAAATGCTTTTGCTTCAAAATGAAACAACACATTGAACACAAAGGCAGAGGAATATGGTGAAGACATGTGCAAGAAAAGAAATAGCATTAATAAGAAATGGTTTGCTTTGAAGGTCCTTGCTAAGCTTCATCACTGAGAACATTCTACTGCAGTAGGGCTTCTCCACTGAGGGGCTCAGGGGCATGGTGATGGTAGGGAAATAAACTGCTTCCTGTTTAAAAGGAACTTACTATATGCATCTGTCATGTGGGAACATCGGTTCCTCCTCCCATCCTAGGATAAAATGAAAAGGGGGGAGAAAAAGATATTTTTCATCTGAAAAAGGGCGTAAGAAAGACTAAGCAAATGGCCAAAAAAAAAAAATTGAACTTTCATGATTTGAACAGATATGCACATACATGTTAAATACATGGATTTTAAAAATTTAGTAAAAATTCTAACATGAATCTAACATGGCCAAACATAGATCAATGGTAAGTGTGTCATGGACCCAACTTTGTAATTAATCCCAGATCTGTGCATCTGAAATCCACAAAAAGAGAATGCTATGATCCCATTTGTTCAATAAAACCTACTTGTGTGCGTGTTTTGAATAGGTGTGTACATTTTTGTGTGTGCCCCCCATATATGTGTACATTCTTTAGTACATGTGAATATACGTTTATAGTCTTGTGTTACTATATGTATACATATGGATACACAGAGTTTGTGTACAAAAACTGTCAAAAAGGATATCTCAACTATTCAGATGGTTCCATCTTATTTATTTAGTAGCTATTTTAATTAATGAAATAAATACCCATGAACCTACTGGGCAAAATAAAATCTGAAATCTTAATAATAACCATATCTATCTATATGATTCAGAGCTCCCCATTCGTGCTCTCCTCACCTGAGTTAATCATCATCCTCAGTCTCATGTTCATATAACCTTTCCCCTGATGCAATAATTTATTTTGGGTATATACTTGTGCTTTTCAATATGGTAGCAGCTAGTACCATGTGGCTACTGAGCATTTAAAATTTGATTGAGGAACTAAGTTTTAAATTTCATTTAGTTTAAATATAAAAACTTGAAGTGATACAAAATGTGTTTATGTTAAACACCACTCCATTGTTTTGTTTTCCCTACATGTTCCAACCTGTAGGGTACTATTGAGGAAGTTCTCGTGGCAGGTCCATGTGTCCTCTCTGGTAGTACGTCCCCCATTGAATTGGTGTTAGAGATTGATTTAGTTCAAATAACTTTTTCCTGTTCATCCAGGTAACACTGTAATGTGTTTGTTGAACGCTTGTAGACAGCACGAGTTATGAGGATCCCTTTGTATCTTGTTATTGGTAATTAAATTTACATTTTTTATTTTAATTATTATATAATTAAATATTTTTAGTTAAAAATAAGCATAGACAAATTTTAAAATCTAAAAAAATCAGAATTGAGAGGAGATGCAGAAACTAGTAACAGACAATAAAGAAAAAAGGGACTGAAGGAAGGTATGTTGGAAATTTCATGATGAATAACAATTGCCATTTGTTAGAACATAGCAAGAGGAAAAAAATGCTGTTATATAAAAAAAAGTAAAGATAGTATGACTTAAAACAGAATCTGAGCTTATAACTTTGTTTAGCTATAAATGGCTTAGATCTTTACACAGACAAAAGACCAACTTTTCAATGGACATACAGTTATTTCAGTTATAGAAGTTTTGCTAAAATATTATCAGAAAAGACTAAACAGGTATGTAACAAAAAGTAAAAGATTTTCCAATCAAGCCACCAAACAATTGCCTGAAGAATACAAGGTCTTTCTAACAAAACCTAAGACCAACTGATTCAAAATGTAAAAAGTCATTAATTAAAACTTTAGTTTCAGATGAAAGTACAACATAAAGGCACTGCCTAATTGATACTTGAGGTATGTTTTATCTCAAAAGACTTCCTAATTTATAAAGAAACATCCATTTACAACTTGAAAAACGAAATTCATGGTTTAGATATTTTCGAATCTTTTATCTCTGTCGAAGAATTTTAGTTAGATATACAAAAATTAAATTCTATCAAGATGGATGGTGCTTCAGCAATGTTAGTTTTTAAAAAAAATCTGAATTTTTTAAAAATTGGAATTTATTGTAATTTTAAAACAAAAGACCAACGTTCTCTTACTCCTTCATTCCACTGTATGGTATCTATGTTCTGTTTTCTGAAGCAAACTTGAAAAGTGTTACAGATGCTGTTGTTGAATTGTTCAGCGTAGCAGATGCTATGGATGAATGCTAGTTAATGGAACTGGTAAAAGAAACAGAAGACAATGAACATAATAATCTGTGTTCTTTGCCAATGTTTGTTGATCAAGTAATGGAAAAGATTTACAAAGATTTGCTGTACTGTTCAAGATTTTGTTGAAACAAAAGAAATGCTTGTTAAATATTAATTTATTTATTATTTTTTTTTTTTAGACAGAGTCTTGCTCGGTCACCCAGGCTGGAGTGCTGTGACATGATCTCAGCTCACTGTAACCTCTGCCTCCCAGGTTCAAACGATTCTCCTACCTCAGCCTCCCAAGTAGCTGGGATTGCAGGTGCCCGCCATCATGACCGGCTAATTTTTGTATTTTTAGTAGAGACGGCATTTCACCATGTTGGTCAGGCTGGTCTCAAACTCCTGACCTCAAGTGATCGGCCCACCTCAGCCTCCCAAAGTGCTGGGATTACAGGCGTTAACCACCATGCCTGGCCAAATATGCAAAAATTAAAGACAAAAATGACTGAGTAACTTTGATAGCACACAGCATATGAGAAAGCTAAATTTGAAGTTCTAAGGAAAGGAAAAGCTGATTTGTGACCTAGTTAAAGAGGAACAAAATTTTAGACTAAAATTGCAGCTTTTCAGAGTGCAATATAATATACAATAATAATTTCATATATTTTCTAATATGAATAAACTTCAAGAAAATTTGCATATTTATTGAAATTGATAAACATTGTTGCTTATCAATTTATGCAAAACCCCTTCAAATTCAATGTGGGTAATATTGAGTCGATGTGTGTTAGTGAATTAACTTAACTTGAACAGGTGTAGTTTTGAAGTCAATATGCTTTTGCTTCCAAGTCAAATCAAGACAAATCAGTTTTGTCAATGTGGATGCAAATATTACAAGAAAATAATTTCTCACTTAATTCAGTTATTGAAAAACCTTTAAATATGTTTGGAATTACTTAGGTATGTGATCCTACCTTTTGAACTGTAAATTTTAGGAAATATAAATGCAGATTAAATATGTCCAATGAAAATGTTATGTCCAAAATGAGAGCTACTAGAAGTCAAGCTTGCCCAACCTGTGGCCCACAGGTTCCATGCAGCCCAGGATGGCTTTGACTGTGGCCCAAAACAAATTTGCAAACTTTTTTAAAACATTATGATTTGTTTTTTCTTTTTGCTCATTAGCTATTGTTAGTGGTAGTGTATTTTATCTGTGGCCCACGACAATTCTTCTTCCAACATGGCCCAGAGAAGCCAAAACATTGAACCCCCCTGCTACGAGTGTAAAGTATACAACAGATTTAGGAAATTTAGTAAAAAAATGTAAAATATTTCATTGATAATGTCATGTTGATTACATGTTAAAATGATATAATGAGTTAAATAAAATATATTATTAAAATTTATTTTACCTATTTAAATACAACCACTAGAAAATTGAAAGTTACAAATGTGGCTCAGATTTTATTTCTGTTGGGCAGTACTGACTGATATATATATATTCAGAAATTGAATTGTTAATTTGTAAAATATTCAATTAACACTAGAAAATAATACCAAATTGTTCTGCAAAGCTGCCCTATCACTTAATATTCCTACTAGCATTGTATCATATCCATATCTTCGCTGACTGGTATTGCCACATTTTTAAATTTTTGCCAAGTGAATGGGTACGCCATTATGATCTTAATCTGCATTTTCTTGGTCACTAATGGTACTAAACATCTCTTCGTATGTTAATTGGCCATATATTTTTCCTCTGCTATGGAATGTTTGCTCATGTTTTGGCCATTTTTCTTTAGTATTTTTCTGTTTGTGCTTTTCTTATTTATTTGTTGGTTATTACTATTGAAGACCCTGAATATAAAATTAAATATAAGATTCACTTACATTTCAGAACGTGTTCAAGTAGAATCGGCCTTGGTGATTGTCATGCAAAATCATATTGACTCATAATATACAGAATAACAGAGATCTGAACACGGGTCTACATTAGAGATCTAAGAATTTTGTGGGCCGAGGCTGGGAGACTTTAGCAGGAATAAATGAATTTAAGAAGGAAGGGAGGAGAGGAGTCCAGCATGATGTTTGTTTAAAATTCTCAAGGTAGCATTTATCCCATCATGGTCATTTAGGTCAACAAGTTTGAAATGAGAAGACCTGGCATATACATCTCAATTATCCTTTT
Source organism: Ateles fusciceps (assembly GCA_036589455.1). NCBI lineage: Eukaryota > Metazoa > Chordata > Mammalia > Primates > Atelidae > Ateles > Ateles fusciceps. The sequence goes on from JAZHEH010002780.1 coordinate 1,506,753, forward strand.
TTTATCTCTTGTAGCAATGACACAAGAACCAGGAGCCAGCCTTGGAATAAGCCTGCCTCAAGACTGCCTAAAACGAAACCCATTCCAGTTTATGGGACTGAGTGAGGATAGTTATAGAACAAAAGTTGCATGAAGAAAAAAAGTTATCTTGGAGTTGGAAGAGCTGGGTTCAAACTTCAGGCTTGCCACTTTCTCGCGCCATTTTTGAGTATTCACTTCTTGAGCTCCCGTTTACTTACTTAAAAAAAAAAAGGCTGCGATATATAAAGTTTATCACTGCTATATCACTCTATAATTTATAACTGCTTCCTTTTCATCCTCACAACTCTCTATTTCTATTTTACATTCAAGAGAACTGAGGCAGAGAGAAATCAGTGATTTGTTTATTGAATATTCTTCTACTATTGAAGAAACAAAAGCAAGGTAAAACCCAAGTGCTCTAAACTTGAGACTTGCCGTTGCAATGCCATGTTTAATTCCCCCTGGTCTCCAAATTTGGGCTAGGAGTGTTGCTTTTTTCCTAAAGGAAAAAAAAATTTCTTTTTCAACTAATAAAATAGCTTTTTTTTTAATTAAAAAAATTCCAGACTTACAGAAAAGTTGCAAGAATAGTATAAAAATCCCATATGCATTTTGCCCAGATTCTCCAAAATGTTAATATTTTACCTCTCTTCTTCTCTGCCCTCCTTTTCTATGATATGTAAAGAAAGCAGAAGCTTCAAATTGGAATATTTAAAACTCCATGATCTTTTCAGAGTTTCAAGCAGAAATAACCAGTACAAGTGTGTAAGCTTGTTTCTGATGCCTAGAAGCCACCCTGTCACATATTACTCAGGTGGGGGTTAGCCTATGGTTCTAAACTGAGGAAAATTTTTCCCCCTCAGGGAACATTTGGCAATGTCTGGAGACATTTTTGATTGTCAAGGCTGGAGAGGGGTACTGCTGGCATCTAGTTGGTAGAAGCTGGGGGATGCTGACAAATATCCTACAATGGATATGGCAGCCCCCTCCACAAGACAGCCTTAAGACTCTATGTTTTATCTCTTTCTGGAGTCTGCATTATAATCTAACTCTGCCCTATCCAGTGTTAGCCACTAGTAACCTGTGGCTGTATAAATTAAATGGAACTTCTACTTCCAATCAAGATGGAGTAATAGGGACTATATTTACCCTTCTGACTAAAACAATTAAAAAAAGAGAGAGATGAAAACTACATCGTCTGAAATGAAAAATGCATTTGTTGAACTGACAACAATTTGACATTTTAGAAGAAACGACTAGTGAACATGAATGCAAAGCAATAGAAGCTATCAAAAATGAAACACAGAGAAAGACTTTAAAAAAAGAACTGATCATCAATGAATTATGGGACAATATCAAGTGGGCAAATTCATCTAAAATTAGAGTCCCCAAAGAAAAAGGGAGAGACCAAAAATATTTGAAAACAAATGGCTGACAGTTTTCAAAACTTGATGAAAACTAGGCCCATGCACAGATCCAAGAAATCAAACACAAAGCACAAGAAACATGAAGGAAACCACACCAAGTCTCATAACCAAATTGCTTAAGACACCAATGAAAAAGAGAATATCTTAAAAGCATACAGAAAAAAAGACTCGTATATACAGAAGAACGTAGATATGAAAAAGACTTAAATGAGGAACAAACGGATGCCTGTTTTCACTTTTTTCTTTATTTTTTCTTATTTTCTTATTATTATTATCATTATTATTTTGAGACGGAGTCTCGCTCTGTCACCCAGGCTGGAGTGCAGTGGCACAATCTTGACTCACTTCAACCTCTGCCTCCCTAGTTCAAGGGGTTCTCCTGCCTCAGCCTCCTGAGTAGCTGGGATTATAGGCACGCACCACCACACCTGGCTCGTTTCTCTCTCTCTCTTGTGTGTGTGTGTGTGTGTGTGTGTGTGGTTTTAGTAGAGATGGGGTTTTCACATGTTGGCCAGGCTGGTCTCAAACTCCTAATCTTAAGTGATCTGCCCACTTTGGCCTCCCAGCACCCAGCTCACTACTTTTTCCAACTTTTCACTGGAGGTTCTTCTCAGTGTAATAAAGAAGAATAAAGAAATACAAGGCATTCAGATTGGGAAGGAAGAAGTAAAACTGTCTTTATTTACAAGATATAATTGTCTATGTTACAAAATATGGTGTAATCTACTAAAAAGCTACTGGAAGTACTAAGTGAGTTTAGCAAGGTTGTGACATATAAGATCAATATAAAAATGAATTGTATTTATATATAATAATTGAAAATTCAAATTAAAATATCAATATCACTTAAAATAGCATCAAAAACATGAAATATTAGGGATGCATCTGGCGAAAAGGTGCCAGATTTGCATAGTGAAAACTGTGCATCGTTGCTGAGAGAAATTAAAGAAGACCTGAGCAAACAGCGAAAAATACTGTGTTCATTTGTTGGAAGACACAATGTTGTCAAAATGCTAACTCTTTCCAAACTGATATATAGTTCAATGCAATGCCAATCAAAATGTCAACAGGTTTTAAAAAAGAATTTGGTGGAAACTGACAAGCTAATTCTAAAATTCATGTACAGAGGCAAAACAACCTTGAAAAAGAACAAAGTTAGATGGCTAACACTACCTGATTTCAAGTTATATTTATCAAAACAGTGTTGCATTGGCATAAATATATGCAAAAAGATCAATGGAATAGAATAGAGAGTCCAGAAATAAACCCACAAATATATGATCAATTATTTTTCAACAAAGTCGTGGAAGTGTTTGAACAGAGGTGGAAAGATTGGATATCTATAGGCGAAATCCAGCACTACTACCACCACCACACAAAGCACTTCAACTCTTCAAACCCTTATCTCACACCATAAACGAAAATTAACTCAAAAATCATAGTCCTAAACCCTGAAACCTAAAACTATAAAACTTCTAAAAGAAACCATAGGAGAAAATAATAGTAGCCTTGCATTAGGCCAGTGATTCTTAAATATGACACCAAAAGCACTATCCATAAAAGAAAAAAACTGATTAAACTAGACTTCATTAAAATTTAAAAACTTTTGTCCTTTGAAAGATACTATGGAGACAATGAAAGGACAAGTCACACACTCAAAGAAAATATTTTCTAATAATATATATGATAAAGGACATATTCATAATATATAAAAACTCTCTATACAATAAATATGAAAAAAACTAACCCAATAAAACTATAGGAAAAGACTTAAACAACAGTTCATCTAGGAAGATACATGAATGGCAAATAAGCACAGGAAAAGATGCTCAACATCATTAGTCATGAGGGAAATTAAAATTAAAACATAAAACACCTGATAAAATGTCTAACATGAAAATGATCACACTAAGCTCATGAGGACGTGGAGCAACTGGAACACTTCACACACTGCTGGCGAGAGTGAAAATGGGACAACCAGTTCAGAAAATAGATTGGCAGTTTCTTAAAAAGTTAAACAGACATCCACCATAGAGCCCAGCCAATTCCATTCCTAAGTAATTATGAATGAGAATGAAAGCGTATGTCCACATAGAGACCTGCACAAAAATGATCAAAGCAGCTTTATTTATAATACCTAAGAAATAGAAACAACCCAAATGTCTATCATCATTTGGATGATAGTAAACAAACTGTTGTAGATCCAAACTATGAAATATTAGTAATAAAAAGTAATGAGGTATTGATATACACATTACGTGGATAAATCCCAAATTTATGCTGAGTGACAGAAAGTATATATGTGTGTGTGTATACACATTCATTAATATAAAATTCTAGAAAAAGCAAACTAATTTATAATGGCAGCATAACAGTGGCTGCCAGTGGATATAGGGGCAGAAGAGGAGAGGAGGGAGAGATTACAGAAGCTCGTAAGGTAATGTTGGAAGTGATGGAAATGTTCATTATCTTAATTGTGGTAGTAGTTTCAAGAGGGGGATAAAAATATCAAAACTTACCATATTTTATACTTTACACACATGCAATTTATTATGCAAAGATTATACTTCAGTAAAGCTGTTAATTTTAAAACTAATTACAATTAAGTAGAATTAAAAGTTCAGTTTCTTACTTATACTAGTCACATTTCACGTTCTTAGCCACATGTGGCTAGTGGCTACCATTTTAGACAGCCAAAATGCAGAACATTTCCATCACCGTTGAAAGTACTGTTGGTTAACACTGATCTAACTCATGCTTAAAACAGCATCTGTTTCTTTCACTTCTCCTCCACCTACCAACCCCAAACTTCAGGGGTGGTAATAAGCATGGCAGTATGGCACTGATATATAACTTATCCGAGAACTTTGAAAAACAGATTTTATTAAGTTAGTTTTAATGTAACTTTGCTGTGAAGCAAAATATACCTTCTATTCATAAACATATAGCACACTGTTTCCTCATTTAGATATCACAGCTTCTATGGATTATATTTAATTAGTTTCCTCCAAAGCTCAAGTTGATGGCAACTTTAAACTAAATGATATGGAAAGAAATGAAATAGATAACTCCCTCTCGGAACTTACTTTCTCCTTGTAATCAAAGTAGTTATTGCTTTGCTATAACTCCTGAGTATACATTTTTATATACTCATAAATATCAAAATATTATGTTACATAATGCAGTTGAATTTTCCTATTTAAAAGAATCAAGTATATAATTCTTACACAACACATAAACACAAGTTTCAAATGTGAGAACAGACATTAAAATAAACACCATGTATGCACTGAAATGTTTCACATTCATTAAACAGTTCATAAAATTAGGACGGAGAGGTTGTTAAACTAGTATTCTTACTGAAGCTTTTTCCCTTCCTGCAATATAGCTCTTAGTTTTCAGTTAGAGGTGATTGTATTTCAGAAAAAAACTCAAACTCTATTTTCTGCCCCATTCTGTGTTGTCTATGGAAGAGTCTCTGCTTGGAGGTTTTGTTTCAACATACAGAATGCAGGGCTGAAATCCTCAACCATCCTTGTTCCAAAGCCTGATACACAAACCTTTCATATATATTTTGATGTCTGAGTCATCTCTGTCTTAGAAATGGAATACAGAAAAAGGTAACTGGGGTAGGGGGGGGAGAAGGGAGAATGGTGGCCAGTGTAGACAAACCAAGGCGACCCCCCAGACTGTGTATTGTAGCAGATAAGCAAGAAGTACGAAAATAGAAATCAAGTCCCTCTGTTGTTTGCAGAAGCAGAACTCAGAAGCCAGCTTCACTTACTTTTTTACACCGACAGAGCCATTTTCCTTGTTTTCCATGTCAACAGATAGCATGGGAAGGCTGCAGGGTTCCTTTACTTCAGCAACTAATCAATAAGGGAGAAAAGCTTGTGTTTAATTCTTAGAAAGTGAGAGAAGAATATATATTCTGAATCGGAAACATAATGGTCCCTTTTACAGCTTCACACCAGTTCACGTATGTTTGTTTAAATCTCCAGTTCCCTCGGCGATTGGAGAGATGTGATTAAACCTAAAGAACTGGAGACAGATTGGGGTGCTTTCATCTGTACTGGCACTCCCTGCCTTCCTTGACAATAAGCATTTGCAAATGAAATTGAATCCTCGTTCAAAACAAGTACTGTGTGAACTGGCACAGCTTCTTCTGGGTGCCTAGCTCTCACTTAAGACACTGCAACTCATAAATGAGTCAAAGTAGAGAAAAACAATCCCCCTTTTCCTGCCCCCCTCCCATTATGGGCTGTGATTTGTTTTTCTTATTGCATTTGTTTTTTTGTCCACTCCCCCTTGCTCCTAGAGTTTTTCATTGCAATGCAGAAGGACACTTAAAGCTTTTGTCAGCAAGTATTCCCCTACCTCACATTCTCAACGAAAGCCTCAAAAACCCGTCTGTGAGATGGCCATGCTGTGGTAAAGCAGGAAGCTCACAAAACATGCCAGATAGCCCTTAGCACAGAAAGGTGGTGCCGGGTGTGTGTGTGTGTGTGTGTGTGTGTGTGTGTGTGTGTGTAAGAAAGAGTAGGTAGCTCATTAGATGTATGAAAAATCATCAAAACATTTAAGGAGATACTGTAGCATCCATCACTCTGTCTTTTTGTTTAGTAGGATGAGGGCTGTGAAAAATTAAAAGCCTTCCCTCAATTAATATGCAATTAGCAAAATGAAAAAGCTATGAACAAAACTGCTTTAAGAAAAGAAAAAAAAAGGAAGAAACAGTCCCGAAATGTGTTTGCTCTTATTCAGCTGAAGCCATAAATTAAATACATTTCCACTCAAATCACTTTATACTTCGGCACTCCTTCTCAAGGGATTACTCTTACATGGCAAGTGCATCATTTAGTATATTCGCAAGATTTTATCACTGTGAGAGAAGTAGATGATTAACAAATAAAACTGTAAGTGTGGGATAATCTTCACTCCTGAAACACACACATACACACAAACTTCCAGTTGCTAAACCACTTAGATCATTGATAGAGAAATCCTACATTTAATATACATATAGATATTAGCATACATTCACACACCGTTACAGAGTACACAGGAAGATAGCGCTGCTGCTCCATGCTAACAGAATATGATTTCACTTCAGTTGGAAACTGTTACACATTCACCATTTTCTAAGCATCTCAGAAAACAAAACAAAACAAAACACTCACAATGATACTCTGCAACATCACACTACATTGTCTTATTATTATTACTATTATTTTCTTTTTTTGTGGAAGAGTAAAAAGAAAACCTACCTAGAAGCAACTAAAAAATATCATTTTTTATAGGCTTATCAAGAACAGCCAAAGAAACCCCAATGTTTTCTTTCACAAAGTAGGCTGGCAAAGGAATTCAATAAGGAGGTACAATTTGACACAGTGAAATAAAACCAGGCTGGCTCTCAGCCAACATGACGTTAGGAATCACACACAAGCTGCACCAACTGCCTTCTGGTTCATGGCTGACTTTTTAAAGCTACAGTGTGCCTGTTCACTTTTGCTAACTACCTTCAGCACAATTAGTGCAAGTGAATGTATCAGGAGTCCAAAACCTGCAGAATTCTCCCTGCACCTGTCTTGTACAAAGAAAAACAAGCTGTCTCAATAGCTTCTTATTTTCTCCCTCCCCTTCATTGTTGCTGCATGATAGGTCTTAGCTGTTGTTCTGAGCATGAATGTCATGTTTCAAACTATTTCTTTTTCTCCCCTTAGGGAAAAATAAGAGTGAGAACCCAGTGCTTATGGGCTATAACCAGAGAACACTCGGAAGCTGCAGTCCCCGTTTTACTCTTTTTTTTCCCCCAATAGAGATTCGTGGACAAAGTTCCCAGGGCTGGCTTTTAAGTAATCCCTTTGTGAGGATGAGGAAAGCACTGCTCAGCAGCAATTCCTTTTACTTCATTATGCAGGAAGTAACATATTTCAGAGAGGATGCAAAATAGATGACCAGATCTCCTGAATATGCCCACATTCTTCTATTTTGGCATTTATCCTGCCAAATGAAGCCAGCAAAATTCAAACTGAAACAAACAAAACCTTATTCTACAAAACAAAAACAATTAGTTCTGGGAGGTTTAACTTTAACTGTTTATCCTAGTGGCACAAAAAGCATAATTCGAGAAATTCAACCATCACTTACAATCTATGATTACCTGGTACTATATTAGTTACATATGAATAGAAAGATATTATACCCACCCCAAAATTCAGTCTCTCTTGCCATCATTCTAAATACCAAATCAGAAAACTGGGAGGTGGAGCAGAGAGGCTGGGCAAGATCTTTTGTTTAAATTATACTGGTCATTCTCACAGTTCCCTTGCTTGGCTTAAACCACTTCTCCAGGGGAACAATCTCATCCCATAAATGTTCTGCACATACACAGAAAACATACACGGTTGCCTCTTCATTTGGACACTTTTAGGTCAAGATGGTCAACAAAACCACTCAAGACAGGGCAGAGAACACAGGTTCCCCAGAAAGATCCTGGAAAAAGTTATCTGTTGCTGTAATACCCTGTAGAATTCGGGGTAGAATCTAAGGAGAAAACTGCCTGCCTCCTTTTTAAAAATAATTTTTAAAGACACGAGGAGATCAACTTTGATTTAAATTTGGAACCTGAATTTCAAGGTCAAAAATTTGTCCTTTACTTAATCCAGGAATGATACTAGAAATTTTCGACTTCCTTGAAGATCACTGCCTAGAAAGAGTTCAAATATTTGCCATTGCTCCCTTGAAAAGGCAAACAAACAATAGTAATCTAGGAACCAACTGTAAATGTTTAAATATTTTTGAGTGCTATCTTCTGAGCATGGATCAGGCATGTAGATCTTTCACCAGTGCTGATCTCAAATGATGGACTCTTATGGAGATAAAGAGCTCTTTCACCAACAGATTCCATAATGCTTTTGAACTTGATCTGAAATTCCTGAACAACATATTCTCCCAGTAAATCCAAATTGGAAGCGGGCTGGACTGGGAGTTCTGTGTGCAGGGGAGTGGGGGTTGTCCTGACACTGCTGCTCAGAACAAAAGCATATTCAGCCCTCCACTCTTGAAGCGGAAAAAGCAAAGAAACTGTAGCTACACCCAGCTCTTCCTTAGACACGGCCACAGGAGAAAGGATTCTCTGAAGTTTTTCCAAGCATCTCTTCCTACATATACAAAGGGACATCCCCTCCCATCTGGCCTGCTGTGATCAAAAGTTTGCCTGTTACACAAGAGTAAAGTTTCAGAAGATGTTGTAGGAAGTTAATCCCGTTTTATAAAAAGTGAGCCACAAAGACACTCTAAATTATGACAACAGGAGGTTTCACTTACCAGCTAGTTTCTAACTTTGGTAGTAAACTGTCACTTGTGAATATAAATATATATATTTACACATACTAGTACTCACACACTCCCTCCAACAAACTGACACCAATCCTTTGCTGATAAAAAAGATGTGTGTATAGTGTGTAGCATAAAGTATGGTGTGTAATGTGTGTGATGTGTGCACTATGTGGTGTACTTTGTGTGTGGGTGTGGTAGGTATGTGGGGTGTGTATGTGGTGTGTGTGGGCGAGGGGGGAGACAGAGGCAACCAAACAAGACCTTCTGATCCAGTACATTATAGGATATGCTGAGGTAACTCTGGAGATCCTGAAATCTCCAAATTATATGCTGAAATAACTTTGGTGTCAGGATTCTGGAGCAGAACTTTAGACCCACTTGGGAATGAGCTCAGGTAGCGGGAGGGGGTGGCGGTCTGGAAGGGCTGGAAGCTGTTGACTTTGATTGGCTTCTAGATTAGCTTTCATCCCCCCAGGCAAAAAGGACTCGCCTAGGGAGTCCCAAAGGAGCCGCCGGTCCCTGCCTCCCGGGATCCGACCCCAGGCGCGTTGAGCCTGAAGCCGCCCGAGGGCAGAGCCGACCTCACCGCGCGGGGAATGGCGTCTCAGGGGCAAGTGAGAATTGGCTTGGCGAGGGGACGTTGGGGACTGAAGACGCCAGGCTGCCTCTGGGACCAGCAGCGCCAGCCGAGAGCCACACGACTCTCTGAGGCACTGGCGACAGAGCGGGGGAAAGTTTCTGGCTAAGACTTTCACGGAGAGACGGTTCGCTGGCGTTTAGTGTGGGGGCTCCCCCGGGGAAGCCGGTCTTTGGAAAGTGGAGTGTGGAGGTGTGGCGCTCGCAGGGCACCCCGCCGAGTCGTGCCACCACCCCGTCCAGCTCCCTGAGCCCTGCCAGCAGCCCCAGGCGAGCCCCGGCTCTCCGCGGGGCAGGGCACGCTTTGCCCGCACTTCCACTCCAGGGTGAGAGCCCACGCCCGTGGGTGCAGGAGCTGCAGGAGCACTGGACACACGGCCGAAATGAGGCAGGGCAGAGCGGTTTTCACTGAGGCATTCTTCGTTTGTTTTTTTTCATCCTGGAGAGAGGAGAGGACGGGCGCCTTCCCAAGCCCTGGCCGCACAAGCGGATCACTTACCTCCCCGCATGGCCGCACCGGGAGGTTTGCCCCGCGCGGAGCTCGGCGGCCGCCACGCGCAAAGCCCCGGTGCAGCCGGCCGGACGCGCGCGGCACGCCGGGAGTTGTAGTCAACCCCGGGTTGGCGGGGGTCGGAGGGGCGGAAGCCCCTGGGAAGAGGGACGGCCAGGACTAGAAGGGACAGGAACCTGGGCAGGACCTTGTGAATGCAAGGGAGGATGTTTGCAAAAACTTAAAACTTTGAGGGTGCTGGGGGAGGGGAACCCTCCTCCAGAGATTTTTAAAGTGAGAAGATACTATTTTCTTCCTGTCTTACTCGCTTATGACAACCTCAATGAAGTTTTAAGCTGGACTCTGGCAGTAATGTTAAGTAGAGATTTTCCTGGCCAACATCAATATTACTTAGGGCTCTATTCTTCCTTCACCTTGAACACACATGTGCCATTCTCTTCTTGGATGCACACAGAATATTCTTGCTCACAGAGTAACTCAGTTGAAGCCCTGAGCATGTAAAAGGAGGGTGAATAGTTAGTTAGTTGCACCTTACACGTGCAGGGTGCTTTATAGCTCTCTTTACAAGGCACTTTGTACTTGATTGGTTCATTGTGTAAGAACCGTAAAGCAACGCTGAGAGTTAGAGAAAAGCTAAAGATGCAGGGAGTTTTGTGTATCTGCATCTGCAGAGGTTGGAGCTATCCTGTGTATTCATTTCTTTCTCCAGCCTCTCTTAGCAGCTGGGAAGAGAGACTGGAGAGAAAGAGTGCTGGGGACAGATGTGGACATGGTGGAACAAGAGGGCCTGCAGTGAAGGACTTCCTTGAAATGGCTAACAAGTAAATCTTTAAGGAAATAAGTAAAACCAAAAGAAGGACCCATGGGTTGGCAGAATGGAAGGAGAAGGAAAAGGCAGATGGGATAGGGATAGACATTGAAGATTGCAAACAGGCTAGAAGCAAAGAAAGCAAAAACAAACAGGGTTTTTAGAAGCCAGAGACCTTGGATTCCTGGTGGTGTAATTTCTGAGCTACCTCTGTGAATTTAGGTAAGTTCTTTAATCTGCCCAAACCTCTTTTGCCTCATCTGTAAAGTTAAAAAAAAAAAAAAAGTTCTGACTTTATGATGTGGCTGTGCATATTAAAAGAGACAGGAAGCACATAGTATAGTTCCCGGCATATGATAGGCAATTAATGTTAGCTACTATTATTATCTGCAGAAATTCCCTTTGTGTAAGTATGAAAAAATAAATTGTAGCGGAAATACCAATTAGGAGGCTGTGACAATACTCTAAGATACTGACAAGGATAGCTTGAACTACATTGATAGAAAGGCAACTATGTTGCCATGAGATAGAGAAAATGGACAGAGTGCAATCAATTGGATGTGAGGAAGGAAGAACAAGAATCAAATTGCTTGTTATTTCTAGATTAATTAGATGATGTTGCCATTCTCATAAATAGATACAACTGATGGAATAAGAGGTTTTGGAGGAAGAGGACTGCTGGCTTTCCTCATTTTATTGCGCTTTGCTTTATTGCAGTTCACAGACAGTGTGGTTTTTTTGTTTGTTTATTTCACAAATTAAAGGTTTTTGGCAACCCTGTGTTGAGCAAGTCTGTTGGTGCAATTTTCCAGCAGTAGGTGCGCACTTCATGTCTCTGTCACCTTTTGGGCATTCTTGTTATATTTTGAACTTTTTCATTTTTGTTGTATCTAGTATGGTGATCTGTGATCATTGATCTTTGATGTTACAATTGTAATTGTTTTAGGGTGCCACAGACCATCCCATTAATCTACAAATGTGTGTGTTCTGACTGCTCTGTCTACCAGCTGTTCCCTGCCTCCCTCCATCTCCTGGGCCTCCCTATCCCTGAGACAACAATATTGAAACTTGGCCAGTTGATATCCTTACAGTGGCCTCTTGAGTGTTCAAGTGAAAGGAAGTCATACTTCTCTCACTTCAAATCAAAGCTAGAAATGATAAACTTAGTGAGGACGGCATGTCAGAAACCCAGATAGGCCAAAAGCTAGGCGTCTTGTGCCAAACACTTAGCCAAATTGTGAATGCAAACAAAAAGTTCTTGAAGGAAATTAAAAGTGCTATCCTAGTGCATACCTGAACGATAAGAAAGTGAAACAGCCTTATTCCTGATATGCAGAAAATTTTAGTGGTCTGCATAGAGGGTCAAACCAGCCCCAACATTCCTTTAAGCCAAAGCCTAGTCTGGAGTAAGGCCCTAACTCAAGGCTGAAAGAGGTAAGGAAGCTGTAGAAAAGTTCAAAGCTAGCAGAGTTTGGTTCACGAGGTTTAAGAAGCATAACAGTACAAGGTGAAGAGGCAAGTGCTGATGGAGAAGCTGTAACAAGTTATCCAGAAGATCTAGCAAAGATAGGTGGAGGTGGCTACAATAAATAGCTTTATCAATGTAGACATAATAGCCTTCTATTGGAAGAAGATGCTATCTAAGACTTCTCTAACCAGAGAGAAGTCAAAGCCTGACTTCAGAGCTTCAAAGGACAGACTTATTAGGGGCTAATGCACCCAGCAACCTTAAGTTTAAGCCAATTTTCATTTACCTTTATGAAAATTCTAGGGCCCTCAAGAATTATGCCAAATTGACTTTATTTGTGCTTTATAGATGAAACAAAAAGACCTGGGTGATAGCCTATCTGTTTACAACATGGTTTCCTGACTATTTTAAGCCTACTGTTGAGAAGTACTACTCAGAAAAAAAAGATTTTTTTCAAAATATTAGTGCTCACTGACAGTGAATGTTGTTTCCATGCCAGCTAGTACAACATCCATTCTGCAGCCCGTGGATTAAGCAGCAAATTGGCGTCTCAATTCTTATTATTTAAGACCATTTTATAAGGCTATAGCTGCCACAGAAAGTGATTCCTCTGATAGAGCTGGGCAAAGTAATTAAAAGCCTTTTGGAAAGGATTTATCATTTTATATGCCATTAAGAGCATTCATGATTCGTGGGAGGAGGTAAAAATATAACACTAACATGAGCTTGAAAGAAACTGATTCCAAGCCCCGTGGATAACTTTGAGGGATTTAAGACTCCAATGGATGAAGTCACTGCAGATGTGATAGAAATAGCAAGAGAAATAGAATTGGAAGTGTAGGCTGAAGATATGACTGAATTGCTGCAATCTCATGATCAAACGTGAGTGCTTCTTATGACTGAGCAAATAAAATGGTTTCTTGAGATAGAAACTATTCCTGGTGAATATGCTATGAACATTGTTCAAATGACAACAAAGAATTTAGAATATTGTCTAAACATAGCTGATAAAGCAGCATCAAGGTTTTAGAGGATTGACTCCAATTCTGAAAGAAGTTTTACTATGGTAAACAATTCTGATAAATAGCATCACATGCTACAGGGAAATCGTTCTTTAAGGGAAGAGTCAATTCATGTGGCAAACTTTACTGTTATCTTAAGAAATTGCCACAGCCATGCCAGCCATCAGCAATCTGCCACCCTGATCACTCACCAGCCATCAACATTGAAGCAAGACCCTCCACCAGCAAATAGATTATGACTTGCTGAAGGCTTTAAGATCATTACCATTTTTTTAAGCAATAAAGTATTTTTAAAATTAAGGTAAGTGCTTTTTAAAAGATACAATGCTATTGCACACTGAATAGAATACGGTATAGTGTACACATAACATTTTTATGCACTGGGAAACCAAGTCTTGTTTGTGACTTGTTTTATTGCAATATTTGCTTTATTGAGGTGGTCTGGAACTGAACCCACGATGTTCCCGAGGTAGATCTGCAGTTTGATTTCAGACATGCATAACTTAAGGCTTTCTCCGTATGAATGACCAAGTGGCAGTTGGAAATGTGGATTTGGGTTTTTCATGTAGAAATGGCACTTTGAGAGTCAATTACTTAGGAGAGGAAGTTGAACAGTATGTGGAGAGGAAAAGGAAGGACAGCAGGGGTGGGCAGGGGGAGGTGAGAAGTTAGACAATGATACCAGGCAGGAAATGGTTAAGGAGGAAAGGAAGGCTGCAGGGGTGCAGTGACATGGGATGCAAGAGAGGATGAAGAGATGAGCAGTTTCTCAACAGGTCAAATGCTCTAGAGAGGTAGCCAATGACAAGAAAAGAGGCCTCTGGATTTATAGATCAAGAATCTATTGGGATTGAATTGCTTCCAGGGGTTCTTTTAGAAATTTAGCAGTGATTTTACTTGTCCCAGTGATTGTGGAGTGTATTAGTGTGTTTTCACACTGCTATAAAGAAATATCCAAGACTGGGTAATTCATAAAGGAAAAAGGTTTAATTGACTCACAGTTCTGCATGGCTGGGGAGGCCTCAGGAAACTTACAATCATGGAGGTAGGAGAAGCAGACACCATCTTCACAAGGTGGCCAGAAAGAGAGAAATGCTGGGAAGGAGGAACTTCCAAACATTTATAAAACCATCAGATCTCGTGAGAATTCACTCACTATCGTGAGAACAACATGGAGGAAACTGCCTGCATGATCCAATCACCTGCCTCCCTTGACACACGAGGATTACAATTTGAGATGAGATTTGGGTGGAGACACAGAGCCAATCCATATCAGGGAGCAGGACACTACTGGACTATAGTTAGTGGGGTCGAAGATGCTAGACACCTTCCACTGACCAGGACAGTCCCTCACAGCAAAGGATTGTTCTGCATCCTGTGTGAGCTGGTTGTCCCACTGCTCATTCATGCAGATGAAAAACCTGTTTATATTTTTCTGAGCCTAGAATCTATTTTTATATATAAACATAAACTGTTTTCCACACAGTTTTAAGATACATCAAATTTTCCCAGAATGCTGTAAATCAAATGGCAATATCATTTATAGAATTTGAATTACCAATACAGTTCATTTCGTGGCTGTCTTTCATGGTGATTCTGCATATGGAACTAGTATCTGACCACTTTATTGCGTATTGTAGAACATAGACTGAGGTAGATTTAAAATCCCAGAAATGGAGAAATTTTGAGAAATATGGCAAATGGGGAATTTTGGCAAAGAAGGGAAGGAGAAAGCTTGGTCCTTAATGTGAAAGGATGCTCTAGGATTGAAAATAGGAGACAACTTGAAGTGAAGAAGCCACTAGACGCAGAAATGTGAAAATTCAGAACAGAGGATGTAACTGATGTAACATTTTCCTAGAGAAGAAGGAACTATTGATTGTTGATCTTTGGAAGAAAAGTGGCACAGTTTCTTCCTGTAAGAAAATGAAAAGGCTGGGCACAGTGACTCATGCCTGTAATCCCAGCACTTTGGGAGGCTGAAGCGGGCAGATCATTTGTGGCCAGGAGTTCAGGAACAGCCTGGCCAACATAGCAAAACCTCCTCTCTACTAAAGTTACAAAAATTAGCCAGGCGTAGTGGCAGTTGCCTTTAATCCCAGCTACTCAGGAGGCTGAGGCAGGAGAATTGCTTGAACCTGGGAGGTGGAGGTTGCGGTGAGCTGAGATCACGCCACTGGACTCCAGCCTGGGCGACAGAGTGAGTTGCTGTCTCAGAAAAAAAAAAAGAAGAAGTAAAAGAAAAGAAAGCAAATGGAATGATTTAGTAATATTGAGGAAAATTCTAAAGTGGAAAGGGGGTAGAACATTTAAATTTTTTCTTTATTTATCGTGAAAATACACTGTGTGGTAAAAAAATTAAAACAATCAGAAACTTAAAGTAGAAAGTGAAAATGCCCAATAAACCCATTCCTAAAATAATCCCTGTTAAATGCTATATATTTTCTAAATGTTTATCCTGTGCTTGTGACTTCTTATTGTAAATGTTACATGAGATATTAATCCATTCTTTCATTGCTATAAAGAAATACCTGAGACTGGATAATTTATAAAGGACAGAGGCTTAATTGGCTCATGGTTCTGCAGGTTGTACAGGAAGCAAAGCATAATGCTGGCATCTGCTTGGCTTCTGGGGGATGCTTCCGGAAGTGTAAATCATAGCGGAAGGTGAAGGGGTAGCAGGCAGGTCATATAGCCAGAGCAGAAGCAAGAGAAAATGAGTGCCACACTTTTAATCAGCCAGATCTCAGAAGGACTCATTCACTATTGTCAGTACAGCACCAAGGAGATGATGTGAAACCATTAATGAGAAATCCACCCGCATGATTCAGTCACCTCTCACCAGGCCCCACCTCCAACACTGAGGATTACAATTCAACGTGAGATTTGGGCAGGGAAACACATCCAAACCATATCACTGAGTACCTAAAATATTAGTATTTTTTATTTGCAGGCTCTCAGGTTAAATAATAAATAATTTATATTAAGCATCTATTACATAATAAATATTATTGGCTCAATCTTTTTGATAATTGTTATTAACATCTTCCATATATGTATTTTTTCTTCAATGTTCAAGAATAAAAAGAAATTTGTTAAAGTCTCTTAACATTTATTTTGCTGTTTACTCTTATTTCTTGAAGTTTTGCTTTATGTATTTTAATGCTATGTTATTTGATACATAAACATTTATACTAATAATTTCTTTATTGTAAGCTGTGTCATTCGCCATTATAAAGTGACTTTCTTTATTCCATGTAATGCTTTTTAATAGGTTATTGTATCCCACTTGAAATTATTTGAATTAGATGTGTTTAACCTTATCTCAGTCATGTGTTTATTTTTTGAATTCCCATTGTTCTTTTTTGCTCTTTTGCTTACGATCTGTGCTTTCCTTGTTTTTTTGTTTTGTCTTGGTTAAATTTTTATCTTCCTCTACATTTTAGTATCAAAGATAAATAAAGCTGGACAATAGTTAAAGTGGCAAGGACAGACTTTAATCAGTAGTGACCATTACAATAGAGATAAGCATTCAGCGTGAACTGAACTCTGATTTGTACAGAGATGATCACCTAAAATAGGAGTAGGACAAGGGGTGAGTGAGTGCTCACGAGAGTCAGAGAAGTGAAACATTACAAAGGGTTGCACATCATGAAGTGGTAAAGCCAGCGGTTTCTAGTAGGTTATAGTTACAGACGTTTGGGTCCTATCTTCCTACAGACTGGGAGACAGAGGCCCTATTCTTCTGGATGATTGTATTTCAAAGAAATGGCTTTCAGGTCCTTGAGAAAGACTCTCCTGAGTTGTAGGAGATACATGTACGTATCAGAGACAGGAAGGAGTCACAGTTGCAAGCCCTTTTTAGTAAATGTTCTAAGAAAGAGTGGTCAGGGGCCTACTGCCAGGTGTTGGCTAAAACAAATAGTAAATTATTTTGGCATCCTTGAGCTTTCTCAGTGAGGCACTTTCAGAGGAGCTAATGTCCACCTAGGGATGTGGCCTTGAACTGTTAGAAAGCATGTTAGTTTTTGTACAAGTCTGTATAGGCCAAGATTGGTAACTTACCAAGAAGAGGGCTTAGAGGAGAAGCGCTAGAGTCTGGTCAAGGAAAACATTTGTCATTAGTTATTTATTGCTGTGTAACAAACTACCCCAAAACTTAGCAGCTTATAACAACACACACTTATTATCTCACACTATCTGTGGGTCAGGAGACCTGGTGTGGCTTAGTTGAATCCTCTGCTTCGGGGTTTCTCACACGGCTATAATCAAAGTAATGGATAGGGCTCTTCTCCACTGAAGGCTAGATTTGGGGAGGATCTGCTTTCAAGCTCACCCATATGGTTGGAGGCCAGATTTGGTTCCTTATGGGCTGTTCAACTGAAGGCCTTAGTTTTGCCAAATGGGCTTCTCCACAGGGTAGCTCACAACATGGTGGCGGGCTTTATCAAAGCAAGTGGTATGCGGGAAGAGTCAGAGTAAGAGTGTAAGCAAGACAGAAGTCCTAGCCCTCTATAGCCCAACTTCAGATGGGAAATCCTATCACTTTTGCCACATTCTTTTTGGTAAAGGCAAGTAATTAGGTCTAAACTAACACAAGGGCATGAATGCCAGGAGGTAGGGACAACTGGGAGCTGTTTAAGAAGTCTACCTACCCCACTCTGGCAACTGGGGAGTTGTAAAGTCTGTTTTAAATAACATATGAACATTTGTGTCTTTCAATTAACTTTAGAAATGCAATGATGATGAAATGATGGAATCAGTCTACTTAAATTCTTCTCTTCCCCACCTCTTAGTTTGGAGAGCAAATATGATTTTTGTTTCAGTCTACTGTCATCAGAATATTATGGTTTATATTATGTAAGTTTTCTTTTAAGTATTAAAACAGCTATCTTTAATTTTTATTACCTAATTATTTAAATATGTGTAGTAGACTTAAAGCTCATGGCTCAACCTTTTGTACATATGACTTTCTCATTCATAAATTCTATTTTATGATTACTTATCTGTTTACTGTCTTTTTTTTCTGACAGATTTTTCAGAAGTGCATAAATTCTATTTTTCTTGAATTCTTACATATTTGAGAATTTATTTCTGACACCATTACACATGAAGGTGATTAGACCAGTTATGGAATGTTTTTTTCTTCCTATGTTTGTTAACCATTGTTCCATTTTCTTCTAGCATCTAACATTTCTTAGAATATTCCTGATTTCTTTGTTTACAAAGATGACCTTTTTCCTTCTGCCTAGATGACTATAGGATTCTATTTCTTTTAGTCCTTAAAGTTCTAGGAAAAAAGTTTTTATTAAATTTGATTGGAATATGGTGAGCCTTTTCAAAATTCAATTTAAAAACCTATTTTAGTTCATAACATTCTTCTATTGTGTAATTTTTTCATTGCCGTTTGCTTATTCACATCTTCAAAGATAACAGTCACTCAAATTTTAGTTCTCCATTGCCCATGGTCTACGTCTTTCATCTCCTTTCTGATCATCTTCATTCCATGTCATTTTCCACCAAATTCCATGTGATTATTTTCTTCAATAGCTTGCCCTTCATGTCCAGCTTTCTGCAGTTTAAATTCTACTCTTTGATGCTTTTAATGTGATTTTCAGTGATTTAATTTCTTCTCATCTGATTCCTCTGCTTTTCTAGATTTCTCTTATTTTTACTGTTGCATGGGTTATGTGATATTTTTTTTCCAGATTAAAAAAAAAAAAATCCACCAAAACTTTTTGAAGGAAATCAGTAAGATTTGCTCAAGAATAAAGGGAGTGATTTTTTTTTTGTTTTTCCCTCTGTTTATCTGAGTACCGTTTGAATCATCCACTTATAGTATAAACTGGAGGACTAATATTGATGGCTTATAATGTTTGGTTAGTCACTCCATGATGGATGAGCTGGGTCAGGGGGAAAATTTACTATGAATAAGGAAGAGACTCAGGAAGAGATTCATAATTCTTTTTTCCTACTTATTACCCACTTTTTCCCACAAAGTACTGGGACTTGTAATAATATAAAAAGCAATTTAAAAAACTAACATCAGAAAGAAAATACCAACATAAGAGGAGAAGTAAAAAATGAAGATATGTAGCTGTAGCATCCCACAAAGTTTTTAAAATTAACTTACAGCGAAATGTTTAAGCTTCCTGACAACCAAATCAAAAAGAAACATATAATTAGATATATGATTTTCATTGACTCTAAAAGAAAACCTAAGAGTTATTCAGGGGGAAAAATATAACAGTTCTGAAAAAAAATCAAATTAGGCATGATTCTTAGTGAATTTTATTTAGTGAATTCAATAGTGCCATTAATTAAGCCATTTCTTCTTGCTCTGCTTAGTAAAACCTGAAAACATGGCATCAAAACACAGTCCAGAGAAAGCCAGTTCCTGTGTTTCTAAGACAGTAGGATCCAAGCTTATTTGGAAGATAAAATCTCTCTGGAAGAACAGATAGTGTTAATAGATTGAATCATGTCCCCAAAAAGATATGTTGAAGTCCTAACCCACAGAACCTCAGAATGTGACCTTATTTGGAAATAGGGTTAGAGCATATGTAATTAGGGTCATATTGGAGTAGGGTGGATACTAATCCAATATGACTGGTGTCCTTGTAAGAAGAGGAGAGACAAAAGAAGGGAATGCCATGTGAAGACAAAGAGACACAGAGGGAAGACGGAAGTAGGAATCGAAGTTGTGCTGTCACGAGGAAAGGAACACCAGGAGCTACAAGAAGCTGGAAGAGGCACGGAAAGATCTTCCTCTAGAAGCTTCAGAGGGAGCGTGGCTCTGCCAGTCCCTTTATTTCAGAATTCTGGCCTTCAGACTGCAAGAGAATAAATTTCTGTTGTTTTAAGCCACTGGAACTCATACAGATAAACTTCATTTCATTCAGCAAGGTTTTATAAATATTAGCTCTTTCAATCAAAATTTGGTAGGTGTTGGACAGTAGAAACTTTGATAAGTGACTACAGTAGGTTTTATGTGCTGATATTGATGATGGATCCATATGCTTTAAATTTTAAACCTGCAAATATTGGTAAGGTTGACATCCTTGTGAACATTGGGACACCTGAAGTTCACACTTGGGCGGTTAGTCATCACACCACATGTGGGGAAGGGCCAAGTGTATACTTTAAAACAAGTCCAGAATTATTATTGGTGATAGTTTTTCTCCTCCTCCTCCTCTTCATTCTTCTTCTTAGTGTGGGATCTCTTTTATCATATGTAACAAATGAACATTACAGTCTAAAGAGTTTACAAAACAGGTGATAGCTATACTTACTATAAGAATTGGAGTGACATATATTATTAGCTATAAATCAGTTAGAAAGGCAGGATAATTTTAGGTAGTTGATATACCAAGATTTATAGTAGTATATGGATAGGAAGCCGAATTCTCTGTGGAAACCACCCCTAGTAATTGAAAAGTCATCACTAAAATACAGGGTACCTGCCCTCAAGTCCCCTTAGTGGGAAGGATGCATTTACAGATTTTCTAAAAATTGTCTTCTTTCCTTCCTTTATTTCTTCCGTCTAGAGGTTTTTATTCCCAGGCAGATGGTATTAAGAAGCAAAAGTTTGTACAGCCTCATCCCTTTATCCAAAGGTCAAACTTTTGGACATTCTCCAAAACACAGAAGCAGTCTAGAAATATGGAAAGAGGGGTAGGTCTCTGGGCATTAGAAAGATTCATAAATCTTCTGAATTAAAATAATGAAGTTTTTGTAGAAGTATGACCAATTGAAGACAAGCTCACTGACAAGAGAAAGATACATTAAACAGCAAATATAAAGTGATACTGGTTTACTTACAATAGTGGGTATTCTAAAGGTGAACCAGCATCACACATCTAGGGACAGGGAAGGACCCAGGGGTATGTTCCTTATATCCCAAGGTATATAAACCATCTGAAATAATAAAAATACAAGTACAAATATGGAGAGAGGACTTCTACCCTAAAGAACTTAACATGAGTAATAAAATATATAGATCTTTTAAATGCAAGAATAAATTTAAAACTAAAATATATAATGGGAATATAAATGCAAGGAAGAAGAAAGGGACCATAAAAATGTCTATCATATCTGAAAAAGAACAAAATAGAACTTATATAAATTAAAAAATAAACAGATTGGAATTAAAAACTCAGTGGAAGAGGTAACAGTGGACAGGTCCACAGCTGAAGAGAGAATTCGAAAGTGGTAATTAGAAACCAGAAGACCTTACACACATGCAGCACAGGGAGATGGGGGCTGGGAAATATGACAGAGAGGCTGAGGGGCTTGGAGGGCAGGGCAAAGTAAGATGCTTCAACACCTGTAACCAAAATTTTTTAAGAGGTGATAACAGAGGAGAGGATGAGGCAATAATTGAAGAGACAATGAATGAGACATTTTTAGAATTGATTTAAAGATAATCTCAGATTCCAAAACCTCAAAAGATCCCCCGGTAAGACAGACAAATTGAAATGCACACACACACAAACACACATACACACACACACACACACACACACACACCCCTAAACACATTGTTAGAAAACTTCAGAATGCCAAAGACAAAGAGATGACATTAAAATTAGCTGAAGAGAAAACAAAACAGCCAATAGAAATGGCAATTAGATAACTGGCTTCTCAGCAACAAAAATATATGACAGAAAATTGTGGGAAAATATTTTTAATGTACTGAGAGAGTAACTCTCAAATAGAATTATTTACTCATTAAAATTATTTGGTCAGAATATGTTACATTATGCCTTGGTAACAAATTAACTCTGAAACCTCTGTGGCTTAACAAGTATGTTTATCTCTCATGTTACACATCCAGTGTGGGTTGTGTGGACCTCTGCTCACACCATTACTAAGGACTCAGGCTGAGAGAGTGCTGCCCTCTGTAGCCGTAGGGACCTGTGAGATCACTGCAGAAGGGAAAGGGGATGCGCAGAAGCGCAGGTCCCAGCTGCCTTTGTCTAGTAGTGAAACTCATCACTTCTAGTCATAGTTCATTGGCCAGAACAGGTCGCAAGCTCCCAAACTAACTGCAAGGGAAATTGGGAAATGTAGAGAATCACATGGATATTCAGTAATACTGACTTTCTCTGCCACCATTCTTTTTCCACATGAGGACGAAAGAGGCAGTTTAAATAAACACTGAGAAAGTTTAACATCAAAAACCTCTTAATAACAGAACTTCTCAGCATGTCTTAAAGAAGAAGGAAAATGATTTGAAAAGGAAAGTCTGAGATACAAAAAAGACATTGAGTAAAGTAAAAGACAAGCCGTTAGGTAAATCTGAACACACACTGCTGGTGAAAACCATACAAATAAATAATGAAGTGCAACTTGTGGAGTTCAAAAATAATAGCTGGTACGATGATAAGACATTAAAACATTCTTAGCTCTTTGCATATTTGAGAAGGTTATAAAGATAGTAAATGTAGAATTTGTTAGGTTAAAGTATGCATGTTCTAATTTCAGGGGAACTACTTACGGAACAGAAGAAAAGCCTATAACTTCAAAACTAGAGGGGGAAAGTTTGGACTTAAGGAATTTTAATCGGCTTGGCATGGTGACTTACACCTGTAATCCCAGCACCTTGGGAGGCTGAGGTGGGCGGATCACCTGAGATCAAGAGTTCAAGACCAGCCTGGCCAACATGGTGAAACCCCGTCTCTACTAACAATACAAAAAAATTAGTCAGACATGGTGGTGTGCACCTGTAGTCTCAGCTACTCAGGAGACTGAGGCAGAAGAATCGTTTGAACCTGCGAGGTGGAGGTTGCAGTGAGCCAAGGTAGCACCATTGCAGTCCAGGCTGGGTGACAAGAGTGAAACTCCATCTAAAAAAAAAAAAAAGTAATTTAATTAATTGAAAAGAGGCAAGAAGAAGAAAAAAAAGAAACAGAAAATCCAGAAAAAATAGAAAGTTAAAAAACTGATAGCAGGAGTAAATTCAAACATATCAATGAAATAAACCCAATTGAAAGGGAAGTTGTGAGATTGGATTAAAAACATCTATTAGATTTAAAAAAATCTGTGTTTATGCTTTTTATAAGAGACATACCTAAGACATTAAGAAAGAATAGTTGAAAGTAAAAGAATAGAAAAATGTGTTTCAGGCAAATATTAAGCAAAAAGAGTTGGAATATCTATATATGTAAAATGTAAAATAGATTTTAGGGCAAAAAAAACCTTACAATAAACAAAAGAGATCATTTAATAATGATAAGAGGTTTAATTCATCAAGTGGAAAAAATTCTAAAATTTAAAACTTGATAATATAACTTCAATGAAATAAAGGGAAATCTGACATACTTACAAAGAGATACTGTTGAATTCTCCACTATTGTGAGTCATTAAATATATATATATCTCAATAATTGATAGATAAAATGGACCAAAAAGCATTGAGAGTATGATTAATTGAAAAATACAGAAAGCTTAACCTACTGAACATACAGATTTCTGCACTCTAAATTAAGGTATACAAATTAGTTTTGGTTAGGCAAGAAACACTACAATAATTGATTATGAATTAGGCCATAAATCAAGTCTCAATCAATTTTAAGAAACTGTTCTTAAACAAGTTGTATTTTTTTATCACAATTCAATTAATAAAGATATCTTTAGCTACAAAATAATGTTTTAAAAATTTAGATAATTGAAAAATACTTTTGAATAACTCATCAATCAGGGAGTAAATCATAATGCAAAATAGAAAGTGCTTAGGATTGAACAATAATAAAATCCAAAAACTTTACCAACTTCACTAAAATAAATGGTTAAAAGGGACTGAGAGGAAATTTTAAGTCATAAGTGCTTATATTAGAAACTGGGAAAGGCTGAATATTGCTGAGCTAAGCATCCATGAGAAATTATTTTAAAAATAGAACTAATTTAAAGAGAGCAGAAGAAAGAAAATAATAAGGATAAGCCTGGAAATTAATGTTATAGGAAACATGAATAAAATAAAAAAGATCAACAATGCCAAAATTAAGGTTTTCAAAGAAGTGAGTCAAATTTACAAATTGATCTGGCCTGGCTGAACTAAAAGAAGGAGGAAGCAGAGGGAGAAGACAAAGATGACAAAAATGTTAGGAATTTTAAAAATTCAGAGATTAAGAAAATGGTAAACTAGTACAACTTGGTGTCACGTTTGAAAATTTAGACAAAATGGTCAAATTATTAGAAAAAAATGTAACTTACCAAACACACTCAGGAAGAAATAGCAATTCTGAGTCATTGTAAAGCCCTTGAAGAAAGTGGTTCACCAATTTAAAAATCTTACACAAAGACCTGGCCCAGATGACTTTATAGGTGAATATTAATAAACACCTATAAAACATAATTCCAATGTAAGGCTCACTTTCAAAAACTTGAAACAAGGGAAAACATCCCAATAAAACATATGCTGGCCTCATTCCATGGAAAAATATATACTTTATATAGCAAAATATATAAGGATAATATGAGAGATAAAAAATGACAAACCAACTTCACTCATGAATGTACACGCAAAACTCTGTAAAAAAATATAAAAATGTAATCCAGCAATCACAGAAGATAGCATATTATGATTAAATACATTTAAATAATGTATTTAAATACATTATTTAAACAGATTTAGTTTACTTTCAAACACAGGATGGTCTAACTTTATAAAATCAAGTGAATACAATTCACTAAATTACAGATTAATAGAAAACAAACACATGCTATTATGAATGGTTGCAGATAAATTATTCCACACAATTTATTTTTTATCCATGTTTAAACAAGCAAGCAAGCAAAACCTCTTAGACACCTATGTAAATTAAAAGAAGAATAAACACACAATTTAGCAGGGTGGTTTGCCTTTAGTGGAGGAGACAGGCTATACAGATTGGTGTGGGGCGCACATAGGAAGTTTCTGTGACATTGCCATTTGCTTACCACACAAGGCTCTTCATGTTCTGGCCCCTCACCATCCCTCTATTGTCACATCCATCCAAACCTCTAAACCCATTATTTATTTCCATCTGTATGGATCCTCCAAAACCACGCATAATGGCACTTCGCACCTCCATGCCTTAGTATATGTTGCTTTCTCTTGGCCAGAAATGCTCTTCCTCCCTTCTCCATTTAGCTAATTCCTACTCATTCTTCAAATTCTGGAACTTCATTTTATACCTTCCCTCAATATTGATTTATAATCCTTTCCTTCTGTAACATTCCATGCTTTCTTATGTCATGGCACTAATTGATCTACACTAAAACCTTCAGTTAGGTCTCATCCTCTAGTAGTCTTTCAAAATAGTGATGTGTTACTTATTGAGCATTCTAGGCAATTTACTTACATTATTTATAATCCCCAGTATAACTGTCAAAGGTACCTATCTTCAGCTACAATTTAAAGTTGAGGAAACTGAGGCTTAGAGAGTGAGGCCCTAAGTCCCTGGCCCTATAATTATAATGGAAGCATCACACTCGCATCTGGTTCTATAATGTCTTACTGACTCTGTCTCCCCACCACCAGGCACAGTGCCTGAGACTTTCCCTCGTTACATGGATGTGGATGGATGGATGGCCTGGGTTGAAATAAATCCTGGTTTAGAAGACAAAGAAAAAAAGCCAAATTTGAAGTCAGATTAGGAAGACTTGTGCTCGAGTTCTGCCTCTACCTCTAGCTGCTAGGACAGGAGAGTTTTGAAACAGCTGAGCATGTCCAGACGTGATTAGTATGGCAAGTGGTCTTCCTGGGTTGGTGACAACTTCGGCACTACAGTCTGCAGATCAACGGAGAGGATGGAAAGAGAGTCTGAATTCGGAGGCAGGGTGCCTGTTGGTACAAGTTTTCTTTGCAGAAGAACTATGTTGTCATGCAATATTTATCTTAGATCCTTAGATGGTAAGATAATGATTTGCCATCTCTGTGTGCAGCTGTGACAAGAGAGATTGATGTGGGACTTGGTCTTAGAGCTGAGTGGATGCACATTGCCTGCCCTTTGGTTTGTGTCCAAGGCTGCCGTTTTCTGAAAATAGTACCTAATTCTGCCTCTGACTCAGTCCCTTTCTCTTCATATCCTCTCTGGTACATTAGTTCTAAGAAAATCAACTCATCTCTGATTGTTTGCTACATGCCTTTTTTTGGTAAAATTTATGAAATTTGTGAGTTATTGCCAAGACATTTAAACTTTCTTTTATTATTTCCTGGAATTTGGTGTCATGTGAATCAGTGGAAAGATATATACACTTTCTTGTTGCCTCTCTAATGATTTACAAAGTCATGGGGCATCCTTTACTCTGAATCTTTAAATAATGTAACAGAATTCATCAAAACCATCCCCTTGGAATCCATTCCATTGCCATTCAGGGTGGGCTTTTCTGCCTCTGGATTAGCATTCTTTACTTGTGTTGACTTGCTGATCACCTCTTTGCTCCCTCTCCAGGCACTCCTCACATTTAATGGCTCCCTTTTAAGTGACTATTTAATGGGGCTTTTCTGCAACCCACATAACTGGAAGTGGTGATGCTGCACATTCTGAGCACCTGCAAAGCCTCCTTCTAAGTTCTAGCCAGTTGATGTTCCCAGGTCTCCATTCAGTACCTTGGGTAAGATTCTGCACTCCCTCCAGACCCCTCACCCCTGGACTGTGAAGATTCAACATGAATGATTGCTTTTTTAGCTCTTTTTGTATTTTTATTGACTGGTTAGACTCTGGGCATTTAGTTCCCTGTGACACAAACTTTCTCAGTTGTACATACTTGAGCCTGTCCATGTCTCACTGACTACTGTCTCAGTCACTATAGTGTTGGTTGGCTTAACCATGGAACCTATTCTGTTTGCTACATCTAACTTTCTTTTCTCCCTAACAAGAAAGCCAGGAAGCTGGGGGCATCAAGTGTCTGGTACATTCAGTGACTAACTTTCTTTTCTTTCCTTTCCTTTTTTTTTCAATTTAGTATTTTCTTATGAAAGTAATACATGCTCATCATCGGTAAGTGGTTCAGAATTGGGAGAACTTCCCAATCCCATCTCCTGCTAACAATGTGGTAACTATTCTTCCAGTTGTTCTCTATTCATTTACTAAAATAAAATAAGATGAAATAAAATAAGGTAACATAAAAATCACACAAAACACACTATATGCACAAATAGAATACTACCAAAAACACTATTGTGTAATTTGACTTTTTTCATTTAATAATTATTGTGATCCTTTTCTATGTCAGTATATTTGTCCATCATTCTTTTTTTTCCAAATGTTCCTTTCTAATGAATTAGCCATTACATTTCCAAAGTTATAAAATGGCCAACAGAACACAGAAAGACAATTATCTAGTCTCCTGCTTGAAACCAACAGCTTCAGCAAACTGCTGGCCTTGAATCAGGACGAACCATTCTTTTTAATACCTATGGAATACTTTTACTAGAACACTCTGGCTTCAAGGTATAGTAACCCAACTCATTCTTAAGCAAAAAAGAATTTATTGGTTCACAAGAGTAGGAGGCAGAGAGGTGGGGTTGGCCTTGTAAGGTATCAGTCCAGGAACCCAATGGTATCACGGGGATGCCCTTTCTTTTCATTTCCAGATTGGTACTAATGATTTGTTTGGTTTCCTTCTTTTCTACAGCAAAGCATACTTATTTCATGCAATAGGGACAGAGGGTCCCTCCTGCTGATATCTTCTTTTTCATCATCTTGCATCTACCTGCCTACTGGTTGGATGATCCTGAGCTAATTGCCTCACCCCTCTAAACTGCAGCTGTCATGTAAGCAGGTATTTTTGGGCTCACTCTCCTCAGCTCTTTCTTGTGGTCCAGCCAGAATCATGCCAGGTGTGGAAACTGGAAGTCTAGAAAGCAAAGTTTCCCACTGCTCTGATACAGGTCTTCCTCCTGGATGAGGAATACAACCACATCCTTGAAGGTCACCTAAGGGAGCACCTTGGTGTCCATCTCCTCTTGCCTGGGCCTGGTCTTAGGATATTGGTTGTATTGGTCCTAGGCCTTCACTTTATTGGGTGCACTTTTGAGAATAGATGAAGAGCTAACCAAACTATAAATCCCTGATTGGGTGTTTCTTTTAATAATGAACAGCTTAGGAACCCTTCTACCTTGTTTCTGGGGCCAAGGCTACTCTTCTCACAGAAGTATTCCAGAGTTATGTTTAATTCTTATAAAATTATGCTTCAGAAGCCATAATACATGGTGCCCACTGGTGAGAATTTCTTTTTTTTTCCTTTTTAATATTTTTATTTCATTTTATTTTTTGTAGATGCAAGGTCTCACAAGGATTTCTTAAGATAAAGATCCTGGGCTCTACCCCTTGAGACTGAATCAGTAGGTCTAGGGTAAGGCCCAGAATTTATACTTTAAAAAAGCAGCACACCAACTTCCAGTTTCCAGTCTGCATGTGAGAAGCTTGGAAGTTGTCACTCTGCCCTAACAACAAGTAAAAAGCTGAACAGGCCAGGTGCAGTGGGTCTCATCTGTAATCCCAGCACTTTGGGAGGTTGAGGCGGTTCCGATTTCTTGAGCCCAGGAGTTCAAGACAAGCCTGGGAAACATGGTGAAATCCCATTTCTACAAAAAATTTAAAAATTAGCCTGGTGTGGTGGTGCACACCTGTAGTTGCAGCAACTTGGGAGGCGGAGGTGGAAGGATCACTTGAGCTCAGGAATTCGAAGTTACAGTGATCCATGATAGCACCAGTGCACTCCAGCCTGGGTGAGAGGGTAAGCCCCTGCAACAACTCTTTTTAGATCTCTAAGAGAGGTTAGATTACAGGGCCGTCTACAGCAACTAGTGCCCATGTGGAAAGACCTTAACTGCAACTGATGAATTGCTGGAGGCTGAGTGTGGAAAAGTCGAAAACTCCAGGGGGACGCAGTCATTAGGAGACCCCCCCACATTTTTGTGTTTTACCTTTAGAAGCTCTACCACACCCCATAGTGAATATTGGAGAAGAATCCTCAGGCTTCTGTTAGGGGAAGGGGAAAAGAACCATTTAAAAATACACCAGAACACTATGTTCTTCTGAATGTGGTCTGCCCTTAGGAGGGACTACTTCGCCAGAGCCTAACGTTCAGGGTTTTTACCAACACCTAACTGACCTGGAAGAAGGGAAACACTCAACTCTAAGTAAACTAGGAATAGAGGGAAATTTCCTCAACCCAATAAAGAATATCTTCAAAAACAAACAAACAAAAACAAAAAACCAAACACCCTATAGACAATGTCATACTTAATGATGAGAAACTTGAAGCCTTCCCATAAGACCAGGAGCAAGGCAAAATGATTCCTCTCCCCACTGCTTCTGAAAAGCAGATGAAAAATTCTAGATAATACAGCAAGAAAAAGAAATTAAAGATACAGATCAAGAGGGAAATA
Source organism: Ateles fusciceps (assembly GCA_036589455.1). NCBI lineage: Eukaryota > Metazoa > Chordata > Mammalia > Primates > Atelidae > Ateles > Ateles fusciceps. The sequence goes on from JAZHEH010002780.1 coordinate 1,536,368, forward strand.
ATAAAACTGTCTTTGTTTGCAAATGACATGATTGTCTATGAAGAACATATGAAAAAAATTGGAAGAAAAGTCTCCTGGAACTAATAAGTAATTATGGAAAGGTTGAGGAATACTAGGTTAATATACAAAAGTCAATTGTTTTCCAATATACCAGTATCTTAGTCTGTTTATGCTTCTAAAACAGAATTTTCAAGACTAGGTAATTTATAAAGAATAGAAATTTATTTTTTACAGTTCTGGAGGCTGGGAAGCCTAAGGTTGAGGGGCTTACATCTGGTGAGGTCCTTCCTATTGTGCATCCCCTGGTGGAAAGCAGAAGGGCAAGAGAGTATATATGTAGAAGGGAAAGGAAGAGGAGGGAAAAAGAAGGGAAGGAGCTAGAAAGGGAGAGGGGGAAGGGCCCCCACCACTAGAGGAAGGGGAGGGGAGGGGGAGCCAAACTCATCCTTTTATTAGGAGCCCACTCCCACAATAAGCATGAATCCATTCATTAGAACAGAGCCCCTTGTGTCTTAATCACCTCTTATAGGTCTCACCTCTCAACACTGTTGCATTGGGGATTAAACTTCTATCCATGATATATTCAATCCATGACAACAAGCAATGAACAAATAAAATTTGAAATTAAAAAAAAGTCCTCCACCAAAATAAAATAGGTATAAATCTACCAAAATTCATACAAGATCCATATGAGAAACACTGCAAAACTTTAATGAAAGATATTAAAGAGCAACCAAACAGATGCAAAAATACTACATGTTCATGGATGGGAAGATTCAATAGTGTCAAGATGTCAGCTCTTGCCAATTTGATGTACAGATTCAATGTAGTCAAAATTAAAATCCCAGCAGGCCATTTTGTGAAGATTAACAAGCTGATTCTAAAGTTCATTTGCAGAAGCAAAAGACCCAGAAGTACCAACACAGCATTGAAGAATAAAGTTGGAAGACTAATACTATCTGACTTGTAGACGTAATATAAAGCAATGGTCAACTAGACCGTGTGGTATTGGTGAAAGAATAGACAAATAGATCAGTGGAACAGAATAGAGAGCTCAGAGATCAACCCTGCAGATAGTGTATGTCAAAGGAGCAAAGGCAATACAATGGCACAAAAGGTCTTCAACAAATGGTCCCATAACAACTGGACATCACATACCAAAAGAAAAAAATTAGTAAGACACAATCCTTACTTTCGTCACAAAAATTAACTCAAAATGGATCACAGACCTACATGTAAAATGCAAAACTGTAACACTCCTAGAATGTAATGACACAGGAGGAAATCTAGATGAGCATGAGTATGGTGATAACATTTTAGATACAACACCAAAGGCATAATCCATGAAAGAAATAATTGATAAACCAGACTTCACTAAAATTAAAAACTTCTGTTTTACAAAAGATGGTGTCAAGATAATGAGAAGATAATTCAAAGACTGGGAGAAAATATTTGCAAAAGACATTTGTGACAATGGACTGTTTTCCAAAATACAAAACAAAATAAACCTCTTAAAACCCAGCAGTAAGAAAACAAACAACCCAATTGAAAAAATGGGCCAAGGACCTTAACAGACACCTTACCAAAGAAGATATGCACATGGCAAACAAGCATATGAAGAGATTTTCCATATCATATGTCATCAGGGAAATGCAAATTAAAGCAGTAATGAAGTACACACTGGAACACTGTGTACTGACAAATCCGGAACACTGACAGCACCAGATGGTGGTGAGGATGTGGAGCAACAGGAACTCTCATTCATTGCTGGTGGGAATACAAATGATACAGCCACTTTGGAAGACAGTTTGGTAGTTTCTTACAACATAAACATGCTCTTACTATATAATCCAGCAATCATGTTCTTTTGGTATTATGTCCACACATAAACATGCATATGGATGTTTATGTCAGCTTTATTCAAAATTGCCAACATTTGGAAGCAACTGAGATGTCCTTTAGTAGGTGAATGGATAAAGAAACTGCGGTACATCCAGACCAAAGAGTATTATTCAGCACTAAAAAGAAATGAGCTATCACATCATGAAAAGACATGGAGGAAACTTACATGTATATTATTAAATGAAAGAAGCCAGTCTGAAAAGGCTACATACTGTAGGATTCCAACTATCTGAGAGCCTGAAAAAGGTAGAACTATTGAGACAGTAAAATGATCCATGGTTGCCGGGGCTTAAGAGAAAAAGAGAGATGCCTAGTTGGAGCACAGAGGATTTTTAGAGCAGTAAAACTATTCTGTATGATGCCATAATGGTGGATACAGGTCATTAAGAATTTGTTCAAACTCAAGAATGTACAACACTGAGTGAACCCTAATACAAACTATAGACTTTGGGTGATAATGCTGTGTCAGTATAGTTTCATCAATTGTAACAAATGTGCTACTGTGGTGTGCAGATGTTAAAAATGGGTGATGTTGAAAATGCCAGTGTCAGGACAGGGAATACATAAGAAATCTCTATTTTCTGCTCAGTTTTGTTGCAAACCTAAAACTGTTCTAAAAAATAAAATCTTGCATTTTTTTAAAAAAAGCACACCTGATTTTATAACCAACCAGGCTGGGAAAGGCAAACATATAAATCTTCCAGATAATTCTCTTTGTTTAACTTCACCTTTCTAAAGAGCAGCCGCTGGGTAGGTGTTGGCTGCTTTTCCTGCTATGTAAATGGCAGGCCCTGGCCAGGAATGCTTAACAGACAGGTGTGTCCCAGCCTCTCCCCTACTTTTACCCAAGTCAGGTATTTTTATTCCCAGGTTAGATCTAAGGTGACACGCTTTTTCTAAGTAGGGGGATATTCAGATTTTGTTGGTCTTCAGGCTTATGCAGTTTGGACATAGTCTCTTTAAGAAAAAAAAAAAAAATCAGTGTACGAATATAAAAGTACAAAGGCCCTCAGAAGAGGTCTGTAAAAATGAGAAATTCTAAAGCTTAAGCTTCATTACCTTCACAGCAGATTTGCCTCTGTACAACTTTCTCATTTTGGAGCAAATCAAAAGAACTCTGTTTTACAAACGCTTTCAATATATATTAGTTAAATAGAATTTTTAAAAAGAAAAAAAGAAAAAACCCACAGAAATGGATCATTTTGGTTGAGAACTGCAAAAACTCTGGGCACAAACATGTTATTCACCCTCTCTTGAGAGACGTGGCCATACTTTAGCATGGCTTTTAGCAGTCTGAGCCTTGTCTCTGGGAAGACTCAAACACCTTTTGAGTTCCTGTCTGGAAGAGCTCAGTCCTTAACCTCCCTTTCTTAGCTCACTTACTAAAAAGGGCTTGCAATTGTGACTCTTTCCTCTGTCCCTTTGAAATGTGTATGCATCTCCTGCAACTCAGGAGTGTCTTTCTCATGGACTTGAAAGCCATTCCTTTGAAATGTAAACCTCAGGAAGGATAGGGCCTCTGTCTCCCAGTGTCTGTGGGAGGATAGAAGCCTAACTTCAATAATTGCCAGCAAGCATTCACAGTTGGCTTAATTGTATTTGCATTGACCAATCTTTTGTAATTTTTCACTTCCCTGATTCCACTGAGCCTCCGCTCACGCCTCTCCTACTCCCTCGTTCTCCTTTAAAAACAGCCAGTCACTTCTGTGCAAATCTGAATGGGCTCAGCCCTTTCCCTTGTTGTCAGTAGCTACTGAACAAAATCACTTTTCACTGTTTTAACTAACATCTGGCTTTGTTTATCTTTTACATGCCCTGGAAGAGTCTGAGGCTGAGTTCTTAACCACAGCCCAGTGGCACAGGCTTCGTTTGTAGGTGAGTTTTCTCATTATCCCCTGTATACTCTGAAATTGTAGAAAGAGCAACATAATCCCTTCATAAACACCTTCCATCACCTTTCTGACTCTATCTCCTACCACTTTCCTCCTTGCTTGTTCCTCTGCAACTACGCTGGCCTCCTTCTCCTTCCGGGAACAGACCTGGCATGCTCTTGCCTCAGCGCTTCTGTACTTGGGGTTCCTCTTCCTGAAAGATTGTTGTCTCCATTTGCAGAGAAGGACACTTGGGCTTAGAAAATTTAAGTGTTGTGACCAAGTGATTAAAACTCAAGAAATGATCCATGATGTTTTTTCCCACTGGCTTCATTCTCAACCCCCCACTTCCTCTCAAGATCTATTCAGTCAGTCAGGAGACCCTGTTGTCCCCACCTTTCAAATGTGTTCTGAGTTCCACCACTTGTCCCATCTCCACTGTTGCCATGAGACTTGCCTGCTTGACTATGGGAGCCTCCCATCTTGTCTTCCTGCTTTTTCCCTTGTCCCTGCAGTCTATCTCAACACAGCAACCAACATGGTCCTTTCAAACATAAGTTAGATCATGTTGTTCCTTTGCTCAAAAGCCTCTGATTGCTTTGTATTTCCTCCAAGGTAAAAAGGCCTCACAAAAGCGTATCAAGCTCTACAGTAATGCTGTCCAAGGCAGTAACAGCAGGCCACCTATGGCTATAGGACACATGACATGGGGCCAGTTGGAACTGGGATGCAAAATACACACTGGACTTTGAAGGCTTCGTTTGAAATAATGTAAAATAAGTAAGAATGTAAAATATCTCATTAATAATTTTCATAGTAATTATATATGGAAATTATAACATTTTTGATATATTGGATAAATAAAATACATTATTAAAATCAATTTTACTTGTTTTTTTTACATTTTTACTGTGGTTACTAGAAAATTAAAAATTACAAAACTGATTCATGTTTGTGGCTTGACTTATATTTCCATTAGACAGAGCTGGCTTATAGCAACTGGTCCCTCCCTAAAACCTCTTCTGATCTTATCTCCTGCTCGCCTCTGTTCTTGCCAAACTGGCCTCCTTGCCATTCCCTGAGCACACAAGGCATCCTCCTACCTCAGGGCCTTGGCACTTGCTATTTCCACTCCTAGAAAACCTTCCCCCAGTTATCTGGATGTTTCTTCATCTTCCCTGGACTTCATTCAGACTTCACCTTCTCGATGATACCTTTCTGACAGCCTGCTGAAAACTGAATTCCTCACCCACCTCCACTCCCATATCCACTATCCTCTTTCCCTGTTTTACTTTTCTCCATAGCTTTGTCACCATGTCACATACTGTATATCTTTCTTATTTAATTTATCGTCTAACTTCCCCTGTAGAATCCACCAGGCAGAGAGTTTTGTTTAAAGTTGTGCTCCTGAAATCTAGAACTGTACCTGGTATGTAGCAGGTGTTCACTAACTCTGTGGAATGAAATACTGAGTGAATCTTTATCCACCACTTCATTATACAGGTGAAGGAACTGTGGATAAGTGGCTTTCCCAGGGTCTCGCAGCTTTTTTTAGGGGCAGAGAGGATGTACCCTCAGTAAGATCAGATGCCGCCATCTAGAACCCAGCCCTTTACCTATATTTGAGTTTCTTCACTGGACTCTGAGCACATTTTTATGCCTCTTTTAAACTTTGCACTTAAGGAAATAAAGATTTACTCTAGCAGTAATCTACTCAGACACACCCAGGGGATAACCTCCAGCATTCTTTCTTGCTCCAAGGATATGCCTTTGAGATTTTGTTTTTCCTAGACAGGAATTCTGGGTCTGTCTGGATCTCAGGAAACTGATTATTTCACAAGGGGAAAAAATCAGCTTGAAGGAAGTCATTAGGATTTAACTGTATAGTAAATAAAATATTTAAACTATAACCTGAAGTATTAAATACTTCATTTATTCCACAAAGAGACACATTTTTATTGAGTTCTGATATATGCCAGGCATTGATTTAGGTGCTGGGAATAAACAGAGAGATGTGACAGTCTCCTGGGAGCGAACAGTCTAGTGTGTATGTGTGGGAAAGGAGGGTAAGCCAAGAAAGACAGGGCGCATTAGTTTCCTATTGCTGCTGTGATGAATTACCGCACGCTTCATGGCTTAAAACAATGCATATTTATTCTCTTACAGTTTTGGAAGTTAGATGTCCAAAATGAATCGTATTCAGCTAAAAATCAAGGTGTCAGGAGTCTGTCCCTTATGGAAGCATTAGGGAAGCATCTGTTTTCCTGTCCTTTTCAGCTTCTAGAGGAAGCCTGTATTCCTGGCTCCTAGCCCCTCCTCCATCTTTAAAGCACATCTCCCCAATCTCTGCTACCATCCTGACTGGCCTTCCCCTCTCACTCTGACTCCTCCTGGGTCGCTGAAGACCTTTGACTTAAAAAAATATATATATTTTGGCTGGGTGCGGTGGCTCACACCTGTAATCCCAGCACTTTGAGAGGCCAAGGTGGGTGGATCACGAGGTCAAGAGATCGAGACCATCCTGGCCAACATGGTGAAACCCCGTCTCTACTAAAAAAATACAAAAATTAGCTGGGCATGGTGGCACGTGCCTGTAGTCCCAGCTACTCGGGAGGCTGAGGCAGGAGAATTGCTTGCACCTGGGAGGCGGAGGTTGCAGTGAGCCAAGATCCCACCACTGTACTCCAGCCTGGTGCCTGGCGACAGAGCGAGACTCTGTCTCAAAATATATATACATATATATATTTATATTTTTAATCGACAGATAATTGTGTATATTTCTGAGGTACAATGTGATGTTTTGATATATGTATACATTGTGGAATGATTATATCAAGCTGATTCACATATCCATCACTTCACACATAATTACGCATTGCTTAACAAGTAGGGTACGTTCTGAGAAATGGTAGAGCCTATTGCTCCTAGACTACAAACCTGTACAGCTGGTTACTGTACCGAATACTGCAGGCAGTTGTAACACAAGCTAGGTATTCATGTGTCTAAACATATTTAAACCTAGAAGAGGTATGGTAAAAATACAGTATTATAATCTTATGAGACCACTGTGATGTATACCATCCATTGTTGGCTGAACCATTGTGTGCAGATGACTGTGCTTATCCTTTTCGTGTAATGAGAACATTTAAGAATCTATTCTCTTAGCAATTTTGAAGTATATAATTCATGATTATTAACTATAGCCACAATGCTGTGTAATTAATTCAAGATACTTAACTTAATCACATCTACAAATTTCCTTTGTCACTTAAGGGAACTTACCATTCACAGGTTTGGGGGTTAGGATGTGGACATTTTTAGGGGGGCATTATTCCGTCACAGGACAATGTGACAAGTGCTGCAGTTAAGGTAAATATTAGATCCTATGTAAACAAAAATGACGGATCAGAGAGGATATTGAAGAGAAGCAAGGTAGTTTTATAGAGCAAGTGGCTGCTTAGCTGAGGCTTGCATGGTGCAGTGAATGGTAGGTATGTACCATTCTTAACGGAATAAACAAGAACAATGAGGTATAAATGAAGATGAGATCTACATTCATTATTTATTGCTGGGTCACAAATTACCACCCAAACTTAGCAGCTTAAAACAATAAATGTCTAAGAGTTCATCATTTCTGAGGATCATTAATCTTAACCATCTGATCCTGCCCTATGGTCCATCATGAGACTGCAGTCAAGTTGTTGGCTGGGGCTGCAGTCATTTGAAGGGGCTGAAGAAGCAGTCTCTAAGCTTACTCATGTGACTGCTGCAGGAGGCTTCAGTGCCTCACCACATGGGTGTCTCCACTGAGTTGCTTATAGGACACGGCATGGCATTTGGTTTCCCAGAGAGAGAGTAATCAAAGAGAAAGAATCAAAGACAGAAGCTGCAGTTATTGATAACCTAATCTCAGAACTGATATATCCCCCACTTCTGCCATGCTGTTGGTCCTGCAGACCAATGCTAGTACAATATGGAGGTGGGCAAGGACCAGAAAAAGGGTGAAGTCCAGGAACAGGGATCACTGGGGCCATCTTGGAGTCTGGCTGCCACAGTATTCTTGGGATTACAGTTTCCCATTGTTGACATGTAGGCAATCAGGAAAGATTACCAGGGGTGAGGTTGGCAGGGGTGAGGTTGGCATGGGAAGGAAGAGCTAGAGCATGTGGAGCCTGTACACTTGCCCAAGAGTTGGGAGATAATTCTTTTCCTGGTAGGGAGGGATTGCAGGGGATTAGTTACGGGAGTGACATGACCAAGTTGCGTTTTTGAATGATCACTGCAGTAAGAGTGTATGGAGAGAGGTGGAGCAGAAGGCAAAGAGATTAGAGAGAAAGAACTGCTAAGAAGCTATTGCAATAGCGCAGGAGAGAGAGGAAGAGGCATATTATAAGGCGGTAGTGGTCAAGGAGTGGTCAGGATGATGTGTTCAGGGCACATTCAGGAAGCGGAATGGTTCATGGTTCAGGAGGGAGAGAGTTAGCGAGGCTACAGGGCCGCTCTCAGGTTGCTCGTTTGCATGAGGGATCAGTAACATTAAATGAATATAGAAAGAAGGGCAAGGTCCACATGAGGTGAACAAAAGTTAAGATGCCTAATTTGAATATATTGTGACTATGGGGCATTCATGTATAGAGATAACTAATGAATAGAGTGAAATAAATTTAGTTTAGACTACTAACTACAGCAAGAGCTTCTCAGCATTTGTCAAAAGATTCTGTGAACTCGGGCCAGAGAAGAGCTCTTCTCACTGTGTTAGTGTGATGTCCCAGCTAAGATGAACAGCATTGTCTAGACACCATCTTTATATTTTCATCATCCTTGTAACTACCATTGATCAAGTGTCTGCTGCATAGCGCACTCTGTGCTTCACATATTGCATGCCCTTTCATTTCATTTCATCTTCCCACTAACCCAGTGAGTCATGTAATGTTACTTCTTTTTTACAGGGGAAGAAACTGAAGAAGGTTCTATTGCTAGCCCCATTTTGTAGATGAGGAAGCAGGCTTACCTTGTGTCACTGACATTGCTCAGGGCTATACAGGGAATCAGTCATGGATGCAGCTCTCAGGTCCAGATTTTCCTACTCTAGACCAAGCTTGTCCAACCTGCAGCTTGTGGGCCACATGCAGCCCAGGACAGCTTTGAATGTGGCCCAGCACACATTTGTAAACTTTCTTATAACATTATGAGATTTTTTTTTTTTTTTTTTTTTTGCAACTTGTTTTTTTAGCTCATCAGCTATCATTTTTTTTTTTTTTTTTTTTTTTTGAGATGGAGTCTTGCTCTGTAGCCAGGCTGAAGTGCAGTGGTGTGATGTGGGCTTACTACAACCTCTGCTTCCTGGGTTCAAGTGACTCCCCCTGCCTCAGCCTCCCAAGTAGGTGGGACTACAGGTGTGCGCCACCACGCCTGGCTCATTTTTTTTTGTATTTTAGTAGAGACAGAGTTTCACCATGTTATCTAGGATGATCTCAATCTCCTGACCTCGTGATCTGCCCACCTCGGCTTCCCAAAGTGCTGGGATTACAGGAGTGAGCCACTGTGCCAGGCCAGTGCTAGTGTATTTTATGTGTGGCCCAAGGAAGCCAAAAGATTGGACACCCCTGCCTAGACCCTATTCCTTTAATTGAACAGCCACGTATGGTATGCTCTATAGAATTAGAGACACTTAATGATTGCCATTCTAACTGGCGTGAGATGGTATCTCAATGTAGTTTTGATTTGCATTTCTCTAATGACCAGTGATGGAAACCATCATTCTCAGCAAACTGACACAAGAACAGAAAATCAAACACTGCATGTTCTCACTCATAGGCGGGTGTTGAACAATGAGAACACATGGACACAGGGGAGGGGGAGCATCACACACTGGGGTCTGTCAGGGGGAAATGGGGAGGGACAGCGGGGGGTGGGGGAGAGAGAGCGGGGGAGTTGGGGAGAGATAGCATCGGGAGAAATGCCAGATATGGGTGATGGGGGAGAAAGGCAGCAAATCACACTGCCATGTGTGTACCTATGCAACAATTTTGCATGTTCTTCGCATGTACCCCAAAACCTAAAATGCAAAAAAAAAAAAAAAAAAAAAAAAGAATTAGAGACAATTTCCAGCATGGTTTGGGTGGAGTGATGGTTTATAATCTGATGTGTGAGAGATAGCAAATAGCAGGAACAAGGTCATAAATCCACATATGCGGTGGTGTGATAAAAGGTTCAAATGCCCTCTTCCTGGTCAATTTAGATGCCTACATATTGGAAACATTTTCAATCTTTTCCCTAAAACTCTCTTCTTGTTTTTCTATTTCTGAAAAAATGTGAGGAACAGCTTTTATTCACTTAAAAAAATAGCAAATTGTTCATTTTCTTGTCACAGAAAATGCCAGCGTCTTGCATTAGCAAGATGGGTTTTGAGGCTTAAGATTGATGCAAAGGGAGTTTTATCACAGCAGCATTTTTCATTAGAAGGGGAGAAAAGGGAGTGCATAGATGAAGATGTCAGACAGATCCTGTCTTTTTCTTAGGGAAGGTTCCCACAACAGCAGATCAACTGGTCTGGAAATAGCTACCGTCATTTCTTTATATACATATTTTTTAAAAAGCAAAAAAAACAAAACAAAAAAAAAACCGCTATTTCTTAAAAAAGTTCCCATACCCAAGGTTTTCCTGTGGCATTTAAGAGGCGATAAAGGGAGTAACAGTCATGCACAGCTTCATAAATGGCTCCCAGATTATTCATCGTCCTAAAGAAGATTCAGCCTCTGGACTGCAGACTTCCTGTAGGTCAGAGTATGAAAGCACAGGGTCCCACTGAGGCAAGAGCAACTTCACAGCTTCTCTGCAGTTGTCTAGAATTTCCCAGAGAAAGCCAAAGACAAGGCTAAATGTAGACTTTCACCTTGAAAAGCTGTAAACGTAATAAGAACAGGGCATAGTGGGTTGGTTTGCAAGACTCCCACTTCACATTTTATGTGCGTTCCAAGCAACAGAGCTTCCTAAAACTAGAGAAGTGGGGCCGTGAGTGATGAGCACAGTAGGCTTAGCCACTGGCTGCACCAGACAACTCTGGACACAAGAGAACTGCTTGCTTCATCTCTGCCTATTGTGGAGTCACTCCATCCCTGACTCACTCCTCCTGCCCACCATCCTTTCCCCTCATCTCCACCCCACTATCCTCAGAGCCTTGGGAATCCCTGCACATATTAGCTGTCTAATCAGTACTCATTTTCTTCCCTCCCTCCCTCCTTCCCTCCCTCCCCTCCCTCCCTTCCCTCCCTTCCTCCCTCCCTCCCTTCCTCCCCTCCCCTCCCTCCCTGCCTTCCTCCTTCCTCTCCCTCCCTCCCTTCCTTCTTTCCTTCCCTCCCTCCCTTCCCTCCCTGCCTTCCTCTCTCTTCCCTCCCCTCCCTCCCCTCCCTTCCTTCTTCTCTCTCCCTCCCTCCCTCCCCTCCCTCCCTGCCTTCCTTCCTTCTTCCTCTTCCCTCCCTCCCTCCTTTCCCTCCCTCCCCTCCCTCCCTGCCTGCCTTCCTTCCCTCCCTCCCTCCCTCCTCTCTCCTCCTCCCTCCCTCCCTCCCTTCCTTCCTCCTTCCCTCCCTCCCTGCCTTCCTTCCTTCCTTTCCTTCCTTTGATGAACACTGTCACCCAGGCTGGAGTGCACTGACACTACCTCGGCTCACTTGAATCCAGGTTCAAATGATTCTCCTCTCCAGTTACAGGCACACGTCACCATGCCCAGTTATTTTTGTATTTTTAGTAGAGGCAAGGTTTCACCATTTTGGCCAGGCTGGTCTGGAATTCCTGACCTCAAATGATCCACCTACCTCTGTCTCCCAAAGTGCTGGGATTATAGGCGTGAGCCACCGTGCCTGGCCCAATCAGTACTCATTTTCTGGCTTTCATTGATACAATTGTGTCTTTCTATGTTGATTTTTCCGGGAACCATCTGATGTTAGTAGGATAATAGGATCCACCCTAGTTTCCTTAGATGTTTGTTGGTTAGATAAATGAAGGGGGAGTCCTAAGTTAGGGGGTAAGGCGTTATCGAACCGCTGGGACACAGTTCTTCCTATTGCATGTAGCCTGTGGGCCTTAACAGAATTTCTGGTTCTGGCTTTGGGTATCAAGGCATTAGCACTTTATTAAAATTAACTTAAAAGGTGCCTCAACTGAGTTTTCTTCTCAACTGATTTTAACACATAATCCTTTTTATTTCTTTCACTTTTCTATTCAGTGAAATGCATATTAAATGAAAGAAAGAAAATTATGAAACTTCTGCGGTCTAGGCTCACAATTAATAAGATGCTTAGGTGCCTATCAATATATTTGTTTGAAGTAACATCACAAAAGCGTATTATACAACTTCCCCGCTAATGGGCAAAGAGTGGAAAAACTGCCCAACTGGAAATGAATCTTCGTCCCAGGAGGCCCACAATAATAAAGTCAAACGCTGAACATACGAAGATTTATGACATGCTAGCACATTATTACCACAAATTCTATTAATTACTAGTCAGCCATAGGAAACAACTCAGGGGTAGAAGGCAGTCAGTTTGTGGACAAATTCAGCCTTCAGTCTGAAATTCTTCCACTGCCATAGTCACTGAAACCTTTCAGGTTCGGACGCCCAGCATTTACTGAGCATCAGGATTAGCACCTTAGCAAATACTGGTTGGACAGAAGCTTTGGAATAATTTTCTATTTGCACAACTTGTCCAACTTTTCTATAATTTTTAAAAATCCTACTATTTTTAACTTTTCTTGTGAAGAAATCATTTTATGATATTAGTGAAATGGATATTGTCTGAGAGATTTTTGGATAGCTGAATTTCCTAAGTGTGTTTCAGAGTGGAATCTGTGATGCGTCTGGAATTCTCTCCCTTCTTAGGGACATCTCTGGCCCAGGGAGAGGACACATCCCCACACTCACGCATGGTAGGATACTCGGGCTGGTGCTCTGTGATTCTGAGGTCCACATAGAAGCAGACATAGGAACGCCAACACCTCATTCTCACTCTACATCCTCTAGTTTAACTCTTATCTTCTCCTCTAGTTTATCATCTCCTTAGTTCTTCCCATTTAGTAACTCTATTCCAACTGCTAATACTTCCTCCTTCTTCCTCATCCTTTTACCTTCATCCATCTCCCATCTGTTTTGTCTCCTATTCTTTTATCTGGTGTTTCTTTCAAACACCATTCTTGGTAGCTGATGTGTCCTGCTTAGTCCAACACTGCTCCTGCAATATGCCCTGGGAGCACCACTGTGGTGGGCTCCTGGCCATGCTGCTGTGAGGCCCACTCCCGTGTTTCAGGGAGATTTCAGCCAGCTTCTGGGTTTCTTGCTCCGGTTGGAGGAATTTCTGGCTCCCAAGGTGACCTGGGTCCCAGGTAAGACATGGCATGTATGGAGTTCTACCTGAACAGCGAGGCCCAAGCATAGCACCCCCATGGAGAGGGGGTGTTCCCCTGCTCAAAAATGTGGGGTCTCACCTGTCTAGTTCTGTGTGCTATACCTGTGGTCCAGATATGATGATGTACCATATGAATGCGTGGATATATGGTGTGGTCCAGGTGATCAGAGTGTGCACCCGGCCAGTCACTAGTCCTCTGAGCCTTGGTGGGGAGCTCGCACCCCCAGAAATAACGCTGAAGTCTCAAGCTTTGTCATTGTATCCCCCTTTACTGCACAGGTCCCCCCCCCTTTTTTTTTTGAGGTGGAGTCTTACTCTGTCACCCAGGCTGGAGTGCAGTGGCACGATCTCAAACTCACTGCAGTCTCCACCTCCCGGGTTCAAGCAATTCTCCTGCCTCAGCCTCCAGAGTAGCTGGAATTACAGGCATGTGCCACCATGCCTGGCTAATTTTTGATTTTAGTAGAGATAGGATTTTACCATGTTGGCCAGGCTGGTCTTGAACTCTTGAGCTCGGGTGATCCACCCACCTTGGCCTTGCAAAGTGCTGGGATTACAGGCGTGAGCCACTGTGCCTGGCCTGCACAGGTCCTTCTAATCCTTCTGGGATTTGACTGCTTGTGGGTGGAATAATAATTTATTCTTGGGTAACACAGTAATCTACTGCTTAGATGTGGGCTCATGTGAGCCCTTGTTCAGATATCTCTTTTGTTGTCATGGGCACAACATTGTCAAACTCAGTGTCACTGCATAGTTTTATTCTATTTTTTTCAAGAAAAAAAGGTAATTAAATTATTTATGTATTATTATAAAATATATGTAACATAAAATTTACCATTTTCACCATTTTTAAGTATACATTTCACATTATTGTGCGACCATCACCACCATCCACCTCCAGAACTTTTTCATCTTCCCAAACTGAACTCCACACCCACTAAACAGTAACTCTTCATTCCCTCCTCCTAGCCCAGGGCAAACACCATTCCACTTTCTGTCTCTATGAAAGACTCTAGGCACTTCATGTAAGTGGAATCACATAAGATTTGCCTTTTATAATTGGCTCATTTCACTTAGTATAATGGCTTCAAGGTTCATCCATGTTGTAACATGTATCAGAAGTTTCTTCTTTTTAAGGCTGGATAATATTCCATTGCATACATCTGCCGCATTTTGTCTAGCATACATTTACCTGTCAGTGGACACTGTGTTGCTTACATGTTTTGGCTATCATGGATAATGCAGCTATAAACATTGGTGTATAAATACCTGTTTCAGCTTCTGCTTTCAATTATTTTGAGTATTTACTCAGAAGTTAAATTGTCGTATCACATATAATTATATTTTTTATTTTTTGATGGAAACATCATGTTGCTTTTCTTTCCGTTTTTTGGTAACAGAGTTTTTCTCTCATTGCTCAGGCTGGAGTGCAATGGTGCGATCTCGGCTTACCACAACCTCTGCCTCCCAGGTTCCAAGATTCTCCTGATTCAGCCTCCTGAGTAGCTGGGATTACAGGCATGCGCCACCACACCTGGTTACTTTTGTATTTTTAGTAGAGACGAAGTTTCTCCATGTTGGTCAGGCTGGTCTCCCACTCCCCACTCCAGATGATCCACCTGCCTCAGCCTCCCAAAGTGCTGGGAATACAGACGTGAGCCACCACACCCAGCCATCATGCTGTTTTCACAAGGAGTGCACCATTTTACATTCTCATCTGCAATGTACAAGGGTTCCAATCTCTCCAGGTCCTCAGCAATACTTGTTACTTTCTATTTGGTTTGTTTACTTTATACAGGAGCCATTTTCATGGGCGTAAAGTGGTATCTCGTGGTTTTGATTAATATTTCCCTAATTATTAGTGGTGTTGAGCATCTTTTCACGTGCTTGTCAGCATATATTCTTCGGAGAAATGTCTATTCACGTTCTTTGCCCATTTTTTAATACAGGTTGTTGTTTTGTTAAGGTCGGTAGAAAAATCTGATTTTTTAATGATCTTTCCCAAATGTTAAATATTGACATTAAGGTTTCTAAATGTTAAATGTTGGGGGAGAAAACACTGTGGAGGTCGAACAAATCACATCAGCCAGGTGACTCCGGCCCAAGTGCTACTGGTTCACTACCTCTTTCTCAGACGGGCACTGAGGAGTGTTGGCCAGAAAACAAAGTGCAGCGGAAAGGACCGAATGATGGGCGTCTGCACTGTGGGACTTCCGCTAACACATTTAGTGCTTTCCAAAGTCCCATTTTCCCTCCTTTGTTTCAAAAGTCAAAATCCATAAGCCTGGCCTGTGTTTACCTCAGCAATGAAAGCAAATGACATATTTGGCTTTATTTAAGAGAGGGCCTCACCGGTGGTGGGGCAGTCAGGGAAAATTTCCCAACATCTGAATGAGAGACATTGAGCCCTTTGCCCCACTCTACAACTTTTCACCAGCAAATATTCCTTTGTAAGGCCTCTGTTGACTCACTGTGTTTACAGAAGGAGAAAGTGGCACATTGATATGGAAGTATATTAACTAGATAACTCCAGGAGACAGCAACTCACCGCCACGCTGATCTCTCCAGTTCTGCTGGGAATTGTGCTTCGAGTGGGCTCAGTGAAAACGTCCTGAACTGGGAGGTCCTAAGATTGATTTCTGTGCCTGCTGCTATATTGCTGTGTAAACTTACTGCTCTGAGCTCAGTTTCTTCCTCCATAAAATAGGCTTAATAATACCTTTCCAGAGGGGCTTTTGCTAAGAGAAAATAAGATTTTTTAAAAGTGTAAATTGTTTTTCAATGTAATATTTTCGCAGCCCTGGTTAATTCTCATTCCTAGTTCTGGGGACAAGCAGAGAAGTGGGTAATGCATGTAATGGTATTTGGTCTGAGCCTCTTGAGTGTTATACTAAAATTCTGAGACCGCGCGACCTTGCCCTTTGAAAGCCAATGATGGTTTTTTTCTGCCATGATCATGATTGTCCTTGACATTCTCTACTTGGCAGCCTGCATGCTCCTCCTGGCTCCCCAGCCCACCCCTGGCAAAGGTAATGCTGCGATTAGCCAGGGGGGCTCCTGTTCTTTGTGATTCACACCACAGCAAGCTCAGCACTCACACTTGAAGCTCCTGGGCATACCTGCTCAGGGCTGAGTGTGGGCATCTCCCCACAGGTGACACTGTTCTCCAGGCTAAGGTCTCCATACTCAACTACAGGTTCTTTAAAGGAGGAAAACATTCTCACACACCTTGAAGATATGTTTGAGGACCTCCAGGAATCTTTGGATTGCAATTTAGGGAATGCTGTTCATCCTAGAACACTGTTCTAGGATGTTTCAGTGATGGGAAACAGGAGGGCAAGTGACAGGCCGAGGCCTATCTTTACACACACCTCAGCCCCTGTTCTTGCTAGCTGTGTCACCTTGGGCAAGTTTATCAGCATCGTGAGCTTCAATGTCCTCTCCTGCAAAATTAGGCTAAGAAGACCCATCTTATCAATGTACTGACAGGGCTAAATAAGATGTCAAATTTAATGTGCCTGATATTCAGTAGGAGCATCACAGAAGACAGTAAACAGGGGAAAGTACAAGGGACAGGGCCATGAAGCATTTGCCAGGCATCAGCCAAAGGTGCAGCTTGCACAATTGTCATCTCTAATGTGCCAGGGACCAGAATAGGTCCAAACACTGGGCACTGTGAGGCCACTCAGTGAGTTTCCGGTCTATAGTGGAGGGTTTTCTGAGATGTGGTAGGTCATGTCACTTTGACCCTGTGCCATAGAGCTCACCACTGTTCCTCTTCATCTTTTCTCTTGGGAGTCTTGAGAGCCCTTGTACAAATACAACTCCTGGGGATCTGCCTGATAGCCTCATTGCTCCAGAATGGCTAGGAAGATTGGGTTCCTCACTGTGCCCTTTCTACACAAATGGCCACAGCTATCATTATTCAGGACTGAGCCTGTGGGAGAAAATTGTACAATTGTGCAGATTAGGGCTATGATCAATTCAGGGCTTTCAAAATCAGTTAACTCTTAACAATCTTTTCTTGACTATCAGCTCCTTTTCCTATTCCCTCTGCTGCTCTTCCAAACCTTAACCCTTTCCCACCAGTCTCCCAGCTGACCTCTGCTCTCACCCACCCTGCACATGCACCAGCCTCCGCTTCTCTGGGGGAACCCAGTCTGCTAGGGCTCATTGTCATGCCTGCATCTTCAAACTTGTCTGTTTTGGTACCAGCCCTTCCCTCCTCCCCCTCCAGCCTGAGGAGACAAGAGGCAATTCTTTCTGTTCAAGAGCAATCCTTCTGTAATAGACTTATATTCTTTCTGCCTCCCTGGTGTCCCTTCTCTGGCCAAGAAGCTCAAACTTCCATTTGGAATCATCCTCTTCCGTGCTCAGCCCATGTGGTTGAGTTGGTATATTCCCCACTCCTCCTCCTGCTCCAGAGGTGGACTTGTGACCATTCAGGGCCAGTCAAGACACTCTTTCCCCCTTGGGCAGAGTTTTTGCATCAGAAATGACATATACATAACCCTGGGTCAACCAGAGTCCACCCAGTCTTGACAGAATCATTGAAAGGAAGGCTATTTATTTTACTGAAACAATGGGCCTTAAGGACCATATAATGATGGACGGAGTAAGCACCATTTTTCACCCACATGGATGCAGACTGCCTGAGGATGAAGTCCACAGAAAGGAAAGTGAAGCTGAGAGAGAGGAGAGAAGAGGAAAGAGGAGGGGGAAGGATGTAGAAAAGAGAGAAAGGGAGGGGGGAGACAGAGGGAGAGAGAGAGTCCTGAAGACATTTTGCTGAGTGTTCGGAGGAAGTGCTGCTTGAATTTTTTTCAGTTACATGGGTTGGTAACTTCTCTTTTTCTCTTAAGCTGGTAGAGTTTCTTTTACTTGCAACTAAAGAGGACTGGATATATACTCATCTGGACTGTAAATGTTACTAGGAAAGGACTAGTCTGTCTCTGTTGTTTATTCCCAGACTCAGGACCATGTTTGGCACACGGTAAATACTCAATAGCTAGTTTTGACTAACACCATCTGTGACTAGTGTTTGTCCCGTCTCTTCACCTTATCTTCATCTTTGTTGCTTTCATTTATTTCCTATGTTTAAAGTCTCCCCATTCCTCAGATAATAAATTTGCTCAAGTCTCCAATCCTAAAAATAAAACCAAGTATTCAACTAAAACAAAACAGAAATCTTCCTTCATTATGGCATTTCTTCCTAGCATCCTGACCTACTTTCCCATCTTGTCTGAGACTTTCTAAAGCATATTCTCAACCCACTGCCACCTGGTTTCTGTCCTGACGCTTTCACTGTTGTTACAGTTTTCTCTGACGTCACTGACATGAAAGCACATAGCTCTCCCTTTCACCCACTCATTCAGTCCACAGAGTCGTTGAGCCCCCTCTTCCTCATAGAAGGCAGGATGTCCCTCATTCTCCCAGACTTTGCCCTCTGGATCTCAGTTCATGGGTCTTCCTTTTGCTAGAAGTGTGGCTTGGAATTCTAGCCTTCTATTCACAGACTATTTGGAATTCTTCTCTTGCAGTGGGACTGTGGCAGCACAACACAGATTCTCCTTAGCCTTGGCGACTTGTCCCATGTGGCAAAGTAGATCAGGCTTTCATCATCCCGCATGTCCGGGGCCCACATGCCACGTTTTGACCTTTATAAGTATGCCAAGCCTCTAAGGAGGATGGCTGTTGTGCCTCAGCCCTCTCCCCTTGACCACAAGACTGCTTCTTTTAGCTCAGCAAGTATCAGAGCCCAGTCTCTTAGGTTAGATCTTTAGGTGTTGAACCGAAAATATGGTCTGCAACATCCAGGATTAAGACAGAGATGGATTTCATTTTATATGGCCTAGCATACTATTATTAAAGGCCATTTCAGGAGCGGGACTGTGAAAGGAGGTGCTTTGTCATCTGATCCAAGAGCTCCTCTGGAAATTAATCCTGGCTGGTTCTGATGAGCTAAAAAGGAGCAGAGGATTCCAGTCGTTAAGTAGAAAATTAGAATCCCAGTCATATAACAAGCTAATGTACATTAAATAACTTGAATTATTTAATTTATAGAAGCTCATGAGAGAAATGATCTCTGCTCATTGGGCTAGTTTTAGAAAACAATAGTTCTCGAATGGTTACATTCATTTATCTATTCAACAAATATTTAGCAAGTACCTACAACCTGCAAGCTATTTACTATCTACATAAGCACAAAAAAGTTCAGATAAATGGCTTTAATAGAGTGTGCTATTAAATTTTAAATGGGTTTTCTCTGTTGAAAGGTCACCAAGAGCCTTAAAAGTGAGCATTAAGTCAACAGTATGAAGTGCTCATTTAGCTAGTAAAACACCAGCCCATCTCACTAGCAGTATATCAGAGTCTAGAGCAAGTAACCTGGAATGAACCTGGGAACTGGTCTGACAATATCCTTGGGTGATTCTGATGTGCCCCGGTTTGATCATTGATAAAGTTGATCTTTTGCCTTCATAACTGGACTTGACATCTCAGTGTCATTTGATGGAATCTCATTCTTGAAAATGGGCCATGTCTTGATTCTCTATTTGCATTTCCAGTTCTCCCCTATCTCTCTGTTTGTTTGTTTGTTTGTTTTTTTGTCAATCTCTTTTCCTGGCTTCTCTTTTCCCACCAGCCTTGCATTTGTTTTCTAGGGTTGCTGTAACCAATTACCTCAAACTTGTGGCTTGAAGTAACACAGAGTTGCTATCCTATAATTTGGCAGGTTAGAAGTTCCCCCTAGGGCTGTCTGGGCTAACATCCAGGTGTTGACTGGGCTGTATTGCTTCCGGAGCTTCTGGGGGAGAATGTTTCCTTCCCTTTCTTGGCTTCTAGAGGCTGCGCACACCCCTCCGGTCGTGGTCCTCTTCCACCTTCTAAGCCTGTAGTGGCTGGTTGAGTCTTTCTCGCATCGCATCGCTCTGATCATGTTTCTGTACTCACATCTCTCTCTCTCTGGCTGCTTTTCTCTTATTTTTAAGATTCGTCCATTCTTCCCTCTTCAAAGCCAGTGGCATTTGGGCCAAGTCCTCCTGTTGCATCGCTCTTACCTCCTCTTCTGCCTCCTCTTCCAATTTTAAAGATTTTTGTGATGATATTGGGCCTACCTGGGGAGCCAGAATACTCTCCCTGTTTTCTTTTTTTTGTTTTTTTTTTTTTGTTTTTTTGAGACAGAGTTTTGTCTCTGTCGCCAGGCTGGAGTGCAGTGGCGCCATCTCGGCTCACTGCAGTCTCCGCCTCCCAGGTTCAAGTGATTCTCCTGCCTCAGCCTCCCAAAGAGCTGGGACTACAGGCACGTGCCACCACACTCGCCTAATTTTTTGTATTTTTAGTAGAGATGGGGTTTCACTGTGTTAGCCAGGATGGTCGCGATCTCTTGACCTCGTGATCCGCCCACCTTGGCGTCCCATAGTGCTGGGATTATAGGCATGAGGGGCCTTCTGTTACAAAAGCCTCTTTATTATTGTTCTCTAGCTCTCCCTTTGCAAGCTCAGACCTACAGGGGCCAGCAGGCAGTGTGAGTGAGTGAAGCTGGTCAGGGAAATACAAATGTCGACCCGGATGCCCCTTCTTGCTGTGTGAGAACGTGGGTGTAGCATTGCCAGTATCTGATTTTTCTAAAACTTTAGATTTTCTTTATTATGTCCCCCAACTTTTAAATGTTGGGAATGAATTGAAATATTTCAAGGCATTATGCAAGCCAAACCAAACACATCTGCTGCTGTATTTGGCTTTGGGTTGTCCATTTGTAACCTCTACTCTTTATGTTCCCTTTGGAAATTATCACATTATGTTTAAGGATTATGTAGTGTGCACAATCACTTGTAAGCCTATTCATCCAGGCAGACCTCTATGATAAGCTGAGAACAACACTGTAACTACATGCTGGACAGCCACACTGACTTACTATCTCCCTATACAAATCTGCCGCTCAAGCCTAAAACCTTCAGTCTCTTGCTTGAATGATCTCCAAGTCCTGCAATCCATTCCCTCCTTTGCACTTTACCTAGGGCCTTGATTACCCCTTTACTGGATTATAACAATTCTCTTTTAATTCATCTGTTAGGATTCATTCTTCTTCCTGATTTCAGCCTGCCTTGGTCAGCTTCAACTGTTATAATAAGATACCGTAGACTGGGTGGCTTATAAACAACAGACATTTATTTCTCACAGTTCTGGAGGCTGGAAGTCTGAGATCAGAGTGTCCTCATGGTCAGATTCTGGTGAGGGCTCTCTTCCAAGTTACAGACTTGAAGACATGACTACTCTCACATGGCAGAAGGAAAGCCAGCTAGCTCTCTGGCCTCTTATTGTAAGGGCAGTGATCCCATTTATGAGGGATTCACTCTCATGACCTAATCACCTCCCAAAGAGCCCACCTCCAAATACCATCTTTGGGGATTCAATTTCAACATACGACTTTTTGGGTAACACATTCAGTTCACAGCACAACCTAATCTCTAAAAGGCAGCTCAGATCACATCATATCTCTCCTCTACTTAACGTCCCTCAATGGTTTCCAGTAACATACAGGATGAAGTCCAAAGTCCTTAGTGTGCCATTCCACACCTCTTATGATATGACTGTGCATTAGCCTCCAACTTAATTTCTCACCACTTTCTCATTGCTATCTGATATTCCAGTATTACAGAACATTAGTTGCCGCTCTCCATACACATAAGGGTATAAGGGAACACCTGCTGTTCCCTCTGACTGGAATGCCCTTCCCCATTGATATGCATGGAGCTCTACTCACCCTTAAACCAAAGGCCAGGTCTTACTTTGTGAACTGTTCCTTGACTCCCTCCTTGAAGCCACTTCCACACCCTTTTCTCAAGGCTATCACTGTGCTTTGCTTATGCATTTTTATTGCATCTATCTCACGTGACTTTAATTTTTTATTCACATGCTTGTCTTCCATCTTTGTGTCTTATCATCTTTGTATTATGGGTACTTAGCACAGGGCCCTCACAATGGACATGCCTAGTAATGTTTCTGAATGAACAAGTGAATGAATGAAGTCATACTAGACAGATGGCATCTGTCCTATTTGTGATCAAAATTACCCCCAAGGAGGTGTGAGTCTTTGATGAGTTTCTAATTCCTCTCTTTGAACAAGTTGCTATCTTCCACCAGCTGCAGAAGTGCTTCGAATAATTTAAAATGCAGAATTCAAAATTGGCTGCCAAGAAATGCCACTTCATTTCCTTTCTAGAATAACGTGATTTTCCCCATAACCCAGACAAAATAACAACCCTTGGCTAATGTTTCATATAAAGGGATTTTTCAGAGGGGATAAAAGGGTTAACAGGAGTGGAATTTAGCTTTGCTTATTTCCTCTATGTTTCCTTGGTGTTCCCAGGTGTTCCTGTCCAGGTATGAAGCCTCCTGTTTAGAGTGCACAGGGGAAGGCTACTCCAGGTCAGGCTTTTAATCCCATGGTGATGCCATCTCAGAAAGTGCCAGCACCCTGTGAACCTTGCAGGCATCTGCAATACGGTCATAGATCTGGGCAAGGACCACAATTTACACAGCATTGCTCTCTCAGATGGAGAAAGGATTAGTCATCTGTCTAAAAATGGAAGGAACAGGCACAAAGGGGCACTTGTCTTCATGGGGGAGCCCAGCTAGCAAAGCCTGTAAACCAACTAGAAGAGCTGGGCTAAAGATCAGCCTCAAGGGTTCTCCCACAGTCACTCACAGTCTGTCCAACTGGAGGGCAGATGCCAGGCGCAAAAAGAAAAACCAGCTCCTGGACCTACATAGTTCCTAGACGCTACCTTTTTGATGTTTGAAGTTTTATCTTCCTTGTGTCCCTGAGCATATCTACCATCTTCCTTGAGGGAAGAGAAAAGAATGAACATCCATTGCATACCTACTGTGAACCAAGACATACTTTAGATACTTTTTCATTTTAAATGTATTTTAACTGTATTAGTATTTTTAATCTCCATTTTACAAATGAAGAGATTGGGGATCAGTGAGGCAAAGTCACCAGCTCAATTTTATGCAACCAGTAGATGAGATGATAGGGCCAAGATATGATTCTAGTGAGATGCTTTCTTAAAGCCCATTCTTGTTCCACTTGTTCTACTGCTGCTATAGTAAAATGAAATTTTAAGGTTTGAATACCAGAATCAACAGCTTATATTACCCACCCACTTACAACCTAGTGGGTTCAGAGTATTCTCAGCCCAACATTTGAGCAATCAGTCAACACGTATTATGTGAAGCAACTGAAGGTTGATCCAAAGAGGCCTAACACCCAGCCCCTGCCTGCCAGGCTGACGCTACCTGGTGGGGATGCAGACAGTGAGGAATAAGGCAGTGTGATAATACAGGCGCTGTCTCAAGGAAGCACGTCAGCAATTCCACACATTTCTACCATCGCGCACACAATGATGGTGATCTCGTGTGATACACTTGGTATTTGTGGGGCCATAGCTATCACTTTTTTTTGTCCACACAGGAAAGTGTGTTACAATAGAATGCAAGTAACTATGGAAATGCTGTTGAAGGAATTACTTAAATCTGCTCTTATTATTGTTAAATCACAATAAATCAATGAGGATCTTTGGTGTTTTAGTTATTAGTAACTAAATACCAACTGCTCTCTCACAACAGATGACAGTACATTCATGTGTTCAGAGCCATTGTGCCTGAGAATCACTTCAGGGGTCAGCCAAATGTCTAGTGTGGATAAAACGTGCTGTAAGCTGAGAGGAAGGGAAACTCAAGGAGCCTGAGCAGACTTGGGTAACTTATGGGAAAGAGTGATGACTTAGACCAGTGCCTAGAATAGTGCCTGGCAGGTGGAGGAGCTTAACAAAGGAACTGAAAAATGCAGGGCATACATGGGCCTCATGCCAAAGAGCTGCAGATGCTGGCCAGTCACTCCCAAAGTCCAGCACAAGGCAAGGCCCCCTTTTTCCCAATACAATGAGGATATACAGATAAACCCTGCCCTCTCTCTACCTGCAAACATGTCATCTCGGGTTAAGAGTCAGGTGGAAGAGGTGCTCTCTGAGAGACTATTTTCTAAGGAAATACTTGATTTATCAGACTGGATTATGCTTGAAAATGAATAGTATAAACACTAATTATTTCCTCCGTTAGCCAGATGGCGGGAGCTTGGGAGAAAAGCCAGACTGATAAGGGATGAAGTAAAGGAACTATATTTTCTCTGCCCCTGAGTGAAATGTGAAAAAAACTTTATGACTCAATTACATTTATATTTCCATTTGCTGATTTTAAAATTCTAGATATTATCTTATATCCCCATGTCTCCCCTCTCCTTCTTCATCCTATTTTTAATAGTTAACAACAATATCTTTAGTTCTTTTGTGGATACCTTTGTGTAACTTTATACCTACTTAAATCTCTCTTTCCTGTTCTTTTAACTTTCAGTGATGTCTCTGAGCTCTCATTTTGTAAGACAGAGGCATTCTTCCATCCACTACCCCTTCTACCTTCTAATTTCTGTTATTTGGATTATTAATGTTTATCTTCTGTTCTGTAACCTTATTTTAGTCTTATTTTATATTACATATAGGTTGATTCTAAAAGGTTGAGAACCAAAAATAAATTTGGGCTATTTTAACTGTGAAAATGTGTTTTCACAGCAGGGCTACACATCAATATCATGACTCCTGCTTCTTTCAGACTGTAGCTAGTTTGCAGCTGCTGCTATAAGAATTATTACAGACGTACTGGCCTAAAGCAACACAAATTTACCATATTTCTTAAAGTCATACATAAATCTGCCATGAGACTCATGGGGCTAAAAGCAAGGTGTCAGCAGAACTGGTTCTTTTTGGAGTTTCCAGGGAGGAATTCATTTATTTGCCTTCTCCAGCTATTAGAGGCCACCTGCACTCTTTGTTTTATGGTCCCCTTCCTCCATCTTGAAAACCAGCAAACACCGAATTTCTCTGTATCTTCTTCCAGCATCACAGCTCTCTCGGACCATAGCCTGGAAAGGTTCTCTGTTATAAGAACTTATAGGATTCAACTGGGCCTACCTGGAAAATCCAGGATAATCTCCCCCATCTAAAATTTCATAATCAGGCTATTATCCTAAATGAATTAAGACAGGAGAAGAAAACCACATATGGCATGTTCACACTTATAAGTGGGAGCTAAGCACTGGGTAAACATGACATAAATATGGGAACAATAGACACTGGGGACTACTAGAGGAAAGAGAGAAAGAGAAGAGCAAGGAATGAGAAACTACCTATTGGGTTTTGTGCTTACTACCTGAGTGATGGGATCATTCACATCCTCAAACCTCAGCATTACACAATATAGCCATGTAGAAAATCTACATACATATTTCCTAATCTAAAATAAAAGTTGAAATTATAAAATGAAATTCCCTAACTTTAATCACATGTGCAAATTCCTTTTTGCCATGTAAAGCAATATATTTACAGATTTCAAGGATTGGGACAGGAATATATCTGAGGAACCATTATTCTGCTTACTATACAGAACAAAATGTTTCTAGTGTTGAGAAAAAAATTAATTCTCCTTCTTATATACCATCAATTGAACCCAAAGAAGAGTTCAGTAAGACATGTTATAATCAAACTATCAAAATTCAAAGACAAAGAAAGAATTCTGAAAGCAGCAAGAGAAAAGAAACATATTACATACAAGGGAGCCCTAGTACAATTATCAGCTGATTTCTCAGCAGAAATCTTGCAGGCCAGGAGAGAATGAGATGATATATTCAAAGTGTTGAGGAAAAAAACCCTGTCACCAAGAATACTTTACCTGTCAAAGCTGTTCTTCAGAAATGAGAGAAAAATAAGACTTTTGCTGATAAACAAAAGCTAAAATAATTCGTCACCACTAGATCTGCCTTAACCCATAAATTTAAAATTTCTGAAGCAAAATGTTCCACCAACAAAATTAAAAAAATAAATAATATTCTGGGAAAAAATGTGGCAGTATGTACTACAAAAGATTAATCTCCACTATACATAAAATAGTTCCTGCAGAAGACAACCCAAACACGAATTAGAACAAAGAACATCAACAATTAGTAGAAAAAAATATAAATGGCAAATAAATCTTATTTGGACTATTGAATCAAGGAAAAGGCAAGTGACTAGAAAGTGAAACAATGTAAAAAAATGAGAGAGGTCATTTTTCACACAGTTGCTTGGAGATTGGAGGAAAATAACCAATATAAATATGCGAAAGATGTAGAATATAAGAAATGATAGGATTGAACCAGGAGTTCAAGGACAAGAAATTCAGGTGAAAACATAACAGCAGGCCTAGAAATATTTTATCCTACAAGTCTCTTGAACTATTATATTTTACACACTTTTAATCTCTCTATTGTGTATTTAAATTGTTTATTCAGTTCTTTCCATTTTCCAAGATCTGTCTTCATCTATGTATGGGTAGCTATGCAATAGTCTTCTGTTTTACCTCCCAGTGGTTACATGTTTTGCTTCTAGAATTTTCATTTGGTTCTTTTCTCAATCTTTCCATCCTTTAAAAATTTAATAAGATAAATTACTTTGTTTTTTATTACCTCAAATTGTTGGAGTGCTGATTTCCTGTTTTATTTGCCAACTTTCCCTTGTGATAGTTGACTGATGTGATTTGCAATTTTTTAACATCAGTTTTTAGGTTTATTTTTTCAGGAGAAATGCTGGGTCATGAAAGAGCAACCATCGTAAGAATTTGCATTTGTATTTGACAAAGAGGTTTAACTAGCCAGATAACTGTCTATATCAATTGCTCTGTTTGAAGTCTCACATTGTATATTTGATCTCATATTTGTGTAAATTCCAGGCTTGGAGATGTGATTTCTTAAACTTTTTTTTTCTCTATATTTACCGCCAAATGACAAACTTCTTTCCTGGCATTGGGCAAGAATGTAGGTTAGATTTTTCTAGTACTCTTTTTATTGATATTCAGTTTTCGGACTACAAGTTTAATGCAGAAGTATTCATGAGAGTTTTTTGTGTATTACTCTTTTTGTGTGTGCCTAAGGCAATATCTCTTGACCCTAATGGGCAATAAAACTCCAATGGCCATTTCCTAGTGCTTCTAGCTAGCCCACTTTTTTCTTGAACCACAAGAATATCAGCTTTGGCTTGCACTATGGCTTTGAGCACCCTTTTCACTTATAGTAGCTAGAAATTTTCTTTTGAAAATTTCTGAGCATTTGAGCTATTGTTTGTTTTGTCCAGCATTTATATGTGTTTATTTATTGACAGAGGCATTTCCACGAAGTCTCAATGCAGAAGGTCATTTTATAGATTTAATATGTACATTTGGTTAATATTTTCCCAGAATTCTAATTATATTCCTTTTTGTTTTTACTAATTATTATGGAATATATTAAGACACACAGAAATGTATACAAATCAATTAACATTCATGCACATATTGTCTGGGTTAAGAAAGGAAACACTAAGAATAGAATAGAGTGAGACACAGGATAATTCCTGTGCCCCCAGCTCCTAGTTTCATCTCCATTTCTTTTCTTTTCTCCACTGTATAGGTAACCATTACCCTGCATTTGGTGTTCAGCATTTCCATGCATTTCTTTAATTTTTAAATTTACAACATTAGCCAAAGAGGCACTTTAATGTTCCAGCCACTCTTGTAAGGGCTTTAAAAATGCTAAATTCTCACCATAGTATTAGAAGTTCTAGTCAGAGCAATCAGGCAAGAAAAGGAAATAAAGGGTATTCACTTATGAAAAGAGGAAGTCAAATTGTAACTGTTTGATTGTATATTTAGAAGACCCCATCGTCTCAGCACAAAATCTCTTTAAGGTGATAAGCAACTTCAGCAAAGTCTCAGGATACAAAATCAATGTGCAAAAATAACAAGCATTCCTATACACCAATAGACAAACAGAGAGCTAAATTGTGAGTGAACTCCCATTCACAATTGCTACAAAGAGAATAAAATACCTAGGCATACAACTAACAAAGGACATGAAGGACCTTCTCAAGGAGAACTACAAACCATTGCTCAAGGAAATAAGAGAGGACACAAACAGATGGAAAAACATTCCATGCTCATGGTTAGGAAAAATCAGTATCATAAAAATGGCCATACTGCCTAAAGTAAGTTATAGAGTCAATGCTATCCCCCATCAAGCTACCATTGACCTTCTTCACAGAACTGGAAAAAACCATCTTAAACTTCATATGGAACCAAAAAAGAGCCCACATAGCCAAGACAATCCTAAGCAAAAAGAATAAAGCTTGGAGGCATCATGCTACCTGACTTCAAACGATACTATAAGGCTGCAGTAATCAAAACAGCATGGTACTGGTACTAAAACAGAGATATAGACCAATGGAACAGAACAGAGACTTTGGAAATAATGCCACACACCTACAACCATCTGATCTTTGACAAACCTGACAAAAACAAGCAATGGGGAAAGGATTCCCTATTTAATAAATGGTGTTGAGAAAACTGGTTGTGTGCAGAAAGCTGAAACTGGACCCATTCCTTACACCTTATACAAAAATTAACTCCAGGTGGATGAAAGATTTAAGCATAAGACCTAACACCATAAAAACCCTAGAAGAAAACGCAGGCAATACCATTCAGGACATAGGTGTAGTCAAAGACTTCATGACTAAAACACCAAAAGCAATGAATACGAAAGCCAAAATAGACAAACGGGATCTAATTAAACTTAAGAACTTCTGCACAGCAAAAGAAACAGTCATTAGAGTAAACTGGCAGGCAACCAACAGAATGGGAAAAAATTTTTGCAAGCTACCCATCTGACAAAGGGCTAATATCCAGAATCTACAAAGAACTAAAACAAATTTACAAGAAAAAAAACAAACAACCCCATCAAAAGCTGAGTGAAGGATACGAACAGACACTTTTCAAAAGAAGACATTTATGCAGCCAACAAACATATGAAGAAATGCTCATCATCACTGGTCATTAGAGAAATGCAAATCAAAACCACATTGAGACACCACCTCATGCCAGTTAGAATGGTGGTCATTAAAAAATCTGGAGACAACAGATGCTGGAGAGGATGTGGAGAAATAGGAACGCTTTTACACTGTTGGTGGGAATGTTAATTAGTGCAACCATTGTGGAAGACACTGTGACAATTCCTCAAGGATCTAGAAATACCATTTGACCCAGCAATCCCATTACTGGGTATATACCCAAAGGATTATAAATTGTTCTATTATGAAGACACATGCACATGTATGTTCATTGCAGCACTGTTCACAATAGCAAAGACTTGGAACCAACCCAAATGCCTACCAAGGATAGACTGGATAAGGAAAACGTGGCATATATACACAATGGGATACTATGCAGCCATAAAAAAGGAAGAGTTAATGTCCTTTGCAGGGACATGGATGTATCTGGAAATCATCATTCTCAGCAAACTGATACAAGAACAGAAAACCAAACACTGCATGTTCTCACTCATAAGAGGGTGTTGAACAATGAGAACACACAGACACAGGGCAGGTAACATCACACAG
Organism: Ateles fusciceps; assembly: GCA_036589455.1. Classification (NCBI taxonomy): domain Eukaryota; kingdom Metazoa; phylum Chordata; class Mammalia; order Primates; family Atelidae; genus Ateles; species Ateles fusciceps. Next base: position 1,566,059 of record JAZHEH010002780.1, read on the forward strand.
TGGGGTCTGTGGGGGGGTTGGGGGCTAGGGGATTGGTAGCAGGGGTTGGGGAGGTTGGGGAGGGGATAACATTAGGAGAAATACCTAATGTAGGTGAAGGGGGGATGGAGGCAGCAAACCACCATGGCATGTGTATACCCACGTAATAATCCTGTAAGATCTGCACATGTACCCCAGAACTTAAAGTAAAATAAGAAATTTTTTTAAATGGTAAATTCTCACATCTTCTATGAGATATGTATTATTATTATTCCCTTTTTTTTTTTTTTTTTTTGAGATGGAGTTTCACTCTCATCGCCCAGGCTGGAGTGCAATGGTCCAATCTCGGCTCACTGCAACCTCGACCTCCTGGGTTCGATTCACTGTCCTGTCTCAGCCTCCTGAGTAGCTGGGATTACAGGTGCCCACCACCAGGCCTGGCTAATATTTGTATCTTTAGTAGAGATGAGGTTTTACCATGTTGGTCAGGCTGGTCCATTTTGCTGGTGAGAAGAGTCCATAGAGATTCAGTAACTCTTCCACAGATACACAGTTGGTGTTTGTGTATAATTTGAACCCAGTTAGTTTGGCTTCATAATATTTGCAATTAACCACTATGCTGCTACATGTATGTATATCCTTACATATTATAGTAATAATAGTTTTATTTTATAAAAAAATTAAATTTTATATAAACTGTACAATATTTAGAACATTATCTATAATTATCTTTTTTCCATTCAGCATTATACTTCTGAGGTTTATCCATGTTGATGTTTGTAGGTCTAATTCATTTATTTTCTCACCTGTATAGAATTCAATCATGTAAATTTACCTCTACTTATTTATTCATTTTCATGGCTACTTAGATTGCTTCCAATTTTTTGCTGATACAAATAATTTTGCAAAGAACATTTTAAATACACATTTCCTAATAGACAAATGAGTTTTCCTAGGCTGTATTCCTATGAGTGAAACCTGTAGTCACAGGACATGTGCTTAGGCAATGTTATTAATACTAGATTTTGCCAGGTTTGCCTTTTAAAATGGTCGACCAATTTACATTTCCAATGCTGCGTATGAGAGCTTTTTTTGATTGCTCTCTATAGCTATATCATTAGGCTGTTCAGTTTTTGCCCAGCTGATGTGTACACAATAGAATTTTATTGTCATTTACCCATTACATTCTTAACAGTTGGGCATATCTGTCCCACTTATCTATTGTTGCCTAGCAAATTATTCAAAAATTTAGCCCCTTAAAACAATCAATTTTTGATGTTTAGAAATTTCATGGATCACAAATTTAAACAGGTAACAACAGAAATGGCTTATCTTTGCTCCACGATGCCTGAGGCTCAGCTGGGAGCACTGAACAGCTGAGGGTGACTCATTGGATAGGGCTGGTATCATCTGGAGAAATTTTTACATATGTTGGCTATTGGTTCAGACCTCACATGAAGATACTGATGTGAATACCTATGTACGGCTTCTACGTTTGGCCTGGGCTTCCTCACAGCATTGTACTTATGACCGTTGAACTTCTTCCAGTTTTAATATATGTGCTGCTAATGCAAGCAAGATAGTTGAACTTCTTATATGGCGACTCAGATCTTCAAATTAGAGTATCTCAGTAAATAAGGTTAAAGCTGTATTGTTCTTTGGTGACCCAGCTTTAGAAGTCACATGGTGTTGCTTCTCCTGCACTATACGGGTTAGAAGTCAACAAGGTAAGCTCATGTTCAAAGGGAGGGAAATAGGAGGAATGTCCCCACTTCTCAGTAGCAGGAATAAACAAAATAAAATAAATAATTTTTTTTAAATGTCAAAGAATCTGTGAACAAGTTTAGAACTACCATAATGTCCCAGAAGTATTTCATCATTTTCCCTAAAATAACATTCACTTAACAAAGTATATAGTTTGTTCTGAATAACATTTCACATTAATTACATGTTATTGCTAAATGTCTTATTTTATTGTTAAAAAGTCTTCACAATTTTTATTAAAAGATAAAAGTGGTGATGAGTATAATGAAATTAATACTTTAACTCAAAATAATTTTTAAACCTAAATAGTGAAGCTGATTCTACTGAGACTATTAATTTCAAATTATGTATTAGAAGAAACAAATTTTTGAGTTTCATGATTTCTCATAAGTGGTAGAAAAATAAAAGTGGGAGGAGGAGGAAAAACCATAAATCTTTGACAGCAAGATTTTGTAGGATTGGGCAATCATTTGCTTCTCATCCATGATGCTGCTCATTAGGATAATTTCTTTTTTGTTTTAATATATATTTTTTATTGCATTTTAGGTTTTGGGGTACATGTGAAAAACATGCAAGATTGTTGCATAGGTACACACATGACAGTGTGATTCGCTGCCTTCCTCCCCATCACCTATATCTGGCATTTCTCCCCATGCTATCTCTCCCCAGCTCCCCCACCCCCTGCTGTCCCTCCCCCTTTTTCCCCCTTCGACAGACCCCAGTGTGTGATGCTCCCCCTCCCTGTGTCCATAATTTCTTAACAAGTGGTATGGTATCAGTGAAATTTTACATCTATTATTCTTGTTAACCCATAAAATTTTCCCAAAACAGTAGGGAATAATTATTTTATTTATTTATTATTTTATTTTAAAATAATTATTTTCTGTACAAAATTGTTGGGTTTTATTTTTAAAGATGAAGAAGAGATTTTAGTAAACATCAGCTATTTCCTTGTCTGAGCAGCACATCTTTCTCTGGAGGGCTAACCCTCTCCTAATGCACGTAATTCTGATGAGGCTATCAATCATGTATTTCACCTTGTCCAGCTACAGAAGTAGGCTCTGACCCAGGTTGGACAGACTCCCTTTTGGGGCTTGATATAGTGCAGGAGGCTTCCTTCTCCATTAACTGGGACTAAAACTCTTTTGAAAGTATGAGTGGCTGGTGGTTCATTTTCTGCCCCATGAAGAGTGCTTATTGAGGATGAAGTCAGTTCTGAGGAAAGCAGGGCCCAGAGGCAGAGAGAAGCAGAGTTCTGATGATATCTTCTGATCTTTTAGATCTTATTGGACAGAAGTCTACCCTTGGCCTTCCTGGTTATGAGAGTCAGCTGCTGTTCTATTTTTGCAAAAATGATTTTTCATTGTCTAGTCTGCCACTTGCTAGGGAGAGGATGTTGATCACTATCAATTCCAGAAGTACAAAAGCAAGATTCAAAGTCTAACTCCTTAGCAAAAATCAGTACTAGACACGTGAGTATAAGGAAGTCTGTAAAACCAGTCCCAAATAACTGACAAGTGATATGTATGGAGGGAAAGCAAAATTAGGAAAAAACATATCAGTGGCATATGATCTAGAGCAATGCATTGTTACCTTAAAGCTAGGAAAGATGGCTGATGAGTAGATTCTGGTGATATATGAAGGAAAAACACTCGGCAGCTTTTTCTTTATCACATGTAAGAAAACTTGTGTTTGGTTAGTGATTATTTTCAGAACCATGGTATAAACAGGAACAAGGTTATCAACAGATAAGTAAATGACAAAGAAGGACATTGCTACTTGAATAAAAGAGGCTTTTTCTGGATATCCAATTAACCACATGATTTATTCACAGAAAACAGTCTAACTCAGCCATGTACTTCCTGTCTTTGACTCACTATTAAAAAATGGGTAGAAACTTTAATAACAAGTTGGTTGTGTTGATTATGTGTTTTTGGCATATTGTGGTGAAGAAATTGACAGTGAAGATAAGAGGGTTTTTTTCCCCCTCACATGGCAGTGGTCTGGCTGTTAAAAGAAAGGATCCTCATGAGTTTAAGATATAAAGAATGAGACGAAACATTTCTTCATGGCAATAGTAATGCTACAGAAGCCATTTTAGTGACATCTGGTGGCTTGCACAAAAGCATATTGATGATATAGTATCACTTCCACCTTGAAATTAAAGGATCAGGCCAGGCGCAGTGGCTCACAACTGTAATCTTAGCACTTAGGGAGGCCGAGGAGGGTGGATCACCTGAGATCAGGAGTTCGAAACCAGCCTGGCCAACATGGTGAAACCCCATCTCTAATAAAAATACAAAAAAATTAGTCGGGCGCGGTGGTGCTTATCTGTAATCCCAGCTACTCAGGAGGCTGAGGCAGAATTGTTTGATCCTGGGAGGAGGAGGTTGCAGTGAGCATAGATTGTGCCACTGCACTCCAGCCTAAGAGACAGAGCGAGATTCCATCTCAGAAAAAAAATAAAAAAATAGAAACTAAAGGATCAAGGTTTCTTAAGACTGAATCTTGGTGAAAATAGCTTAATTGTTAAGAGTAGGACTCTTAACCAGATTGATGATTTTTTTTTAATGGATACAGAAATCAATGCTCCATTATTGGGCACCTTTATTTTATCTTTGATTATTTAAACATTTTAAAGAATGCAAATAATTCAACAAAGTATAAGGGAAAAATTAGGAAATAACCTCAAATCTCATACCATCAATAATATTATTACACTATTCTCTGTGTACACACGGAGACAGAAGCATAGACAGATAGAGAGGTATATAACTAGATAGGTTTAATTTTATAAAATTGTATTATAATTTTTAATATAAAATATTGTTTAATTCTGCCTATATTACAAATCTAATTCACTAGAACATGAATAAAAATAAATGTATTTAAATTTAATACAAAAAAAGAAGTTGAAGTGAAAATGGAAATGAAAACTGCTTATATATGTTCCTTCCCCATAAAAAAATTACAAAATCATAAAGAAAAAATTAAGAGGTTAGAGTCATTATCTTAGTTAACCAACTTCATGTACTAATTTTAGAATTCATTAGTTGACATCCTGCTATAAAAATGTATGGAAGTTAGAAGTTTCTTTCTTTCTCTTACGTCCAAGTTTGTTAATTTTATTATTCTAAGTTTGCCAAGGTTTAAAACACTTACATTCAGTTCTATGATTGTAGTCATCATAGTTGCTTATAATTAGAACTACATTAAGGCAGATTCAGTGTTTACCACAAGGTTTACATTACTGCTTCTCTATTAATAAGTTCTTCATTTGGTTTTCCATTTTTTTTCTTTCTGATATTTAAAGATATCTGCCTTGTGCCTTTAAATTAAACACAGTTTGGCTGGGTATAATACTCTTGGCTCATACTTTCTTTTCCCTAGGACTTTATAGGCATTATATAATCATCTTTTGGCATGGAATATTATTGTGGAGACTTTTGAGGCCAACCTGGTTCCCTCTCCACCCCACCCCCAGCCTTGGGGGTTGCTTGACTTTTATGCACAATATTTTAATTGTTAAAACTCAAAACTTTCACCAGAATATGGCTTGGTGTTGAAAGCTGTACATCAATTTTTCCTGAAAAACAGATGTTCTTTCAGAATGTAAATTTAGTTCTTCCTTCATTTTGGATATAAACTTTCTGTATGATATATTTGAATAATTTTTCTATTTTATTTATTAGCTTCTTATACTAATTGTGGATCATCTTTGTTCTCAACATCCACTACCATCTCTGAATTTTAAAAAATCTCTTTATCTTTTTCTTTTGCATTTGCTGTAATTACCTCACTATAATAAAAGCCTCTTCTGTATTTTAGTGTCTGTGGCTTCAGGCACAGGCACCACTTAACACCGTCTATTTCCGTTCTGTGTCTGGTGTGTGGAGATGTTTATTTTGTTCTGAGTGCAATGTATGTTATTAAAGATATTTCAAAACATGCTCTATCATATCAGTGTGTTTGGGGAGGGATAGTGGAAAGAGGGAAGGATGGGTTTACGTTTTTAAATTTTTAAACTGACCAGAATTCTCTTCTAAGTTTTAGAAGCGATTCTGTAGCTAACTTCTTATTCCTAAAGATGTTTATTTGGGGTTTTGTTTTTCTCTCTCTCTCTCTTTTTTCTTTCCTTCAGATTTCCCTGAGGCTGTTTCTTGTGGGACCATTTTCATTTTTCCTGAAATACAATTTTGGAATTCCTTAATGAGAATCTATTGGTAGAAAATGTTCTCTTTTATTTGGAATGGTCTTCATTTTACCACTGTTGTTTCTTCTCTAACAGTGATGGCTAGGATTATTCAGTACAATGTAGAAAGGAGTGTTGTGGTAATAATGGAAATGCCAATTGGTTGTCCAGTCAGGAAAATAAAAACTATTCAATTTCAACTAAGAAAATATATTAATAGAATAATTTTGTTACAGAGGTGATGATGAATAAGAGAGAGCAAAACAAATATACTTCAGATAACAAAAATAAGTACCGGTCATATTATTATTAACAAGTTTATAAAGCCAGTACCAACATGGTACTGCTATAAAAATAAGCACATAGACCAATGGAAGAGAATAGAGAACCTAGAAATAAAGCCAAACATTTACACCCAACTGATCTTTGACAAAGCAAACAAAAGCAAAAAGTGAGAGAAAGGACACCCTATTTAACAAATAGTGCTGGGATAATTGGCAAGCCACCCTGTAGAAGAATGAAACTGGATCCTCATCTCTCACCTTATACAAAAACCAACTCAACATGGATCAGAGACTTACATCTAAGACCTGAAACCATAAAGATTCCAGAAGACAACATTGGAAAAACTCTTCTAGACATTGGCATAGGCAAAGACTTCATGACCAAGGACCCAAAAGCAAATGCAACCAAGCAAAGATAAATAGTTGGGACTTAATTAAACTAAAAATCTTCTGCACAGCAAAAGAATTGATCAGCCGAGTTAACAGGCAACCCACAGAGTGGGAGAAAGTCTTCACAATCTATACATCCCACAAAGGACTAATATCCAGAATATACAAAGAACTCAAATCAGCAAGTGAAAAACAAACAATTCCAGCCAGGCATGATGGCTGATGCCTGTAATCCCAGCACTTTGGAAGTTGAGGTTGGTGGATCACTTGAGGTTAGGAGTTCAAGACCAGGCTGGCCAATATGGTGAAACCTCATCTCTACTAAAAATACAAAAAATTAGCCGGGCATGCTGGCACATGCTTGTAATCCCAGCTACTTGGGAGGCTGAGACAGAAAAATCAGTTGAACCTAGGAGGTGGAGGTTGCAGTGAGCTGAGATCACACCACTGTACTCCAGCCTGGGTGACAGAGCGAGACTCTGTCTCAAAAAAAAAAAAAAAAAAAAAAAAAATCCCACCAAAAAGTAGGCTAAGGACATGAATAGACAATTCTCAAAAGAATCAATACAGGTGGCCAACAAGCATATGGAAAAATGCTCAACATTATTAATTATCAGGGAAATGCAAATCAAATCAAAACCACAATGCAATACCACCTCACTCCTGCAAGAATGGCCATAATCATAAAATAAAAAAATATATAGATGTTGGCATGGATGTGGTGAAAGGGAACACTTTTACATTGTTGGTGGGAACATAAACTAGTACAATCACTATGAAAAACAGTGTGGAGATTCCTTAAAGAACTGAAAGTAGGTCTACCATTTGATCCAGCAATCCCATTCCTGGGTATGTACCCAGAGGAAAAGAAGTTGTTATATGAAAAAGATACTTGCACAAGCATGTTTATAGCAGCACAGTTCACAATTCCAAAAATACAGAACCAGCCCAAATGCCCATCAGTCAATGAGTAGATAAAGAAAATATGGTTTCTATATACCATGGGATACTGCTCAGCCATAAAAAGGAATGAATTAATGGCATTTGCAGCAACCTGGATGGGACTGGAGACTGTTACTCTAAGTGAAGTAACTCAGGAATAGAAAACCAAACATCATATGTTCTCATTCATAATCAGGAGCTAAGCTATGAGGACGCAAAGGCATAAGAGTGATACGATAGACTTTGGGGACTCAGGGGAAAGGGTGGGAGTGGGGTGAGGGATAAAAGACTACACAATAAGTCTAGTGAACCCTGCTTGGGTAATGGGTGTACCAAAATCTCAGAAATCACCACACTAAAGAACTTATTCATGTAACCAAACACTACCTGTTCCCCCAACACCTATTGAAATAAAAATAAATTTTAAAAAATAATAAAAATAAGGAGATTAGCTTGGATTATTCAGGTGAGCCTAATATAATCACAAAGGTCTTTATGAGTGAAACAGGGAGGCAGAAGAGAAAGTGAGAGTGATGCAGCATGAGAAGGACTTGGTCCAATGTTGCTGGCTTTGAAGATGGAGGAATGGCATCATGAGTCAAGGAAAGCAGGTGGCCTCTAGAAGGTGGAAGAGGCAAGGAAGTGGCTTCTTCCCGGGAGCCTCCAGAAGGAAACGCATCTTGCCAACACCCCAATTTTAACCCAGTGTGGCTCATTGTGGCTGCCAGACCTCCTGAACTGTAAGAAAATAAATTTATGTTGTTTTAAGCTGCTAGGTTTGTGAAGACTTGTTAGAGCAGCAGTAGAAAACTAAATACATTAAGGCCATCATTTGCTGTGAGCATTACTAACCCCTGAATAATCAGGAAAGGACAAACCAGCTGGGGTATTCTCATTAACCCTTTATTTGCACTCCCACTTTCCTTTTGGCTATTTCATTGTTTGTATCACCACTAAAGGATGGGTGGAGACCATAAACTCCATGAATCTGGTGTGCTTAATTTTATGTTATATTAGGACTGCTTTGAGAGGAGAGCTATCCTTCCACGGGTAAGTCTGACCAGGAGTTAGTACTGGTTTGAGTTACCCATGCTTTCCCTTACTCTCAGCATCTCAGTGGCTACTGTTTCCTGCTTGTATTCCAAGAAGAACAGAAACAAGATAGCAGATGCATTGAGGTTTGTGACCACACTGACTTTTTTTTTTGGCCTGTGGTAAATACAGTTTTGCCCAAGTATAAAGCATATGAAGAGAAATCAATACAAGCCTTTTACCACAAGAATACTTAGCTCAGCAGGTATATTATTAATAGTTTGTTATGGCTACCAAGATGAAGTATCACAGACTGGGCAGCTTAAACAACTGAAATTTATTTTTTCACAATTCTGGAGTCTAGAAGTCCCAAATCAAGATGCTGGCAGAGTCAGCTTCTTCTGAAGCCTCTGTCCTTGTCCTATAGATGGTCATCTTCTCCCTATGTCTTTATGTGGTCCTCCCTTTGTCTGTGTGCTTTTTATGAGGACGTCAATCACCTTGGATGAGGCTCACCCATATGGCCTCATTTTACTTTAATTAACTCTTTAAAGGCCTTATCTCCTAAAACAATCATATGCTAAGGTATTAGTGGTTAGAATTTCAGTATGAATTTTGTTCACAGCTCACAATCCAGACCATAACACCATGCATAAAGGCTATTAAATAAGCATATGGAAAATCGTCAAAAAAGTTTAAATGAAAATAAGTACTTAATTTCATATGCAGTATTTGTGCACAAGAGAAAATTTACAGTTAAATAGATTTCAAATGATGATAGTTCTGCAGTGAAGACATACCTAGATTTTTGTAATTTGTTTTACAAGGAAATGAGAAAACTGCAATTTATATTAAGCTTTGATAATGATAAAATGAAGTGAGCACTGGTGTAAAAATAGTAAGCTCCATGTTATAAAATGCATAAATATAAATGTAAGAACAATCATACAAAATGGAAAGTCATTAAAATTATCTAAAGAAATGATTATTTCTTGAGTTAAAGGACAACTATCGAAATACACACTAATTAACTTGGCTAAAATGAAAAGAGGCAATGTGTAGCTCAAAAACACTCCTGAAGAAAAAAATTAGAAATTAATAGTTCATTGTTACAGTATAAGGATGACAGCTCTTGAAGTATCAAATCCTTTAAATATGAATATTTAGAACATTGTGTTAGGAGTAATCTGAACCAATATGAGAAATGAGAAGGAAATAGAAATACTTTTGAGAAACTATGAAATGAATCTAGCAGTTTCTCAGTAAACATCCAGTGTGAGTAAACTGGTGGATATATTCCTCGCCCATTTGCTCTGCTCCCACCACCCAGAAACCAACCCAAATACATAAAAACTAGGAATCTATAAGCATCTCTTGTATCAGCGGAAAATAAATCAGAAGATAAGGGCATCAAGTAGAATTCAAGACTCAATCAATTGTCTTATCCGTTGAAGAGACTTTAATTTTGCAGTTATTGATTAATTAAAAAACACAGTTGTTTTCAGCATTTCCTAGCTACAGTAGTGCATAGGAAATTCCATTCTAAACAAAGAAGTAATTAATGAAATAACAACACACCTTAACATTTTACATTGATAGGTTACAGTTTACAAGGTGCTTTCACATACATTATTTCATTTGATTTTTACAACAAGCAGAAAAAACAGTGGGAAAGAAAAAAATTTTTTTTTTCAGGCTTACAATGAGTATTTTCAGGCCAATGGGCAGTCGATACAAGAATATACCGAGAATGAGACAGCAATACCCATAAGCCACAGTATCTTTTTTTGGTAGGTTGACAGTTTGATGCAACTGGGTATTCAGCATCAGTGAATGAGAAAGGAATTAGGACAGACACCAAGGTTCTTATGATATTCAAAGTATTTTAAGAACACTGTCAGAGACAAGAAGAAAGATGCCCTAAAATATATCACCTTACTAAGACTTGCTTCAAAGCAATATATCCTTTCAAAATACCAGATAAAAAGGCAATCTTGTCAACAACTGTGAAATTTAGGAGGAATCTTACAAACTGCCTAATCCAATTCTTCCATTTTACAGATAAGAGAACTGAGGCTGAGATCATACTGTTTTCCAGCCTGAAACTCAGATGTCTTGACTTTCAGTCTAGGGCTCCTTCTTACACAATGTCATCTCTTAATTATTTACTGAGCATAATATAATATCTTCTGTTTTAAATAATGTAATTTGAGGTTAAATACTGATTTATGCTACTTATTTCTTATTCAAGTTTTTAACCTGTTCTTGGCTAAACTGTGGCTGAAATTGGGAATTTTACATACTTTAAAAATATTCTAATTTAGTGTACTTGATTGGTCAGAAATGGACTCCCTTGACTTATTTGCTCATGACAAGCTTGCTCATGGCCTTTAAATAGAGTGGCCTTAAAATGGAATGGCTGAATAGCCCTCAAAAGCAATGTATGTCTAGGGGTCATCTACCTAAGGTAGATTCTATCATTGGGCACTAGTAATTTCATAGAAAAAAATATTTTTTAGAATTCATAGAAATCTTTTTGATTACTGAAAACTAAATTATAATAATCAAATTGTCATCCCCCGTGACTTATTAAAATAATTTTACAATAATATACAACAAAGCTACCATAGAATTTGTAGTTTACATATAGAATACATTGGTAAGCATATTCTTGGGTCTAAATGAAATACAAGAAAATTAAAATATTTTATACAAATGATGTTTTAAATTTATGAACATGACGATATGCTTTTGTTACATAAAACTTGCTAGAGCAGAGTATTTTAAATTGCACGTTTTAAATATAGATGGACCAGTGAAATCAATATTGGCCTTTACGTGACATTACCATGCAGAAACACTTGATAACCGAAAGACATATAGGTTGGTAAAAGAACATCTCACACAGGATTTTTTTTAAGTCTTCAAAGATTTTACAAGGGTGTGGTACGGATGAAAAGAAGTGATGGGCGTGACCTACCTGCACCGATAATAAAGCAAATAGAATGGTTATATACATTAAGATCAGTTTGATTAAAAACAACTCACTTTATATGCATGTTAATTGATCATAAAAATGAACCTAGTTTAACTCTTGTGTGTAGTTTTAAGGTAGGTCACTGAAACAGAGATAAAATCAGATGGGGAAAACTAAAAGCAAAGAAAAAGCAAAACAACTGAGTTAAGCCACGGATTCTCAACAAACACTGAAATAAATGTGCAAAAGTGCTTGAAATTTCCACCTGACAGCAATGTTGTTGAGTCAGTTGGCAAAAAAGGTGTAGGAAAAAAACTAACCTCTCAAATACTAAAATTGTATCTGCACGATCATTTAGACATTGTGTTTACTGAGAGAAAAGAGGTTAGAAATGATGAACTATCTGAAAATATCATACCTCAAAATGAAAATGCAATTGCGGCAGTTTGATGCACTTTGTTCCCTTTCCTCACTGATGAGGCACGGGATGAAAGCAGAAGTTGCAGCAGTGCCCCTACCCTAGGCTCACAAATATAGTACATCAGAATCATTAGCTGGAAACAACCTCTTTCATTTGTAATGGTTACAAAACAAAACAGTTAACCCTCATTTAAATATGAGTACCTCTATATTGTTTCAATTATCAAGCCATTTTTTGACTTTGAAAAGTATAAGTATTTATCCAAACCAATGTTCTTTTTAGTTTGCTTATTTTCCTTTAAAAAGTTTATGATGAGAACTATTAAAGAAACTTCAAAACTTTCATTAATCATGTTCTATTAAAATACTGGCTAAAATCCTTAAGGAACAGTTAAGGTTTAGAAAACTTAAACTCTTCTCTAATACCTACAAAAATGCTGGTACCAAGTGAGAGAATCTGAGTGATGATCCATAGCATTACTTTTTCCTGCTGAATGAGACACATTTGTCACACTACAAAGGCTGGTCACTTCATTACTCAAGGGGGAGGAGGATATAAAAGGAGGGGAAAGGGGACTAGAACCTCTGATTTATAGCAATCCAAATTTCTGGGTCTAGCTGTACGTATTAGTCTGCCAAAATTTATTGCCAGAATAGTGAATTCCAAGAAAGTTAGTCTTAATTTGTATAAATTTCCTTGGTGATAAGACAGTCTTCAAAAATTATCAAGAGTTTTGGCAAAACCGAGTCTGAGCTACTCAAAGTAAAAATAATTATTAGAAAGTTTATCTTCAAGCCATTGACCAACAACAATATTGGCAAGAACTACTAAAAGCAACACTTATCCTTCCCTTCGAATATCACGTAGCCATAACACTGCCCATCTGAAACACCAACAAAATAAAATGGAGCACTGTTTAGAGAAAACAATGAAACTGGAAAAGGAAGAAATGGATGTAGGAGAGGAGAAAGACAACCCAAAGAGAAGTAAGAAAGTGGTCTAGTACTGTGTTATGGCACAGACAATGCTTGCTTAGCGGTGCCTTGTTACATAGGTGGATGCAGAGTGCACACACGGGATGATGGCAATAAAGACCTCACTCAGTTGGAATGAACAAACTAGGTAACTGCTTCAGCAAGGATGGTCTCAGCTCTACCTTATCTCTCAACAGAGTGCAAACACTGAGTGTGAGCTCAGATGTCATCTTGTTCCTCTCTAAAATTCATCAAATTCTCTTCCACATTTTTCTGTTATAGAGACACGGATATCTTCTTCTTCATAGTCATCAAAGTTGCTGGTATCTCCAGAGCCTCTAAACTTTGGTATGAATGGAGCTTCAACCTATTATTGAGAGAGAGAAAAAAAAGTAAGAAAAAGGAAAAAAAAATTCCTGAGAGTTTCCAAACACTAAGAAAAATAAATTCCCACTGTTATTGCATGGTGGAATCCTTAGATGCCATTAGGTTCCTAAAATATAATAGCGCTAGAAGAAGCAGCAAGCAGTAGGTTAGCTACTAACCTCAACATTTTCATTCAAGGAAGTATGCAGGTCAACGAAATACTTAAGAAATTTCTGGGATAATTACCAAAATCCTGGCTCCTAAGATTATAAAACTTTAGTCTTCCTTTTTCAGTTCCTTGTTTTTTAAAACCTTATCTTTTTCTACCCCTTTTGTAAAAATTCTTTTCTCCTGAAGTTACAGATAAACCTCAGACTTATTTTTAATTGCTTTCCTTTATTAGTTCCCAAGTTTATTTTGTTTAAAATAGCTGGCCATCAAAACTTCCTGAGAAGTTGGAAAGAAACATATCTCTTTTAGAATGAGAGAATTGTTAAATCTTAAACAGTTTTCTCCTTTGATCCTGAAAGTAAAATGTCTTTCCACTACTTCGATTATGGTCTTCTGTAAAGATTAAATGGGGATACTGAATACATTTGAGGAAAAGACTTTAAAAACTTAAAAAAAAAATCACACTTTGCACAGCCTTTATAGAATTTACAAACTACTACAGTTGCTTTATTTTGTTCTCAGTACAACACTGTGAGGAAGGAAGGACAGGTGTTCTTACTCCCATTTTACAGATTATAAAAGAGTCAACCAATTCACATGACTAATAAGTGGCTAAAGCAGGTTTCAAATTCATGATTCTCCGCTTCTGGCCCAGAGTTCTCCAGAGGTTTTTAACTTATATCCCTTTTGGTAAAACATTTTCTAGTACATATAATATATGTAGTTATCTACTTATAAATTATTTAGGTGCATGACTATGTGATTATATAAGATATACATACAAATAAGGCATTTAAAAAGAATAAGGTAAAAATAAGCAGGAATGGGACTTCTCATATTATGTTTTTGTTTGACAGCTGGCTGCCTTGCATGCCCTGTTTTGGGGACTGCTGCTTTGCATGCTCCAGAAGAATGAGCTAAGCAGATAGTTGCCTAATGTCTAGCCAGCCAGCAATTTAGAATAACAAATCTATTGGGGCAATCATGTGTAGAAAATGATTGTACAGTTTGAGTCGTTCAGGTCACTTCTTTGTTCTGCCTTTTTTTTTCCTTGATGCATTTGGAGATGCGTCAGAGAATAAAGAAGACAATGAAAGCTATTCATATTTACTATGATTTTTGCACTGTTGTGCATAGTTATAATAGTTGAGAAGATATTAAAATAAATGGCTAAATTAAAGTACTCTATTATTTCTATTTGTAAATTATCCAGGGAGCCTTACATCTGTTTCATTGATAATCAAGATTCAGCTGTCAATCAATTTGTCCATTACTACAACCTGTATGTTACAATGTGCCGCTTGTTGATAGGTTAGCTGTTTATTACCTGGGATAAGTCAAGCCCTTTGAAAAGCACATAAACTCTAAATGAGTAATGGCAGTTTAGTTCTACCCCATTTTAGGAATAATTATTAAAAACTAAATACATAACATGAATAGATTAGTAAATAATTGCTATTTGGCAGAAGATTTTATTTTTAAATATAAATATGAAAAGATTCAAATACATTATAAATCTTTAGAATACTAATAAAGTTGACAAACTTCAATGAAGTCTAAAAAATATACCTCAAAATAGCATTAATTAACAATAAATAAAATAATAAAGGTAATATAAGCAATGATAGAAAGAAAGGGAAATGGATGATTTTATTGGAAACATAAATTTCTTAAATTGACTCAAGAAGTAAAAACTTGAAGAGACCAATAGCCAAGAATTAGTTTGTTAAAATTGATAAGGAATAGATATAAGATGATTCTATGTTCCCAAATTTTCTGAAGAATAAAAGCATAGAAACTTTTCTAAACTCATTTTATGAATCCCATATAATCTCAACTTCAGAAAAACAGAAACTACAGATTAATAAAACTTACGACTATGGAAGTAAAAGGCCCAAATAAAATTTTAGCAGATAGATTTCAGGCAAATATTAAATCATACCCCATGATTAAATGGTATTAATTCCAGGAAAGTGAGGATGTCTCCCTGATCTAATTCATCACACTAACATGTTAAAAAAGATAAGTGTATTAAGAATGAACAATATTTTGTTAATCTGATAAAGAATACCTGTCTCAGTCAAATGGCCAACTTTATATTTGGTGGTAAAACACGAAAGGCAACAAACTATAGAAATGATCCCTGAAAATATATTCTAGTGCATTTCAATTCAAAGAAGGAACAAGACATTAAAATATTGTTGTAGACATTTTAATAAATATAATAAAATAAAAATGGAAATGAGATGTAAATACTGAAAAGGGACAGACAAAATGATATACCAATCTCTTGTGATTGTCAATAAAAATCCAAAGGAATCACTGAAAAATGTGGAAATCAGTAACAGAATTTAGTAGATGGCCAATTATAACATAAACATAGAAATTATGTTTTGCCCATATCCTACTATAATGGTAAAGCAAACACATTAATAATAGCAATCAAAATATACATTTAAGCAATAACTTTAAGACATAAATTCATTCCTGTATGGAGGAAGAGGAGTTTCTAAAACTTTACTGAAGGACAAAAGATATTTGAGTAAATGCAGAAGCAACATGTTCATAATGGTAAATTCTCAAGACTCAGGTTCTCTCCTAATTAATATGCAACTTTACTGTTAATCCCCAAATTCAATGAATCTTTAGAAAGACCAAAAAAACAAACCATTGGCAAGTCTAATTAAAAAAGAAAGAGAAAACATACAGGAGATAAGGATGATTTTCTAGGAAATATAAATTACGTAATGACTCCAAAATAAAGCACATGGGGCAAGAAAACAAAAAATTTAGAAAGGGTAAACAAGGGTGAAGAAACTGGACCCATCTAATATTAAAATATTATAAAGCTACATAAAGCAGTAACATACAAAGTACAAGAACAGACAAAAAGAACTCATAAAAAATAAAGGTCAGGGCTTCATGATGGCTGACCCAGAACTCTCCTCCACAAAGAAGGACCAAAACATTGAGTAGATAATTACATGTTGAAAAGAGCCTCTAAGACAGAACAGTGAAATTTAGCAGGGAAGTGACAGGGAACATCTGAGGCGGAGAAGCAAAAGGAAGTAAAGCAGCTGGCATGGCTGGGACCAGCTGGGAGCCAGAGCCAGAAGAGGTTATCCAGTGTGGGGGAAAGAGTAACTGAGAAATCCCCAGTGGTCCACATTTCCACCACAGACTCTTGCAATCCTAGTTATGTAAGATGCCCACAACCCTTGTGAATTCTGACACAAGTATAGAGACCTGCCTGGAGTTCACACAACAGCACTGTTCCAGAGAGGGAGTTTGTGCTGTGTCCCACACCCCCGAGGACGCAAGAAGCTGAAGCACAGTGCCATTTTGAGAGGCCAACTACCATTAGACTGTATGCATCTCTATACACCTGGAGCCCCACTTACAGCACCCCACGTCCACCAAGAGGGCTGCAGTGGCACAGTGCTGGCTGGATCCAATGGTGTAGCAAGGTCCCCAGCACTTTAGCCCACACAGTATCCTACACTGCAAAGAACAGGTAGGGCAGCACACTAAGCAAGGCTGTTTCTGGGGTAAAGGAAGCCAAAGCACGCACTCCCCCAGAGCCTGAGAGCCACCTGCCTGGGGCCACTGCCACTGATAGCCATGCCCAGCCCCCACAGCAGGGCTGCCATGTACTTGCACCACCTGCAGTGAGCCTGAGAACTGGCCCACCTGGATGCTATCTGGGGGCATGAGGACAGACTCACCCTGCCTACTACCTCCCATGTATTTTGTCCCGGGGCCTAGGAATAGTCCTTTCCTGCCTACCAGAGTCTGCATCTGGGTGCACCAATGGGGGCCTGAGGACAGGCCTGTCCCTTTAGGTGTCGACCCCTCCCAGTGCCCCAGCATACTACCTGGGGAGCCTGGGGGAGTGCCCCCCTCTGCCTCTCACTCTGGGTACATACATATACCCAGATTAGGAAGCATTAGCCATTGGCATCAAAACATGCTGCCCAGAGTCCTGAAGACTGCCCTGTCCACCAGAGCCTGCAACCACAGGTACAACAGGGAAGCCTGGGGACAGGCCCTCCCTGCCTGGTGGTACCTCCCACAGTGACTGAACGCACTGTCTGGAGGCTTGGGGATCCATCCGCTCTGCTTGCTGCTTCTGGCATGCACATGCACCATCAGGGCGTCTAACTAAACAGACCCAAACCACCCACTGCCTGCACTCAAACACATTGTTTGAGGGCCTGGGGGATTGCCTGACTTGGCCCACCACACCCTGTGCCCATATGCACCATTGAGGGGCCTAAGTAAAGGCCTGCACTTCCTGGCACTGCAACCCCAATGCTCAAGCATGCCATCTGAGGGCCTGGGGATTGCCCTGCCGCACCCACTACTGGCCTGAGGCTGGACCTGCCCAGTCTGTCACCACTACCACCGCTGGCACTTACCCACGCATGCCACCTGAGGCTTAGGGCCTGGCCTGCCCAGTCTGTTGCTATCATCACTAGCAGCAGTGTGTACTGCATGGGAGCCTGAGGGTTGGCCTGCCATCACTACTACCATTGCTGATGCTACACATGCTACACAGGAGACTAAGGTCTCATCTATCTGTCCAGCCTACTACTGCCACTGCTGGTACCCAAGCCACATGGAGACCTAAGAATTGGCCCATGTAGAGCTGCTAAAATTGATGCCAGTGTATGCCCACCAGGGGACCAAGGGCAGGTATGCTTGGCCTGCTGCTACCACCACTGGGACCTGAGGATCAGGATGTCTGGTGTCCCTGTCCCCAGCAAAGCTGCACCACAGCCTCCATTAACAACTGAGGCTTAAGCCACTGAGGAAATCACAGACACCCACTGATGCTAATTACAGCTGAAGAAATCTAGAGACTTCACTACTGTATGCTCTCAGAATAAAAACTAAAATGAAGGAGAAAAAGCAAACCAACATGATGATACATCTACAGAAGAAAGTCTTACCCTACAAAAACTAATCCTAAAAACTGGAGGAAATGACTGTTACACCAGATGTGGAGAAGTCAATGTAAGTATAAAAGAAACATGAAAAAGCAAAGAAACATGATACCTCCAAAACAACATAATTCTCTAGCAACAGATTCCAATTAAAAAAAAAAAGATTAAATGTCTGAAAAAGAATTCAAAATAATGGTATTAAAGAAGTTCAGTGAGATATAAGAGAACACAGACAAACAATACAAAGAAATTAAGAAAACAAATCAGGATATGAGTGAGAAATTCAACAAAGAGCTAGATAGCGTAAAAAAAGAACCAGAAATCCTGGAACTGAAGAATTCAATGAATGAAATAAAAAATAAAACTGAGAGCTTTGACAATAGACTAGATCAAGGAGAAGAACTGAGGACAGGTCTTTTGAAATAATTAGACAGAACCCCCCCAAAAAGAATAAAAAAGAAAAATGAACAAACAAAGCATACATGACATAAGGGACACGTTAAATCAATCTAATATTCAAATTTTGGGTTTTCCAGAAGGTAAAGAGATGGGTAAAGACATAGAAAACCTATTTAATAATAGGTGAAAACTTCCCAGTTCTTTTAAGAGATTTAGAAATCCAGATACAGGAAGCTCAAAGATCAAATAGATACAATCCAAACTGGTCTTTTCCAAGACACACTGTAGTGAAACTGTCAAAAGTCAAAGACAAAGACAGAAATCTAAAAAGAGCAAGAGAAAAGCATCAAGTCACATGTAAGGGAACCTCCATCAGACTAATGTGGATTTCTCAGGGGAAACCCTGCAGGCCAGGAGAGAATGGGATGATATATTCAAAGTATTAAAAGAAAAAAAAAAAACAACTCTGCCACCAAAGGTAAACAGTTAGCTAAACTAACCAAGAAAACTTTTCTTCAAAAATTAAGGAGAAAAAAAGTCTTTCTCCACAAGCAAAAACTGAGGGAATTATCACTACTACACCAGCTGTACAAGAAATGCTTAAGGTAGTCCTACATCTGGGAGTGAAACAATGACATTTACCATTATGAAACAAGAAAGTATAAAAATCACTGGTAGGGCAGATATATAAATGAGAAAGAGAAAGGACTCAAATGTTACCATGACAGAAAACCATTGAACTACAATGATAAACAATAAGAGAGAAAGAAAGGAATGAAGGATATACAAAGCAACCAGAAAATAATTTTTAAAATGACAAGAATAAGTCCTCACCTATAAATAATAACCTTAAAAGTAAATGAATTAGATTATCCACTTAAAAGATATAGACTGGCTGAATATATAAACACAACATGATCCAACTATAAAGCTGCTTACAAAAAAAACTCACTTCACCAGTAAATACACAGATAGACTGAAAGTGAAGAGATGGAAAAAGATTCCATACAAATGGAAAACAAAAACAAGCAGGAGTACCTAAATTTATATCCAATAAAGGAAACTTTAAGTCAAAACAGTAAAAAGAGACAAAGAAGGTCATTACATAATGATAAAGGGATGAATTCCAAATATATATGAATCCAATACTAGAGCACACAGATATATAAAGCAAATATTATTAGAACTAAAGAGAGAGATAGACTCCAATACAATAATAATTGAGGAGTTTAATACTCCATTCCCAGCATTGTACAGATTATTGAGACAGAGAATCAACCAAAAAACTGGACATAAACTGCACTGTAGACAAAATGTACCTAGAAGACATTTACACATTTTAGCCAATAGTTGCAGAATACACATTCTTCTAATAAGCACACAGAACATTCTCCAGGATAGACCATTTATGTTAGGCCACAAAACAAGTCTCAACAAATTTTAAAAACTTGAAATCATATCAAGCATTTTCTCAAATCCTAATGGAAAAAACCAGAAATCAACAGCAACAAGCACTTTGGAAACTGTACAAACAGATGGAAATGAAACAATATGTTCCTGAATGATTACTGGACTAATGAAGAAATTAAGAAAGAAATAAAAAAATTCTTAAAGCAAACAAAAATGAAAATACAATATACCAAAACCTATGGAATATAACAAAGGCAGTGCTAAGGAGAAGTTTATAGCAATAAACACCTACACCAAAAAGTATAAAGATTTCAAATAAGCAACCTAATAATGTACCTCAAGGAACTAGAAAAGCAAGAACAAAACAAACAAAATTAGTAGAAGGAAAGAAATAATAAAGATCAGAGCATAGCTAAATGAAATAGAGAAAAAACATACAAAGGATTATCAAAATGAAAGGTTGTTTTTGTGAAAAAATAACCAAAATTGATAAACTGCTAGCTAGATTAACCAAGAAAAAAGAGAGAAGACTCAAATAAACAAAATCAGAAATAAAAATATGTTACAACTGATACCACAGAAATACAAGAGATCATTAGAGACTATTATAAACAACTATATGCTAACTAAGTGGAAAACCTCGAGGAAATGGATAAACTCTTGGACACATACAACTTATGAAGACTGAACCAGAAAGAAATAGAAAATCTTAACAGACCAATAATGAGGAACAGATTGCATATGTAATAAAAAGATTCCCACCAAACATTAAAGAAAAGTCCAGGGCTGGATGGCTTTATTGCTCAATTCTATCAACCTTATAAAGAAGAACTAGTATCAATTCATCTCATACCATTCCAAAAAACTGGAGAAGAGGGAATTCTTCCTAACTCATTCTACAAGGCCAGCAGTACTCTGATACAAAACCAGACAGGCACACAACAACAAAAAAAGAACACTACCAGATAATATTTCTGACAAATATAGACACAAATATCCTTAACAAAATATAGCCAACAAAAATCCAATAACACATTGAATATATAATACACCATGATCAAGTGGGATTTATCTCAGGGATGCAAAGATGATTCAATATATGCAAATCAATTAACATGATATATCACTTTAGTAGAATGAACAACAAAAATCATATGATCCTCTCAATAGATGCAGAAAAAAGCATTAGATAAAAGTAAACATCCCCCTCCTGATAAAAACTCTCAACAAATTAGGCATAGAAGATCCTCAACATAATAAAGGCCATATATGACAAACTCACAGCGAACCAAATGAGGAAAAGTTGAAAGTCTTTCCTCCAACAATTGGAACAAGACAAGGATGTCACTTTCACCACTCCTATTCAACATAGTAATGGAAGTCCTAGCCAGATCAATCAGGGAAGAGAAAGAAATACAAGGCATCTAAATAGAAAAAGAGGAAGTCAAACTGTCCCTCTTTTCAGGTGATGTGATCTTATATGTAGAAAAACCTAAAGACTCCACCAAAGTATTTTTAGAACTGATAAACAAATTAAGTAAAGGTACAAAATAGATAATTAAGATAAAAAATCAGTGACATTTCCATATGTCAATAATGAACTAGCTAAGAAAGAAATCAGGGATGTAGTTCCATTTATAATAGTTACAAAAAATAAAATAAAATACCCAGGAATAAATTTAACCAAAGAGGTGAAAGACCTCTGCAAGAAAAACTACAAAACACTGATGAAAAAATTAAAAAGGACACAAACAAATGGAAAGACAACTCATGGTCATGAATCAGAAAAATCAATATTATTAAAATGATCAAACTATCCAAGGGAATCTATGGATTCAATGCAATTCCTGTCAAAATACCAATTATATTCTTCACAGAAATAGAAAAAAATCCTAAAATTTGTATGGAACCACAAAAGAGCCTGAATAGCCAAAGTCATCCAGAGCAAAAAGAGCAAAGCTGGAGACATCACACTACCTGACTTCAAAATATACTACAAAGCAAGAGTAACTAAAACAGCATGGTAGTGGTATAAAAACAGACACAGAGATAATGGAACAGAACAGAGAACCCAGAAATAAATCCACATATTTTTGACAAAGGCACCAAGAACATACAATGGGGAAAGGACATTCTCTTCAATAAATGGTGCTGAAAAAACTGGATATCCATATGCAGAAGACTGAAACTAGACCCCTGTCTTACCATATCTCCAAATCTCAAAATGAATTAAGTACTTAAAAATAAGGCCCCAAACCATAAAAATTATAGAAGAAAACATAGGGGAAATGCTCTAGTTAAAGACTGGTCTAGTTAAGGATTTTTATGGGGCCAGGTGCAGTGTCTCATGCCTGTAATCCCAGCACTTTGGGAGGTTGAGGCAGGTGGATCGCCTGAGCTCAGGAGTTTGAAACCAGCCTGACCACCATGGTGAAACCCTGTCTGTACTAAAAATACAAAAGTTAGCTGGACATGGTGGTGGGCGCCTGTAATCCCAGCTACTCAGGAGGTTGAGGCAGGAGAATTGCTTGAGCCAGGGATGTGGAGGTTACAGTGAGCTGAGATTGTGCCATTGCACTCCAGCCTGGGCAACAAGAGCAAAACTCCAACTCAAAAAAAAAAAAGAAAAAAGATTTTATGGCTAAGTCCTGAAAAGCACAGGCTACAAAAACAAAAATAGGCAAATGAGGCTATATTAAATTAAAAGCTTCTACAGAGCAAAGGAGACAATCAAAAGAGTAAGAGACAATCTGTTGAATGGAAGAAACTATTTGCAAACTATTCATCCAAGAAGGGACTAACATCCAGAATATACAAAGAACTCCCACAACTCAACTGCTAAAAATAAATAATCTAATTAAAATGGGTAAAGGATCTGAGTAGACAATTCTCA
Organism: Ateles fusciceps; assembly: GCA_036589455.1. NCBI lineage: Eukaryota > Metazoa > Chordata > Mammalia > Primates > Atelidae > Ateles > Ateles fusciceps. Next base: position 1,589,199 of record JAZHEH010002780.1, read on the forward strand.
AAACCAGACTTACAATGGCCAGAGCAAATGAAAAAATGCTCAACATGATTAATTATCAGGGAAATGCAAATCAAAATCACAGATATCATCATACCCAGGTGCAATGGCTGTTATCAAAAAGACAAAAAATAACAAGTACTGGAGTGAATGTGGAGAAAAAGGAATTCTTATTCACTGTCAGTAAAAATGTAAATTAGTACAGCCACTATGGAAAACAGTATAGAGATTTTTCAAAAATCTAAAAATAGAACTACCATACAATTCAGCAATTCCACTAATAGGCATTTATCCAAAGGAAAATAAATCAGTATATCAAAGCAATATCTGAATCCTCATGTTTATTACAGCACTATACATAATAGCAAAGATATGGAATCAACCTAAGCGTCTTCGATAGATGAATGGGTAAAGAAAATGTAATATATATACATAATGGAATACTATTTGGCTGTAAAAAAAGAATGAAGTCTTGTCATTTGTAGCAACATCCATGGAAACAGAACGTTCTGTAAAATGAAATCAGTCAGTCACAGAAAGACACTATCACATGTTCTTACTTATATGTTGAACCTTAAAAAGTTGATCTCATGGAGGTAAAGTATAGAATGACAGTTACCAGAGGCTGGGATGGATGTGTCCATGTTTGGGAAGGGATAAAGAGAACTAAGCTACTGAGACCAAACATACAGTTAGACAGAAGGAATAAGTTCTAGCATTTGATAGCATAGCCGGGTGGTTATAGTTCACAACAATATATTGTATATTTCAAAGAAACTGGAACAGAAAATTGAAATGTTCCCAAAACAAAGAAATAATAAATGATCAAGATAGTGGATATGCTAAATGTCCAGCTTTGATCACTACACATACTATGCATGTATTAAAATATGATATGTACTTTATGAATATATAAAAATATTATGCATCAATAAAAACAAAAAATAAGTTCAGAAATAGATCAGTGTATATGTTAATTTAATATTAGTAAAGGTAGAATTTCAAATAAGAGGCCAAATAAGAATTATTCAATAATATGGAGGGACAACTGGTTAATTATTATACAACAACAACAAAAATAAGTTAGAGTTCAGAAAGCACTAAAAGAAAATAAAAGTTAAATAAACACATTTATTGTGGAGCCGGATTTTTTTCTTCTTTTAGAGACAGGGTCTTGCTCTGTAGCCCAGGCTGGAGTACAGTGGCATGATCATGGATCACTGCAGCCTTGACCTTTTGTGCTCAAGTGATCCTCCTGCCTCAGCCTCCAGAGTAGCTGGGACTTAAGTGTGCACCACCACACCAGGCTAATTCTTTTTATTTTCAGAAGAGACGATGTCTCATTATGTTGCCCATCTGGTCTTGAACTCCTGGCTCAAGAGATCCTCCCACTGCAGCCTCTTAAACTGATGGGATTACAGGTGTGAGCCACTGCACCTGGCCTATTTTAAAATGATTGTATAATATGGCAGTATGTCACTCAGATGTAATTATGTAGTATGTAGCAACTGTGATATAAGAGACTGAAGGAGAGAGTTAAAGTGCAGGGTTGGAGGAAGTAGATCTTAGCTGGCTACTGAGATCATAGGACCGGACTGCAGTGATGAAGAGCACAGGAAAAAAAAAAGGAAAAAGACATATGTCAAATACTAAAAGAGGTTCTATTAGGATGGTGGAATTATGACAATTTCAAATTTATTTGCTTAATAAATTACCTGATTATAAGTAAATGAAATCTATTTCAACCAGAAAGGAAAATGGAGCCTGGGCCAATCTATCTAATCTTTCTCACCAAACTACTCTTCCTTTTGTATTTTCTATCCAAATCCAAATTTTAAGGGTGATAAAACTGATGCTTTAGAGAGGTTAAATCATTTGTTCTTGATCATACTGCTAATGATTGGTCTATCAGGGATTCAAATCAATGTCTACCTAACCCCATAGTTTATTCTCTTTCTTTGCTACCTTTTGAGACAGTCATCCTACTCCCAAAATGCTCACAGCATAAAAGTTAAGAAGATGATACCTGTAAAATCCATGAAAATCTTGTGAAACAATGTATTGTTTAGCGGTTTGGAGCGTCATTTTAAGAACCATGTCAGAAGGACTTTAAAAGGATAATGTGACCTGGAATTGAGAATCTGAAGAACCTGGGATCAAATATAGGTATTATATAGCAGCTGCATGATTTTGTTTAAATTAATTAACCTCTCTGAGCTGATTTCCACATCTGTAAAATGGAGAAAATGGCATCACTTATTTCACAGGATTAAATTGAAGACTGAAATGAGAAGTTATAGAGAGTTGCTTTTATTAATTATACAGTATTGCATTGGTGCTAGCAAATTTAGAAAAAATATAAAAATAAACTGTTTTTTTATGAGATCTAAATCTATTCTAAAGTGCTATGAATCTTGTTGTTGACTATATAACACATCTATTTGTGACAATAATGCTAACAGCCATATTTCATGATATTTCATGAACTTTAAACAGAGATTTTCTGGATCCCTCTTGTGAGATAGAGAGACTGTATTGCATTCACATTGCTTTGGTCTGGATACATTTCTTTTTGCTGCATTTTAAAATTCTTTAATTGTTTTGTTTTTGTAATTTTGTTTTTGAGACAGGGTCTTGCTCTGTTTCCCAGGCTGGAGTGTAGTGGCATACTCAAAGCTCACTGCAGCCCCAATCTCCCAGGCTCAGCTTCCCAAGTAACTGGGACTACAGGGCTGAGCCAACACACCCAGCTAAGTTTTGTACTTTTTGTAGAGACAGGGTTTTGCCATGTTGCTCAGGCTGGACTCAAACTCTTGAGACTCAAGCAATCCACCCACCTTGGCCTCCCAAAGTGTTAGGATTACAGGTGTGAGCCAGGGCACCCAGCTTGTTATTGTAATCATTTGTAAAATATATAAATTAGAAAAAGTGTGTTTTTAATACTTAATTAGAGCATTAATTTTTTTTCCTTAAGGAAACTCAATCATGTATTTGCACGACATTATTAAAGATGACAAGTCTCTAAAACATTAGAAGTTTTGGTTTTATGAAAAAAAATTAAATATATTCAAAATGAAAACGCTTTATGCAAATTATCTTTAAGCATTTAAGAAGCAAAATGAGAGATAAGTGTAATTCAGTACAGCAAAATCTTTTCATAAATATCTCAAATTATTATAAAAGTGAAATGATAACTACCATCAATTGATATATTACTGTTACCACAACTGTTATACTGGCACCTTGTGTTGCAAAAACAAAACAAAACAAAAACTACTTTCTTTTAAATATACTACTGTTTAGCTGGGATTTGTTCTCTATTTTATTATGGTGGTATACTAATGCCAGAGATTAACTTGATCTATATTTATATTCAAGTCTTTAAGTTTCCTGAATTTCTAACACTAAGAATCCCTTTAGCAAGCAAAGAGTCAAACAAAAGACCAAATGAAACAAATCTCAAAAAACTCAGGTGCAAAGTTTTCCTGAATTTCCACATTTCTCATACTATAGTAATTTACATTTATTTATATGACCATCTAACTAATCTCCCTGTGCTCTGAAAGTATAAGCTTCATATGGGCAGGAATAAAGGTTGATTTTGCACATCATTGTATTCTCAGCACCTTGCAGAATACCTAACATACAAGCAGGCACCTGATAACTATTTGGAAAACTCTCATGTGAATAAATAATTGTTGAAAGAAGAAAAGTAGTTACTTCAGATAATTTGTTTTGACCTTCCGAAAAAAGCATAAATTAAAACCTCTATTGCATGAATTATGTTCAAATTAGCTTTCAAATGGATAAAGGAAACTTGTATCTAAAGAGAGACCAATGCTCATTTTAGTCAGAAAACGTTTAGTGAGCATGTGCCAACCATAAAGCTCTTTCCAGATGACAGGAATATGAAAACGAGTAAGATAAGGTACCTGTTCTCAATGAAATATTTTAAAACAACAGTGAGTATATATACTAACAAAGAATACCCATTAGAGAAAAATATCAGAGTAGAGGTACTATTTAAGCTAAATCTTAAAAGATAAATAAGAGTAGAGCAGATGCACAAATGGGAAAAGTCATTCAGAGTAAAGGAAAAAAAAATTTACACAGGCACGGAGTGTTATCATAAAGCATGGTCTGTTTGGGAAACACTAGATTAAAAATGTGTAATCCTGATAAATGCCACAGGGAGGTCAAAATGAAGACTAAAAAGGGATGAAACTAGTAATTAAATGTTATTATATATCTGGCACATGCCAATTCTAGATGGGCAACTATATTTATATATATATCATCTTCCTAATGGGGCTTCACATTAGTTTTGAAAACCCTTAGAACATTGTCTAATATATAATTTTCACGGTTTTGTAAAGAGTAACAGGCATAGATAGGGAAAATTTAACAAAGGAAACATTTCAGGTTGATGATTAAAATAGAATATATGCTTCCTTTTTGAACTAGGTGGGGCTGGGCATGGTGGCTCATGCCTGTAATCCCAGCTCTTTGGGAGGCTGAGGCAGGTAGATCACTTGAGGTCAGGAGTTCAAGACCAGCCTGGCCAACACAGTGAAACCCTGTCTCTACTAAAAATACAAAAAATTAGCCAGGTGTGGTGGCATGTACCCATAGTCCCAGCTACTTGGGAGGCCGAGGCAGGAGAATCGCTTGAACCCAGGAAGAGGAGACTGCAGGGAGCTGAGATTGTGTCACTGCACTCCAACCTGGACTACAGAGCGAGACTCTACCTCAAAAAAAAAAAATTCTAGGGGGAAACTCATTTTTAAGTTATGGGCTGTAAAGTACTTTAGATCCTGCACAAGATTAATTCAAAAGGTAAAAAAATTAAAACTATGTGTTAAGTTGAAAATATCTCTACCACATATAATTTAAACACCAACTTTAAAAAAGCTTTTAAATTAAAAAAGAAAGTCTCACCTTCCTCTGGTAAATAGCAATCCAATCTGTCGTGGCAAACCACTTGTGAGTTTTTATGTCACTGACACCGTTCTTTAGATTTCCAAATCTCTTGGTCAAATCCACCTGCAGCAGGTTCCGTAAAAGGTCCTTGAGATCTGAGCTGAAGTGGGATGGGAATCGGACCTACACAAACACACCATGTGGTAAAACACACATTCTAAGACTCATGATATTTGTTTTGATTTCATGAAGTTTTTTTAAGGCAACAAATATTTATATAAACAAAAATACGGAGCGATGACCTTCACACACTTTTAATTATACATTACAATCCCCCACAGTAGTCATAAAGAAGAGAATTACTTGGGTGAATGAACTAAACCTGTTCTCTTAGGTCCTTGCTTTGGACATGATGTCTTTAAAAACATGGAACAGTCTCCAGAAAAATGTGCATACCTACAGAACTGTTGTAACAATATCAGAAGGTTCACCTATCTTTAAGAGCAATCTCTTTGGCTCACACATTATAAATCTGTGTCTCAAAGATATACAAATTTCACTTTGTAATATAAATAGAAGAAACAGCATAGGAAGCAAATCAGTATGCACATTTTGAAAAGAGATCTATCAAAAAGGAAGTCTAAAAATGGTTGTAAAAACCCACACTGCCTTTCACAGCATAGGAAACCATTTTTCATTTATCAGGAGTTGGCTTTTAAAAATAATTCTATTATGCAACAGCATAAAAATGATTTAGGCTGGTTTAAAAGCATTTTTCTACCTACTAAATTGTGAAGACTTAACAATTACTAGCCTGACCTCTGGACTTAAAAACAAATGGAAACCCCCAAATAACTGAAGATTTTTTGGCAATCAATAAGGTTAAAGTACGATTTATAGGAGACCTAAGTCTATTTTTTGTTTTGTTTAAACACATTCTTTTCCTCTACACCAACCTAACTTTTGGTTCTTACTGTTTTATTGATATGGGTACTAAAAAATTTAAAATGGGTACCACCAAAGGATGAAGGAATTGAATAGCTGCATCTATGCCTCCTTATTCTTTTCTGTCGTTACTACCACCTCTCCACTATCATTTCCAACTTGTGTTCAATCCCTTCCACTACCCTCTTCCGTACCATACACACATATGTATGCACACATGTATGTGTACATATCTGGATTATTAGTCTCAACTACAAATCGATCGTAGTACCTTTGTAGAAAACACATTAAAGGGTTAAAAGACCAATTCTAGAACTCTCTGCATTCTTATTTTGGTTCTTTACAAGTGCTACCACTACAAGTGCTACCACCACTTAATAATTTATATAGTGCATCATTACATTACCTCAGTTGTTCTTTACAATACATTCATTTATTCAACTATGCTGTAGTATTTTTGCATATTTCTGTCTGCCCCAGGCTCTGGGCTTCTGAGGGAAGGTATTGTGCCATTTTTATTCTCAGTATTTATTAGACTATTTCAAATACTGTAGTTCATCCATTTTACAATTATTTATTGAGTAGCTACTATATGTCAGGCACTATATTAGGTGCTGGATACATAGCAGTGAGCAAAACCAGGCGAATCTCTGATTTCATGGAACTTACATTCTAGTTGAATAGGACAAATTCAGTGAATATGGTATTAACTCCATTTTAAAGATGGAGAAACTAAGATTCTGAAATGATATTGGGTATAGCTTCCCTAGTCATCAGGCCATAAAGTGGCAGAGCTGGGAATAGAAATCTAGTTATAATTTGTAGCTTCATGAATTTTGCTCTTTATTACACTGTCTTCAAATATATAGACTCCTTAATTTACATTCTTTCTAAAAGCTCAACATACTTGACATACATTCTTATGTTCTCAAAGTAGAAAAATCACCAGCATGCAAAGATAGATTTTACAGTAAAGTTAGATTCATAACCATAGTCTTTTGACTGCCACTTTTGTGCTATTCTATAAGTAAATGTTTCTCAAAATCTGGCCCTAGGACCCATGTACATCAGAATAAACTGGGAGACAAAAGGATAAAAACATGGATTCCTGTGGCTTGCCTCAGATGATGGGGGCATTGGGCCTGAAAATCTGAGTTGTGATCTCCAAGGGATTCACATGTACATGAAAGCTTGAAAAGCACTATTCTCAACTCTGTTCACTACTTTATGCAGAGGTTTTATTTTCTATGCTAGTAAAAGATCATAACATTTTAAGTGTAAATAATATAATACAGTAAATTGAAACTATTGTCATACTAGAGGAAAACTGACACTGTGTCAAGCAACCAAAGACTATTCGAAGGGTTAATAGTTAATAAGTGACCAGGATTTAGGCTCAATTCACATAAATTAGCAACTCAAAATCTAATTTTTGCAAGGCCCTTTATTATCCTAGATTATGAGCAGTTTTAATGTTCTAAAACAGTAAGATATGTGAACTTCTACCTTCTCTAGTTTTATTCTTGGCACAATGGTTTACTAGAAGCTAGGCATTGTGCTAAATACTTCATGCAGTGGCTCATAAAATCCAAAACATAGGTATGATTATTATCCAAATTTTATAGGTAGGGGTGAAGCAATTGAAACCTACAGAAATTACTTTGCTCAAGATTACAGAGCTAATAAATACTAGGGATGTAATTCCAAACTGGGTACACTGACTGTAGGGTATATATTTTTAATTATCTACTCTCCTTCCATGATTCAATAACTGAAAAACAGTCATTATCAGGAAACTTCTAAAAGGCTGCAATTTTCATCTTAAAAATATTTTGCTGCACATTTCCTCATTTATCCCAGATGAAGTAACAACTAGAGAATAAGGAGTATTCAAAGGGCATACTATCTACTTTAAAAATAACACGACATTTTACCAGTGGTTTTGTTAGCTCAGATTTTTCCAGTGATAAATCTAAACTTTATTTAGATTCCAAAGAAATAATTTATTTGAAGTATATCCATATTTGTTTAGTATTAAATCTGTGTGAACTGCTCAGTGGTAATGTACCAGTTATCCCCCTTCATTATGTTCAGATGGCAGACAGTACTGCACTACATACAAATTATCTTTGGAATTCAGGTAATATGCAATGCAATGCATGAAGAATAAAAGCATTCTAAATAATGTAGTTCTTTATTTTGGAATGCAAATAAAGTTATGTTCTTGAGTGTGTGTGTGTGTGTGTGTGTGTTTAATCTTCAGAACAGTGATTCTCAAAATGGGGAGTGGTGGTGGATTGTGATGGCAGATATCAGAATGATTCGGGGAACTTTTTCAAATTATAGACATATCCTCCTTACCTCCACATCACACCCGCTTCCCCAGAGATTCTGATAGGCAGCCCATATTCTCATAGAGGTCCATTTAATAATGGGGAATCTGTCATATCTTTAAAGTATTTTGGGGGAGAAATAATGAAAGTCACTGTGAAAGTATTTTTTCTCATGATTATTCTAAAACGTAACCTGAAATGTAATTTCCTTATTGACTGAACTTTCCAAAGAGCCATGTTGATTTATTAAACTGGAATTAGTGAAAAACAGAAGATAACTTCAACATAATTTTTTAAAAATGTACAACCTTTATTTGTAATACATCAATCTGGAGACACTAAATAAAGATTTCTATGATGGGAAGAGTGACTATCTAATTTTTCCTTTAAAACTGTATCAAAAGGGTATTGCTCTTATCATTATTATCAATTATAACTACTATAGAAAGTGAAATCAGAATTCTCAAATATTGGAGTGAGAGGGAGTTTAGTTTAATTGAGTCTCAACTCTCATTTTAAAGATAAGAAATCTGAGCTCCAGTGAGGCTACCAACCCAGTTAGTGGAATTATTGGGAAAATAACTTAATCTTCCTGACATATAGCTAGGAGCTTTCTGCCAGTCCAAGATAGAACAAATAATGTGAAAGTAAATGCAAAAAGTTAGATACTGAAAAGAGAAAGACAGCCTAAAGTAATTAAGCCATTAAGTCTGAGAGATAAGGTTATTGGAAACTGGCATCATTTAACATGGACGAGGTGTTTGTGATATACACAGTTCCTAAAGTGTTTTCCTTAATCCTTTTTTCTTCAATATTATTTCTTGTTTAGGATTCTTTTCCAACCATTTGAGACCATATTACTCCTGATTTTTATAATTGTATTTTCTTGAGAATAAATCTACTTTCCCAGTGAGGTACAGATACACAAAACAAGCTCTCAACACATGGTGTTTATTGGAATCATTTGTGATACTTAAAAAAATGTTTTGAATCCACAGAAGACCTTCTGAGTCAGTATTTCTCAGGAGAGACACCAAAGATAAAGTACACTTCATGAAAGCTTCATGAAGGCAGAGACCACAACTGACTTGCTGTATCCAGCAGGTAGAACTGGTCTGGCACATACTATGAGCTCCATAAATATTTAATGAATCAATGAATAGGAATTTGACAAACATTGATTGAACCTCTACTATATGTTATGCTTGTACTAAGCAAGTACTGTGTGCTTACTAATATATCTCAGAACATGTGCTTGGATTATATTAGTAAACAAAATAAACTGAAGATTTCTGCCTTCATGGAGTTTACATTCTAGTGAGGAAGACAATTAAAACTTAGCAACCAAGTGATCCTTTAACAACGTTATCCTATTACTCTTCAAGAAACTCTGCATTGTAAGGTTTTCGACTTTTACTCCGAAGAAAATGGAGAATTATTGCAAAATTTTGAAAAGAATAATAGGATATGATTTGACATTTTTAAGAAACCACTCTAGTGACTCACTTAAGAGTGAGAGTAGTGGATGTGGTAAGAAGTGGCTGAATTCTGTAAATTCTAAAGACAGAGCAAAAATGGTTTCCCTGTGCATTCGATATGAAGTGAGGACTCCAAGGCGTCTTGGCCTGACCAACTGAAAGGGTGGAGTTGCCATCAGTTTAGATGGGGAAGGCTTCGTGCAGGGGGAGTGGGTGGAGTGTAGAAAAGGAAACAAAAACTTGTCAGTTTTAGACAGGTTGAATTTAAGGTACTATTAGACATCCAAATGAAGATTTCAAGTTAGAAACTGGATACAAGAGTATGGAATCTGGGAATCAGATATGGACTGGAAAAATGAATTGGAGAATTATCTTGAGCATTTAAGTCATGAGACTGGATGAAACCACCAATTGAGGAAGTGCAGAGAAACAAGAGAAGAGGATCTAGTCAAGGAGACGGAGAGGGAATGATCAGTGATACAAAGTCACTGAAGCCAAATGAAGGAGTAACAAATAAATCACTGAACTAGATTCTTCTATTTCTTGTTTTGCCGCAAACTTCCTTTTGTCTTTGAGTAACTCTGAGTTTTGATTTACCTACATATGGGACTAGAGAGTTAAATGAAATAAAAGTAAACATCCTTGCCACTTAAAAAAATCTACCAAGCTATTTCTTTAGTAGAAAGAATTCCTGGGTTCCAATCCCAACTCCACTTATATACACACTCTGCAATCTAGGGATAACTCTTAACTTTCTGACTCTCAGTTTCTTCATTTATAAAATAATGAGAGTATTATCTGACAGGTATGAAAAAATTATGTAATATATGAAACTGCCTTGTATTATGCCTAGAATTTTGTAGACATTAATTCAACACATTTTTCATTTTTAAGCCTTCCCATTAGAATACTGTTTTAATGATATGAAACTGAATTTTTGAATCAAAGAAAGAACTTGGAAGACAACCATATCCATCATTATGTTTACAGACTAGCCAAGGACAGTCTGTGCTAGAAAAGTCATTGGGAATGTATAGAAAGTTCCTCCTTTCTTCTTGTCTCAGGCTCCACCTATTAATTTATAGAACAAACACTATCATAAGGTCCTAAGTTAAACAAAGTGAGGGAGAAAATGTCTTACTATAACTTTGTTTTATAAGGACACCATTGTCAATATGGCTGATATCCTAAACTACTGTCAAATTACATTATGTAATATGTTAAATGAACTGTAAAACTCACTCAGAGTTGAGCACACTCAACAGATTATCTGCTCTGCTTTCAGCACTGATTATAAAGTCTTGTACATTTGAGTTTTAGGAATAACGATTACTTTCTAAACGTTCAAGAGGAAGTTACAACCAAAAAGTAAATCCATTCATGTTGTTCATGGTATCCATATTTAGTGATTTTAATTCATTAACTGGTTTACTGACTTTTTTTCTTTTTCTTTTTTTTTTTTTTTTTTTGAGACAGAGTCTTGCTGTCACTCAGGCTGGAATGTAGTGCCATGATCTCAGCTCACTGCAACCTCCACCTCCCGGGTTCAAGCAGTTCTCCTGTCTCAGCCTCCCAAGTAGCTGGGATTACAGGTGTGTACCACCATGCCTGGCTAATTTTTATATTTTTAAGTAGAGACCGGGTTTCACCATGTTGGTCAGGCTGGTCTCGAACCCCTGACTTCATGATCCGCCCACCTCAGCCTCCCATAGTGCTGGGATAACAGGCATGAGCCACCGTGCCCAGCCTGACTTTTTTTCTTTTAGAAATAAAATAAAGCTGACTGAGTGTTGTGGCTCATGCCTGTAATCCCAGTACTTTGGGAGCCCAATGCAGGTGGATCACTTGAGGTCAGGAGTTTGAGACCAGCTTGGCCAACAAGGTGAAACCCTGCCTCTACTAAAAACACAAAAATTAGCCGGGCATGGAGGCACGTGCCTGTAGTCTCAGGTACTCAGGAGGATGAGGCAGGAGAATCACTTGACCCCAGGAGGCAGAGGCTGCAGAGGGCCAAGATTGTGTCACTGCACTTCAGCCTGGGCAACAGAGCAAGACTCCATCTCAAATAAATAAATAAATAAAAAGAAGAAGAAAAAGAAATAAAAGAAGGCCAAATCAAATTTGTTTACACTAAGCTTAATCATAGAAATTACAAAGTTGACCTTTGAAAGAAGGGAAAAATCTTACTGCTATTCTGCAATTATTGGCAGGAGAAAGGATCATTTAACTAGTAATATTATCTTTTATGAATTGGGATAAAGCTTACTAGGCTTACATGACTCAAAGGAGTTTGCACACAGCCAAGAAGCAATAATCTATTAACTTCTGGCCACAAGCATGTTGAGATAAATTTTAACAAATTATCTCTAAATTAAGTATTGTAAGCTCTAAAAATATCTGCAATCCCAGTAAAGAACTGATTTATCAAAAATGAACATATACATTAAACAAGTTTTCAATGGGCACAATAACTTTTCATACACTAGGCGTGTAATAGATACGGTGCCAAGTTTCATACTACCTCATAAGACCTGAGCATCTTTAATCAGCCTGGATTCTATATGTGAAAAGAAAGCTATGAGATTAAAAATATTTATAAATATTGGCAGTTCATCTGTGGGCTCTCTCATCTGTTCCCTTACCTATGCAGAAACAGTGGTAGATATAATGAATCTACATGACTGCAGAGGATTATGATCCACCCCCACTCTCCCTCCCCCTGCTCCCACATAAGAAGCCAGTTTTGCAATTATTTGCTCATAGGACCACAAGAGCTGTCACAAAGAAGGTATTAACAAGAATTTTAAATAATCACAGTCAAGTGTTTAAAACTGGCCCTGGGTTTTAGGCAAAGAGTAAAACTGCTTTTGTGTTTTATGAAAATTATTTCTGAGTACTTCTAAGTCTCTTTGACTATGGCCATAGCAAAACAGAAAATGACACTGTAATTTCCCCAAAAGCACTGACAATAATATCTTAGAAAAAGTATAGTGGTATATCTGCACATGTGTATGTTACTTAGGAAACAGAATGTGTGTAGATAAGCGGTAACATAGCAGGCCTGAGCCTGCTACCCTTAGAAAGAAATGCTACAAGTTTGGCCCTTGGGAGGTCTGGCAACTTGAATAGTACCAGTGCCTTATACCAATATGAAACTTTTCCTAAATGATTAAAGTGGCTCACTGTGCCTAGACTGTTGGTACAAACAATATAGTTTATTCTGAACATCTACTTTTGTTCTGGGAGCCTGGGATTTTGGCATGAGCAAGGCAGAGGGTGCATATGTGACCAGGCCCCAATAAAAACCTTAGGCACTGAGTATTTAATGAGTATCACTGGTATATAAAATTTTACACATGTCACAGTTTGTTGCTGAAGGAATTATGTGCATCCCTTGTGACTGCCTTGGGAGAGGACTCTTGAAAGCTTGTGTCTGGTTTCTTCTGGACTTTGCCCTGCCTGCCTTTTCCTTTTGCTCACTTCACTTTGTACCCTTTTCCTGTAAGAAATCTTAGCCTTGAGTACCACTGTATGCTGAATCTTGTTGAGTCCTGCTAGTGAATCACCAAATTTGAAAATGGTCTTGGGGACCTCTGACACAGAAAGGAACAGCAATTGGGCTGATAATCAATTACCCCTCATGTGAATGTTGAATTTCCCTTCAGGAAATACTAACCAATTCTTTGATCATTCAGTATATACTTACGTTTATACTTCTATGTTTTGCATAATGTCTTCTTATACATTGTTACTCATTAAGAGTGGAACAATATTTACATTAGATATGTTGAAGCTAAGAATCTTTTAAATTATATAAGTCAAGGACTCTAAAGTTATTGTTTCCATAGTAGCTATTGCTTAAGTACCTTAATTGCAAGTATAATTTTTGACTGCAATATAAACTTTCTATATTTCCATGGGTAATGCAGTCAGATAGAGGTGTTATGGAGACCATAACTGATTCCTGTCATAGAGTACATGACACTGAGGCATGAAATTTAAAGACTATATACAGAAACTCAGCATATGTATTGCTATGATGAGGCACAGTTAATGCAGGAATCATAAATCTTTTCTGTCAACTATGCATTTGTAGACTCGAACCTTAACACTGCATGAATAATTTGACATTTAAATACCACCTCCTCTGTTTTTTAAAGGCAAAATATGTGTAGGAGAGAATCTAACAAGTTGATTGATCATCTTTCTGTGCATTTAAAAATACCAGCTTGAGTTAAAATATTGTAATAGAGAAAGTATTTTACAATCTAATGTTCATATGTATGTACTTTAGTGAATTTATCACTTAATTAATAAATTTAACTTTAACTTTGATAAGCCATTGATACCTACAATCTTCATAACATGACTTCAGAATGGAGGATATAATCAATTTAAGATGCTATTGCATAAAATAATATGCTTTTAAAATAAAAATAATTCTGAATGAAAAGCATATTCTTAAATGATATGTCATTAAAACCATTAAAATTTCAACCACAAATATAAATATAAGGATCCACAAATATAAGACCAAATTGGATTTTTAACTAATTGCACAATTTAAAAAATTTAAAAAACTAGTTGGTTTCCAATTTGGCTTTTAGCTACTAACCAGCAAGACAATATTTTTGCAATGTGAATAGAAACACATTCTAGTTTGAATTTGAGTGTTGAAACAGATGACTTATTGGGAAACAGTTAGTACAATCTATACTTCACATAATACAGAGCCTAGAGATCATTTAATGGCAATATTCTGCTTTCATTACTTCTACTTTAGATGAGTAAATGAAGAGATAGGAATAATTTTATATCCCATATGGGGGAGAGATAATCTGGTACTTTTAATTAAAAAACAAAAGTACACCAAATATCTTATCATATTTCTAAATAAATGAAGGGGGAAAAACAGAATATTGTAGTATAATAAAGTTTTATGTTGCTATTCTTCTAAGGTGCCTAGGATTTAGACTGTTATGATTTTAGAATATATGCTGATTATCAGGTACAAAATTTTAAAGTTTGATATAAAATGAATATATATTCATAAACAGCTGAATATAAATTTTAACCAATGAAGAATGATTGGCAAATTGAGGCCAATGCATAAAGATGAAGACACATTAATTTTAACTACAGTAATTTCTGTTAATAAATGTAAATTTGTTTATGACAATATCTGTTAGAAAATTGGATTTCTTTTATGAAGTATAAATAAAAGCAATATAGCAAAGATTCAAGAACTTTATAATTACTGTTAAATTATTTGAAACAATTATTATAATTTTTACACTCTTAGTTTTTGTATTAGTAAAATATCCTTCTTCCATTTGTGATTTTAATCTATTTTGGTTCTCTTATCATCCTTCATATGACCTTTAGTCCTCTTGAGAGTCTACACTTCTCAAATTCTTCAAAAATAAATCACTACTTTGTCTGTTTTTTGCAAAGTTTTGTTTTGTTCATATCAAAAGTTCTGCTGGGGGAAAACAATTACAAAAATAAGAAATCTGAAGCCAGAGACCTACAAATGTGACAAGAACAACAGTGATATTAATACTTTTTAAAACAAGTACTGCATTCTGCTTTTCTGTATTGCCTTTATCAGT
Source organism: Ateles fusciceps (assembly GCA_036589455.1). Classification (NCBI taxonomy): domain Eukaryota; kingdom Metazoa; phylum Chordata; class Mammalia; order Primates; family Atelidae; genus Ateles; species Ateles fusciceps. The sequence goes on from JAZHEH010002780.1 coordinate 1,604,484, forward strand.
GCACAGAGTTCAACACCTAGCTTAGTTTATTTATCTGTAAGAGGTATTTATTTTTACCTTTGACATAGTTGGGGTAGTCAGTCTCCTAATTTGTGAATACTGACAATACATAAAACTTTCTGCATAGAATGTGGCAAAATACAAGGGGAAATCTTGTGACCCAGTAGACTGCATATGTACTATAAGAAAGGGAATAACACTGTGTTGAAATGTATATTCTAGGTGATTGGATAGACTAATTCTATTGGCAAGTGTCTTGTTCCTACAGCCCAGCTGCACAGCATCCATGATTTAAATTTAAGTGTTGGCAAACGAGATAAATTACATTATGGACATTCAGGGTACCTTGTGAATAGTTAACACTGGACATTTTAAGTTGATAGATGCCAATGGCAAGCTTTCACACTAAATGTAGAATTTGAATCTGGCTGAGATACAAAGAAATAGAACCTTTCTCTCTATCTCCTTCTAGATTCTTCAGGTTGATCAGGTTTATCTCTGCCTAAGAGGTCACAAAATACAAAACAAATAAAAAATAAAACAAACAAAAAATGTCAACTATATAACATCTCAGGGTAATGTGGTATCAAGAATGATGCTCTATTTCCTGATCATATTCTAGATGGAACTATGTGGGGGGAAAAAAAATAAAAGACAAAGTACCACATATAGAAATAGAAAGAAGGGAAAATAAGCAAAATATCCCTTTCCATATATTTTGTCATTAATGTATAGAAGGTCTCCTCTGGGAATGTTTAAAAGCCTATTCTTTCATTGCTGCATGGTAGGAGATTCAGGTTCACTTCTATTGAACTCGACTATGATCTTTTAAAAAAAAAAGATCTGAGGTCTGAGCTAAGGCAAGAGCAAATGATTGACCCTAAACAAAATACTCTTGAAAGCAAAATGAGAGAAGTGCAAAAGAGGAAGATTTATGGAGTAATTTACAAAATGTAAAAAACTATAACATAGTAAATGTATTCATGTTCAAGAAAAATTAATGTTATTTCCATGCTTGCTAAAAACCAATGACAAATATAATCACAATCTACATGAACAATTCTGTTAAAATCAATTCTATAAATTTCCATCTTAAAAAGGCTTATTCATTTTATATTTACTTTTACTTCCAATTTTGTAGTATTAGACATCATTAAAACTAGAAGTCTCTCCTGAAAATGCAAGGGCATATAAAACAGCCCAAAAACTTGTCTCCATGAAGACAGACACATGAAATAATAAACTATTTTTTATTTATTTGAAGCAATATTGAGAATTATGGCTATCATCCTGTTCTTAGTGACAAAAATACTAAATACAGACATTGCTTTATCGTTTTTCTAATTTCTCGATAAAACTGCCCTTTTTTCTTAAGAGACTTAAATAAGTCAATTCTTATGCTAGTAAAAGCAGCAACTACAGATTTTCCTATATTTTTCCCAATGTAGATTCTATGTTTTGATGTAGATTTCTGTATTTTTCCCAATGTAGATTCCCAACTATAGATTTTTCTACATTTTTCTCAATAATGCTCTGATGACAAAATATGGTTTCAATCCATGAAGCTTAAAATTCATGTACAGTAACAACGAATAAGAGAATAATAAAAAAAAAATTACTTACCTTTCCAGAAACAATCTTTTCATAAATCTGAATTGGCTGGTCTGCAAAAGAATGGGGGATAGCCAGCTGCCATTTCATAGATTAGCACTCCTAATGCCCACCAATCCACTGCCTTATTGTAGCCCTGAGATAAACCAACACCAATGTCAATTGTTACTTAAGTTACTCAGAAGAGAATGAAGTCAAAGGTAATTTCAAAATGATCTGGATGCATATAAAAATTTTTTAAAGCAGCTGCTGAGCAGCTATTCAGGATAGAATTTAAAAATGAACCAAATGTATCAGGTCAGATTTAAATTAAACAAAAGAGAATTTCCAAATATTGAAATTGGGTATTAGGAAAGATTATTAAATCTTCTTCCTAAATGATTAAGAATATTACAGACAATGAAATTTTCTTTATTTCACTGGGATAATTTAGTTCTTGCTCAATAACAGGAAGGCAATTAGACCACATTACTTCTTAAGGCCTGTTCTAGGTCCATAATCTTACTAATTAGATTTTCCACAGCATGCCTAGAAAGATCAAACATTTTCAAAGAAAATAACAGAAACTGAACTACATAGTAAATAGTGAAGTTGATTTCAAAATACTCTATATTTTTGGAGTTAGGAGGGTGAATCTGCTAGGGACAATCCAATCTGTTTCACAGGATTTTGTGAAAGCAAAAAGTTTAATGTAAAATTCAATTAATGTAAATATTTAAGTATACTTTACTTCTGCTATTTACTGTTTTGCTTCCTATCTCTAAAAGGTATGCAGGAAAAAAAATGAATTCATAGGGTTTTGTGAGGACTATATCATATGAAAGGGAGTAATGTGTATAAAAAGTGCTTTGCAAACCAATTGTAAAAATTAAAGGTTATGTTTAATTGTTCTTTTTCATATTAACCGTACTAAAATTAAGATCTAGAACTATTTACAAGAAAACAAATAAGAATAACATGTTTATATTAACATGTTAATATAGTTTATCAACTATGATCAGTATCACCTGGCCCAAGAGATTTTTTAAAAACCCCAACAACCTGGTCATGAAGAGAAATAAAGTGAATTCTACACAGATCTATTGTTCTGCCCTCAGAAGTACCCTCTATCATCACAACTCCTCATTTTCCACCTTTTTGTCAAAACTTAATCTTTACAAACTATTTAGTTTTCAAAAATAGCAAAAACATAATTCTATAATACTATAGAGATATTCTTTTTCTCTTTTTTTCCCTGATTCTGTATATATCTTTCTAAGGGAAGGAGTGGTATAATAGGAATATCACTTTGTTTTCTAACAGAAATAGGCATTAGCTCTCTTTAACTTATTGATTTATATGTTTAAATTGTATGCTAATATTTACAGTAAATATGTCAGACACAAGTTAATTCCCACGGTATAGAAATCAGAACACGTCAATAAGAAATATGTTAAATTACAATAGATAAATGGGCAAAGGAGATGAACTAATAATTTACAGACACACAAAGAAATACCAAATGGCTATTAAGCATTTTAAAAATTAATCAGCCAGGCATAGTGGCTCACACCTGTAATCCCAGCACTTTGGGAAGTCAAGGTGGGCAGAATATGAGGTCAAGAGATCGAGACCATCCTGGCCAACATGGTGAAACCCTGTCTCTACTAAAATACAAAAATTAGCTAGGTATGGTGGCACCCGCTTGTAGCCCTAGCTACTCAGGAGGCTGAGGCAGGAGAATCGCTTGAACCTGGGAAGCGGCAGTTGCAGTGAGCTGAGATTGCGTCCCTGCACTCTAGCCTGGTAACAGAGCAAGACTCCATCTCAAGCAAAAAAATAAATAAATAAATAAAATCAAAAACTTGAGAATTAATAAGATACAATTTATTGTCTATTAAATCAGTAAATATTTGAAAAATGAGTATACCCAGTGATGGTATTATGAAATAGGCACTCTAATACACCAATGGTAGAAGTATAAAATGGCATAATAATTTTGGAAAGCAATTTGGCAATATGTATAAAAGCCTTAAAAATGTTCCTACTCCTTGACTCAGTAATTCTACTTCTGGGAATGTATGCTAAGGAAATAATGTAAAATACAGAAAAAGCTTTATGCATAAAGATGTTTATCATAGTTACTTATAATAATAAAAAACAAAACACAAAAATAAAACCTGAATACTCAACAATAGAAGAGTGACTAAATACTTCATGGTACATTTGCAAACAAGCCATTAGAATGGTGTTTGCATGCTTGTTATTATGAAAGTAAAAAAAGTCAGAGATAAGACTATATATATTTACTATGATTTCAACTATGACGACCCAGAAATAAGGCCATACACCTACGACCACCTGATCTTTGACAAGGCTGACAAAAACAACCAATGGGAAAAAGATTTCCTACTGTTATACTACTGGGATAACTGGCTAGCCATATGCAGAAGACTGAAACTGGACCCCTTCCTTATACAATATACAAAATTAACTCAAGATGGATTGAAGACTTAAATACAAAACCCCAAAGTATAAAAACCTTTGAAGACAACCTAGGCAATGCCATCCTGAACACAGGAATAGATACAGATTTCATGACAAAGGCACCAAAAGCAATTCCAACAAAAGCAAACACTGTCAAGTGGGATCTAATTAAACTGAAGAGCTTACGCACGGCAAAAAAAAAAAAAAAAAAAAAAAAAAAAAAAAACTATCAACAGTAAACAGACAACCTACAGAATGGGAGAAAACATTTGCTAATTATGCATCTGCCAAAGGTCTAATATCCAGCATTCATAAGGAACTTAAACAAATTTTATAAAAAACAAACAATCTCATGAAAAGGTGGGCAAAGGACATTAACTGATACTTTCTGAAAGAAGACAGAACATGTGGCCAACAAGGATATGAAGAAATGCTCAATCTCACTGATCATTGGAGAAATGCAAGTCAAAACCATTTCACACCATTTCACACTAGTCAGAATGGCTATTATTAAAAAGTCAAAAAATAACAAATGCTGGCAAAGTTGCAGAGAAAAGTGAACAACTATACACTGTTGGTAGAAGTGTAAATTAGTTCAACCATTGTAGAAAGCAGTATGGAGATTCCTCAACGAGCTAAAAGCAGAACTACCATTTGACTCAGCAATCCCACTACTGGGCATATACCCAAAGGATTATAAATCATTCCATTATAAAGACAAATGTACTTGTTTATTCATTGTGGCACTACTCACAATAGCAAAGACATGGAATCAACCTACATGTTCATCAATTGTAGACTAGATCAAGAAATACGGTACATATATGCTATGGAATACTATGTGGCTATAAAAAGGAATAAGATCATGTCTTTTGCACGAACATGGATGGAGCTGGAGGCTATCATCCACAGCAAACTAAAGCAGGAACAGAAAAGCAAATACCACGTTTTCACTTATAAGTGGGAGCTAAATGATGAGAATTTGTGAACACAAAGAAGGAAATAACAGACACTGGGTTCTATTTGAGGGTGGAGGTAGTGAGGAGGAAGAGGATAAGAAAAGATAAGTATGGTACTGGGCTTAATTCCTGAGAGATGAAATAATCTGTACAACAAACCCCCATGACATGAGTTAAGCTATATAACAAACCTTCACATGTATCCCTGAACCTAAAATATAAGCTAATATATACATATAGTCATATATATTATCATATATATGTGTGTGGATGTGTGTGTGTGTGTATATATGTGTGTGTGTGTGTGTGTATATATATATACACACACACACACACACACACACACACATAAATATTTTTAAAAAGGCTGCCTCTAGGTTGGTGAGATTACATATAGTTTTTTTTTTGGTTGTTTGTGTTTTTCTGTATTTTCTAAATTTGTAAAATGAGTATTATTTTTACAATATATACACATTTATAAATGTTTTAGTGCTCATTTTACTGTCACATTATTTGTTAACTGTATTTAAAGAAGAAATGTGTTAACTGCAATGACATTTGGCCTATAAAAGATCAAGAAGTTATACATTATTTGAATCAAAAAAGATGAGAGAAAAGTTTAAAGAAATCTTTTATTTTAACACTTCTATAGATTAGCCATATTTCACTGATTCCATTTGGGAACCACTGAAGCATGTGTCTTATCCCTTTCCTTTTCCTCTCTCCTAGTTGTGCCTGGTTATTGTTAGGTTCTCCTTTCTAGATTTCTTCACCAAGAGATGGCAGAGGAAAAGTTAAACCATTCTTTTAGATAGAGGTACAGTTTCTCTCACCATATTTCACTATTTAGAAAAGTAAAGCTGCCTTCAATAAGACTAAAACTATTAAATGGTTGTTAATAGTCCTATTTAACTAAGATTTAAAAACACTTCTCATACATTCCTTTTATTTAAATGGTAAATTTGAAACAAATAAAGAATGGACAACTAGTACATATCATCTCTAGATTTACCTCTTGGTGTAATCCAGAGCAAGTCTTCTCTACCCTCCCGTTACTAGGAATAATTAAGAAAAGACTATGTTTTGGTTGCAAAACATGGATCTAGAGGTCATATTTATTCATATTATTTCTCTAAGACTCAGAGTTAAAACTGACAGAGGTTATAGGATTAGCAGTAGATGCTAAATAATTATTGTTTAGTAATCATGCACAAATAGATTTAAATTCATAACAGATCAAATTAAAAATGTAAAATTAGATCAACAAACTATTTTACATAAGTTCATAGGAATGCATGCCTCATATTTCTACTTCTTATGTATTGATATTATAAATATACCTTGCTGAGAATTATTTCTGGAGCCAAATACTCTGGAGTTCCACATAATGTCCAAGTTCTGCCTTTAACTCTTTTGGCAAACCCAAAGTCTGTGACCTATAAAAGAAAAGAAAATACTAGTGAAAATGTATTACCTCACAATAAATATATTTATTGAGCCTAAACTGAAAGTTTAAAATTCAAATTGAAACCATGAAAGAAATGGAAAAATAAATTAAGTCCATGTAATTGAGATTCATTCATGAATATTTAGTGAATGAAGGTTTAAACAACCCAAGTTGGAAATCCTTCCTCAACTCAAAGAAAAGGAACAAATGAACAACAAAACACTTTTCAGTCATTGTCATAAGATCCTAGACCCAAGAAATAAAAAAGTGAAAATGAAAGGTAAAAATAAATAGCATCGATAAAAATGAAACAATGCTAAAAGTTTTCCTTACCCCAATGTGCCCTTTGCCATACATTGCACCATCAGAAGTGCAAAAACGTCAATGGGAGAATCTATCAATAATTGTATAAAAAAGAAATGTTCCCACTTTGTTAATAGTAGAAGTGGAAAGAAAATGTTGCTACCAGTTCAGTACTGGTAGTCAGGGATCCTTTGGCAGTTATACTGCAGTCGTAAAGTGCATGGACTCTGGGATCAGACTGCCTAGGTTCAAATTTTGACTCTACCATTTACAGGCTAAATGACCTTGCTATGCTTAGTTTTTTTTGTTTTTTTGTTTTTTTCTTTTTGAGATGGAGTTTTACTCTTGTTGCTCAGGCTGGAGTGCAATGGTGTGATCTTGGCTCACTGCAACCACCGTCTCCCAGGTTTAAGTGATTCTCCTGCCTCAGCCTCCCAAGTAGCTGAGATTACAGGCATGCACTACCATGCCCAGCTAATTTTGTATTTTTAGTCGAGACAGGGTTTCACCATATTGGTCAGGCTGGTCTGGAACTCCCGATCTCAGGTAATCCGCCTGCCTTGGCCTCCCAAAGTGCTGGGATTACAGGCATGAGCCACACTGCGCCCAGCCAGTTTTGTTAATCTTAAAATGAAGATAGCAATGGTATTTCCACTTCATAGGTTTATTAGGATTGAAGAAATAATACATGTAAAACACTTGAAATATGCCTGGCACTAATAAGTGCCAACAGATTTAGCTATTAATATCTCCTTATGCAAGAGCCTATACTCAGTTCACAACTATAGATTAAAGGAGATATAAACAGGTTCCTTTCATAACAGGATTTTTGCTTCTCTGTCACAGCAGTGAAACTCTGAGCTCTACTTAAACTACTAGGAATAAGTAAATGTCTCCTTCATACAAAAGGTCCAAGTTGGGGTTATATACATATAATGTCTTCCCTAGTATTTTCTCAAACACGCTATACATAATGTGTTCAAGTCATACCTGGATATAGCCTTGATGGTCAATTAAGAGATTTTCAGGTTTTAGATCTCTGTAGATGAGGTCTAGTGAATGGAGGTACTCGAATGTTAGTACTATCTGAGCTGCATAGAACCGTGCATGGGGTTCACTGTAAAGAAACAAAAACATTGATTTTTCTGTAAAAACAGGTTAATACATTCTAATTAGTAGATTATACATAAAAATTAACATGGAGTAGAGGTACTTTGGGAAAAAAAAGTATTTTTAAAAAAATGTATATAAAGAATCTTGTTAGTTTCTAAATATTTTGAAAATATATTGTGCTCAAATAATGCTCTGACAAATTTATAGGGAAGCATAAGTTGAGGAAAAATATAAACCTAAAATATTATCTTCTTATAAATCATTATTACCTATATTTGAATATATTGATGTCTCTCTAATTACATCATATCTTGAGAATGATTTGAAAGCAAATGTGACAATTGGATTGTCTATCAGGGCCATTGCTATAGCTAACAGGCTCCATCTACTTTTCTCACAAATTTCAAGTATTTATAGAATTTACCTACATAGAAGCTCTTTAGCTGAATTTACCTGCAGATTAATGTCATTTTACTCATTTTGTAACAGTTCCTGTTACAAAAAATGACATATGCTCATAAGGGAATAATATCATAAAATATTGTTGAAAAATAATGAATACTCCTAATCCCATTCAGAGACCATAGATATAATTCTGGCATGAGAATTTCCAAATCTTCTATTATGCATGTTTACATAGATACACAGACATAGGTATAATCTCTGTTAGTGTAAATATGTACAGTTCTTTTACGTATATATTAGATTGATAGATCAGTGTAATTTTGATGTCACAATGTGAAAAATCCAAAAGGATGTACCAATTTTCTAATTTGAGTTTCTAATATATCTTCTAACGTATTAATTGAATTCTAGTAAACTGCCTGATAAATTGTAATGACTTTCAGATTTGTGTCCTCAATGAACAACCTTTACTATGAATAGGATTTCCCTCAAGATGGTTGGTATGAATTTGATCTGGTAGCACAAGAAATACAAATTCCAAAAAAAACAGATTATATGTGCTGTCTTATTTGCTTGTCACTACATTTCCCAAGTACTCAGTAAATATTTGTCAAAAGAATGATTATGTAAAGAAAAATGCTTTTGGGGAGCAAAATTTTATAATACCCTTCTAGTTTCAGCTTCATCCCAACACTATCAATCTACATTGTATGCCAAATGACAAGGAATGAGGAGAACATTGTAAGCAGAGATTAAAAGAATCATTCTGGTCATTGCAACATTTATACTTAAACTGGGAAACAACTGATCTGGGAAGTCCCCTCTTATTTTCTTTATGCATCTGTAAACATGTCATTAGTATTATTACTTTTTACTTATAAAGTATTAATTTCCAAATCCTGGTGTTTAATTGGAGGAATAGATACATTACATAGATCTATAATAAAATTCTTTTTTTTTTTTTTTTTTTTGCTCTGTTGCAGGGCTGGAGTGCTGTAGCATGATCACTGCAGCCTCAAACTCCTGGACTCATGCAATCTTCCCACCTCAGTCTACCGAGTAGCTGGGACTACAGTTGCACCCCACCATGCCCAGCTATATTTTTGTATTTTTTGTAGTGGGAGGGCAGAGGTTTTCCATGTTGCTCAGGCTGGTTATGAACTCCTGAGATCAAGTGATCCACCCACCTGAGCCTCCCAAAGTGCTGCGATTACAGGCTTACATGAGCCTATGTGCTCAGTCTATAATCAGATTCTTGAAAAGCGAAAGTAAATATTCCAAGTGCAAACTGTTATTGGATATTTCTATTTGATGTTTAATTAAATGTAGGAAGACAATAGTAAGGGCTAATGCTGTGGTAGTTTTAAGTCTAGACAGCTTTAAGTAGAGAATTATAATGACTCCTTTGATTCTGATTAAAGCCATGCAAAACAATAACTTATATTCCTATTGCCTCAAAACTTCTAAGATGGACATTATCAATTGTTCAAGTATATATGTAGTATTTGTGAAAGATGAGAAAAGACAAGTGTCTCAGTGTGAATTCCTTCAATCAACTTGCTGTTTAGTACCAAGTCAAGTATTAAAGAGTCAATATCAAAGAGTACTAAGACTGTGGGGGAGTTGCAAAGAAAAGAAGTTACCAACTATAGAAAATTAACAAAAACTTTTTTGAGAACAGGTTCAGGTGTGGTACTTTAGTGAAAACTTTAAATAATCATAGGGTAATATGAGGATTCAGCTTGAACAAGGGGCAGTAGGAGAGAGAGGACAAGAGGAGGGGAAAGAATATTCTCAAAGATAAGCAGAAGCTACTTTACTTTGCACAGTGCCTGACACTATTAATTATATTAGTTGCCCTGTACATATTAAGTCAATAAATGAATCTTGGCTTAGGCTTCAGGTAATTTAAATGACTAATGTTTGGTCATTACTTGATATCATCTTGTGACATTCTGAGTCTGCCATCATCACTTTATGAATCAAATTACCATCATCAGTCATGTTTCAGCTCAAACTTGTGTTTTAATTATGCCACTATTTAATTGTGAAAGTTGATTATACAAATTGAGTCATTTTTGTCATACCCAATTAAATCAGAATTGAGGGGCCAGGGCAATAAAGCACTCAGAGCACATGGCACCTGCTCCAAGAATTAAATTTTCCACACACCTAGCTGCTAAAGCTTCTTGCTGTAACCCGAAGACAGTTTTATCTAATACCTACTGAAACAATCTGCTGTGACTCTAAGACTAGTTTGACCCACCATCATCACTTACCAGTCACAGCTTGCCAGCTCCCCGAAACTTTGCTAGTGCCAATGAACTTTGTTCCAAAACAAATGTAAAATTTCTTTTTATAAAACCTCCAACCTTCTTTTTGTTTTTCAGTCACACCAAAGACCACCTGGTCTGTGTGTATGCCTTGCGTTGCAATCTTTGCTTCCCAAATAAACTATTGAATCTACAGATTCATCTCTACATATATTTTTTGACTTTGATTTACTTGGTGTCAGAAGTGGGATCCTAAAGCTGAATTACTTCAGGGAGAATCTCTGGCCCTGGGAACTACAGCATGAAGTACCTACACTGGGGGCCTTTCAGTCCCGTTGCCTCAGTGGTGGGGGAGGGGGGATCACCTGTTTTCCACTTGGTGAGTCTCTTTGGACTAACCTTCTAATTTTGGTTGAATTCTCTTTTTATTTGGGATTTGGTTGGGAAAGGGTCTTTCGTCCCCTCCTGTTTGAGAGGGGTCTTTTGCCTCCTGGTTGACTCATCTCCTCCTGGGGGAGGGTTATTGTCCCCCTGTTAACTTCAGCTGCAAGGTTTAGACTTCAGTTTTGATGTTTAGTTGAGGGTACTTTCCCTTTCAGTTGGAGACTTATTGTTCTTTCTGGTAAGGACATACTTTATTTTCTGTTGGTGCTTGTGTTTATTTGGCCTTGTGTATTCAGCACTTGTGTTTAATTGGTTTTTGTATATTTGGCATTAAACTGAATCACCTAAATACATTTAGTTAAAAAAAGGCTCTCAAAGTTTAAAGGCATGCCAAGATATTTTCTGGGACTCCAGCTGGTAAAGCGTTCAAACATTATAGGAATCATTCAGTCTGTTGTTCTTACAACAAAACTAAAAGACATGGTCATAAAATCATATACTCTAAACAAGACTCATATCTCAACTGATATCTTAAGGCTAACAAAAATTTCAGGACTCAGAGATTGCCTTGCTACAAAATACTGTCTCAAAGCTAGCTGAGACAATATCCTCTCTGAAGCTTCTCCCTCCACTTTTACAATTCCTCTTCTTTATCCTAATCTAGACTAAACTCTCTTTTCCTATTTTGGCATACTGACTATTTAACTAAAAACACTGGAAAATCATCAGATATAAAAGAAAATCATTTTGATTTTCATGTTGTTTTGTTTTAAGATAAAATTCCAATGTAAAGGACACTGTCTCTATACTAAAAGAAATGGCAACAATCTTACCTTCAGGGACAAAGAATTGAGACAAGAAAATATTGTACAGTCTTTGTTAGAATAACTCCTATTATTTGGGTCTCCTCACATAATTCATTCACATTTTCACAGTTAATAATTCTTTGTCTAATCCAGTATATTGCTAACTGGCTCAAAGTACTCTACCTATAATTTAGTTCACAGACTTCATAATATTACTTATTAAAAAAAGCTTAAAAAGTTTAGCCTTATCCCATTTTGTTAGAAAAACAAATTTGGATCTAACTCTCTTTTATAAACTGGCGAGTTTATTGTTTTACTGTCTCATGACTTCTAAAAAAGAAGCTGTAAGATTTTTATTTATATATTTGTATAGGTGTTTAGATGTTTTTATGCATATGTACATAAATTATGTTGTATATTGTGTCTATATAATAAAATCTGACATAGTTGTCTAGAAATCCCTTAAGGAATTCTATTTGCATAAATGCATACTAATATAAAATATTTTATTTCACATGACTTAAGTACATCCTTGATAAATTAATTGGTTTTTAAATTATTTATTTTTTAAAATTTTTGATTCAGAGGGTACACGTGCAGGTTTGTTACATGAGCATATTGCATGATCCTGAGGTTTGGGGTATGAATGTTCCTATCACCCAGGTAGTGAGCATAACACCCACTGGGTAATTTTTCAGCCCATGTTTTCCTCCCTCCTCCTCCTCTCTAGTAGTTCCCAGTGTCTACTGTTTCCATCTTAATGTCCATGAACACTCAATGTTTAGCTCCCACTTAAAAGTGAGAACATGAAGTATTTGGATTTTTGTTCCTGTGTTAATTCACTTAGGATAATGATCTCCAGAAGCTTCTATGTTGCTGCAAAGGACATGATTTCATTCTTTATGGATGTGTGCTATTCCATGGTGTATATATTCCACTTAACTTGAAGGCAGCTGCAGAGAAATGTCAGGTTACTTACAAAGGGAACTCCATTAGGTCCATCAGCAGTGGACCTCTCAGCTTAAACCTTATAATCCAGAAGAGACTGGGGCTTATTGTCAGCAACCTCCAAGAAAAGAAATTCCAACCAAGAATTGAATATCCCACCAAATTAAGCTTCATAAGTGAAGGAGAAGTAAAATTTTTCTCAGACAAGGGAACACTAAGAGAATTCATTATCACCAGATCAGCCTTACAAGTGGTCCTTAAGGGAGTCCTAAACATAGAAATGAAAGATCAATACCTGGTACCATAAAAACACACTTAAGATCATAGACCACAGACAATATAAAGCAATTACAAAATCAAGTCTACAAAGCAATCAGCTGGTGACATAATGACAGGATCAAAATCTCATATATCACTACAAACCCTGAATGTAAATGGCCTAAATGACACACTTAAAAGGCAAAGAGAGGCAAGCTGGATAAAATGAAAAGTCCCAACTGTCTGCTATCTTCAAGAGACCCATATCACCTGTAAAGACACTCACAAGCTCAAAATAAGGGATGAAGAAACAACTACTATGGAAATGGAAAACAAAAAAGAACAGGAGTGACTATTCTTACATATAACAAAAAAGACCTTAAATGATCAGGAAAGACAAAGAAGGGCATTACATAAAGATAAAGGGTCCAGTTCAATAAGACTTAACTATATGAACTAAACAATTATTAATAAAACAAAATCAGAAATGTTTTCAAAATTGTCAACATAGATTTTTGTCTGGATTTCCTGGTCAGAGAGTTTTATGTTTGCCTCTGATAAATTTCTTAAAATCATGAAGCTATAAACCCGTACTAAAACAAAATGATCTTTGTTTATGCAATTATTTGATATATAAGATTAATTGAATCTTATTGATTTAATAAACATCTGTATCTTCTGAGTTATTGACAGAATATTCATGTATCTAACTTTAAGTTCTTATTTAGGTAAACATTTGATATTAACAGTGTACACTCATACCCTGCACACATTCATCATGTGTCTGATTAAATTCAAGCACTCAATCAACTTTCAGGTGATTGGTAATTTTTTTAATGGAAAGCTCTAAATGAGAAAAAGAAATAAGAAAAAATGAACATACTGCAGAAAATTTTTCTGTACCATTTTGGTAATTTGTCTAAAAAACTTGATTTTATATTTTATCAAGATAACATCCTATGTTGTCTTCATCAGGTTTTTCATTTAAATGACTATTATTTTACAGCGATCTGTTATTCTGTTTTGACCAAGTGTTTTGAGTCTGCTCAGATCTTTAACAAACTCCACAAAAATCAAATCCTAACTTTAGTGTTCTTGATCTAGAATTAGCTTTGGGATTTTCCATATGTGGCCCTTGAAAAACATCCGAAGACATAGATCTCATCTTGTAAATACATCAAATAATCAGATTTATTTGGTAAATTATATAAAAGACATTGTATAAATGATGTGGTATTAGATGTTTTAGTTGCATTTATGGCTATGTTGTTCATCTGAATGTTTCAAAAATTATATAAATTCATATAAATTAATATTATTCATAATTCTGGTTATTGTTTTAAAATGCTAGATATAATAGAAATAACTTAAGTTTATTTGTTCATTGTAAACTTTCATCAGATTTTTACCCATGGCTATTCTACATTTTTGTCATCCAGAGTTATTATTTTGAATTCTCAGAATCATTTATAATCAGATTCATGGAAAAGACCCCAACAAGTACTCTTAAATACAGGTTTCTAATAACTTTAAGATTAATTGACTAAATAAAAATTTCCAGAATGCTAATAAAAAGTGATGAGTATATGAAAACACTAATCAAGATCAAGCAAAACAAAAATTACTTACATAAAATTAAGTAATTGATAAAAATAATGTTTTCATAACTTCCATTTAAAACATCATTAGTTCTTTACTTAAATATTTTGGTTTCCAGATTTTTAAAAATTATCTCTTAAGCTATTTGTAATTTGTAGCAATTTGGCAAAGTATATATTTGTAAAAAAAAAAAAAAAAAAAGATAAAAGCATTTGCTTTTTTTCTCCTTATTATTCAAAAATTAGTTGTAAGTACTTTTATGGCAATACGATGATTTGGAATATGATGATTTTTACTGGAATAAGTCCAGTAAAAATCTGCTCTCTGTTAATAGCAGAATACAATTAAAAACACTGATTATATTACCAAGGTTCTTACTGACCTGTTGTATTTAAAAAGTGCATAAAATGCCTAACTCAAGGGTTTCTCAGCATTACAATGAGTAAATAAAAACTGTTACTTCCTGGCAGGACCAGGAAACTTAGGACTGTAAATAAAATCTAAAGACTGGCTTGGTTTGGCTTCCTTGCCTCAAGAAGTTTTTAAATCTAAGATTCCTATGTAATCAATGTAGAGAAAAAAGTTGTTTCTAAAGAATAACTATAATACACCTATTATTAGACTGTATGTCTGTACATTGTTTTTGAGTATTGTTATCTACCTATAGACTAGACAAGGTCCTAAATTCTTCTAGGTTCCTCCAATCAAACTTTCTTCCATAAAATTTCTAAAATGAGAACCGCTCTGTTCCTGAAGCCCTGTAAGCTGAAACTATATAAATTTTAAGAAACAAATCTCATGTCTGATGTATGGCCACACAGAAAGTTCATCAAACTGTCCAAAGCCATAGTCAGAGACATTTAAACTGTAAACAAGGCCAAGAAAGTTGATGTTTTCCATGGTGTAAACAGCTTTTCTCAAGACATTGGAACAAGACTCCATATTGTAATGAAACTCTTACCCCTCTTAATGCCTGCCTTTTTCACTTAACCGAATAATATTGTAATTAAAAATTCACAATGAGTTACTGCTACAGGTACTGGTGAGACCTGCTATGGCCATTGACAAAACCTGACTTAAGACATTCTTTCAGTTCATCTAGTCCACAACATCGACAATATCTTTAACATAATTTTTAGTTTAATTTGTACTGGTGGTCCCTCTTGCAAAGTTAGGCATTCTCTGCTTTAGTTCAACCCAGTCATAAAATGTTAGTCAATGGCAACAGCAGGTCTCACTAGTTTTCCCTGGTCCTTTAATTTGTTTAGTTTTTTGCCCTTAGGCCTGGGCTTTAGTTCAAAAGCACTGCACAAATAAATTTTACTATATTGTTAATTTTTTTTCCTATCATTTGTAAGCTTTGTTCTTAGTGCCTATCTAATCTTTGTAAAGTCCCAACAGAATAATGTTAGCCCAACACTTAAAGATGACTGCTAATACCTATGGAAGTGATACGAGGGAACTCGATGCTGGATTCCAGACGAACATCTACTTTGAGAAAAATTTACCTTCTGGCCTCTTGGTTACTTGAATGTGACCTACTTCCGTGACAGAGATGCCCCCCTCCCCATACCTTCTCTCATATATGGGACAGAAACAACTACATAAGTCCATCCCGGCACCAATGAACAATTAAGCCTAACTTCAAGATGGTTGATCAGCAATGCTTTCAGAGAAAGATCTTGATCGAAAGGAAAAAATGTGAAAGCTGATTCTCATCATAAGCAACTAAATCAGAGTAAAGGGGCCAGGGAAATGAAGCACTCAGGGCACACAGCACCTGTCCCCTGCTCCAAGAATTAAGGCCAGGTGTGATAGCTTATACCAGTAATCCCAGCACTTTGGGAGGCCAAGGAGGGTGGGCCACTTGAGGTCAGGAGTTCGAGACCAGCCTGGCCAACATGGTGAAACCCAGGGTCTACCAAAAATACAAAAATTAGCCAGGTGCGGTGGCAGGCACCTCTAGTGCCAGCTACTTGGGAGGCTGAGGCAGGAAAATCACTGGAACCCAGGAAGCGGAGGTTGTAGTAAGCTTGAAATGGCACCACTGCACTCCAGCCTGGGAAACAGAGGAAGACTCAGTCTCAAAAAAATAAATTTTCTACAAGCGTAGCTGCTGAAACTGCCTGTTGTAACCTGAAAAGAATTTTTTCTAACAGCTACTGAGACAACCTACCGTGACTCTTAGACTAGTTTGATCCACCACCATCGCTCACCAATCATAGCTTGCCAGCTCCCAGAAACTTAACTAGTCCTATTAAACTTTGTTGCAAAACAAATAAACATAAAATTTCTCCTTTTTATAAAACTTCCAACCTTCTCTTTATTTTCTAGACACATTGAAGACCACCTGGTCTGTGTATATGCCTCAAACTGCAATTTTTGCTTCTTCAATAAAATGTTGAATTTAGAGATTTGTCTCTACATTTTTATATTGATGTAACATACTAAACAGAATGAAGCTGTACTTGTTTTTTACTTTAGCTTTATTCTATTAGTGATTATTAATGAACAGTAGAAGTTTATAAACTATTGCACACAGGTGAAACAGATTCTACAAACTATTTTAATAACTGTGAGATCTTATTAGTCATAACCTGATGAAATATAAACTCCTCTTAAATTATGCATATATTTTAAAAACTAAACTTAGCAAGAACTTTAAGGATAATTAAATTTATGAAAAACAAACTTTAATAATTTTATTACCATAACACCATTATTATTTCTCTATATATTTATTTTCCATCTTCATCCTTAACATAATCCTCTGTCCCAGAGTTATATTATTAATATTTGTTTAATAAATATTGATATTTTAAAATTCAATTAATTTTTGCATTTTCTGAAAAATCTTCAAATAGTGGACCCTCACAAAACCTACCAATAGTATAACATTTAAATTGTCTTCAAAGTTCTTTTATTTGAATTTTAAAACTTGTGTATGATGTGGCCTCTTTGTTTCCACCTAACGCTTCGTATGGCTAAAATATTAATCAAACAAAACAAATTTTTAGCATTGGCATTAACTTAAAAATTTGGTTAAACAACACAAGCATACAAGATTTGAAGAACGCAAAAGCATTAGTTACCTGAACCTTCCAATTCTTCTTAGATGTGAAAACATTTCACCCCCAGGGACATATTCCATAACCATGTATAAATTAGAATTATCCTATGGACAAATAAAAAGGAAATAAAATTATTAAACTTAGGTAAAAATTATTTTAATATCACACCATGTTGAATTAGCAAAAGAAAAATTTAATATCCTTCTGACAGATTAATAACCTTGAGAAATAAAGAATCAATGAAACATGCTCTAGCTTTTCTATATAAAGACACTCATGTTTTTCCCCTCCTAGTTATTTTTGCCACAAATTCGTCTGAGACTTTTGCTCTTCCTTTTCTTGCAGAGACCATCTATTTCTTGAACAATTAAACAGTCAGGCAATGAAATAGTGCTATAATATATGCAAATAAATAACAAAGTGAAAAAATAATTTTAAAAAGTTAATAGAATATTTACATTTTATGTATAATTTAAGAATATTTACATTTTAATATCTTAAATACATAGGTCTTCATTTAATTTAATAAAGGGGGAAAAAAGATTAAAATGTTTCATATGATTCAATATTGCAGAGAGATGCTGGTATTATTTCAAAGAGCTGAAAAGTGGCCAATTTAAATAATAAATCTTGCACAACTTTTCAGACACTTGAATAGTGAAACAAAAATTATTCTGCTTTGTGTAAGTGAAAAGACTAGAACTCAAATTACTAAGTAAAAGAAGATGGTGAGATAGTGGCAAAAAGGGCTAAATAAAAGTAGAAGATGTGTTGGGTGTATTTATTTGTGTAAGAATAAGAATTGTTTAATAAGATATCCCTACGTTTTTTGATAAATTGAAATATTTCATTTTGTAATAGCAACTCATGAAGAATTGCACATATTGCCTTGAACAATTTCTCCAAGGAGAATCAAAACCTTTTCAAATGTTAGCTGAGTTTATAAGCACAATAGGATTTAATTACATAAACTCTAAAGATATTTGTTTTGTTTAACTATATCTCTAGGCTTACCTGGTTTAGAATCCTATTTATAGCTTCATATTTTAAAAAATCAGGTTGAAAATATCTTATTTAGATATTACTAAAATTTACCTTAAAAGCATACTCCAGTCGAACAAGGAAAGGAAAATTCACTGCCTGTAATATTCTTTTCTCATTCAAAGTATGCTCTATTTGCTTCAGTTTAACGACCTGTAATTGAGAAATAAATGTCTTTTAATGTATTTAAGCAAAATTAAAACATTATCATTTAAAAAATGTTTTCCATTTTTTAAATTACATTATCCAAGTAATGAACTTGGATAAGCAAAATTGTTAGAATTGGATAAGGAAGATAACAACAATTACCAACAATTATATTGGTGTGTAAGTAATTACGGTTTTTGACATTTCTTTTAATAATAGGATTCAAATAAAAACCTAATAGAGGATTTAAAACTTGGTCTTAGAAAAGTCAACTACAGCTTTAATTAAGAAGTGAGAGCTAAGTAAGAATAAGAAACAGATCAATAAGAAATTACTTAAAAATTAGTTATGTCAATTAAACTTGAACAAATATACAATTATCTAAAGTAAATTAAAAATTAATGTGAAAATACTAAGGTCCTAATGACTAAAGTCTTCTATAAAAGCTGGTCCAAATCTCTGCAATAACTAGATACTGATTTCAAATACTTCAGAAGATCAGTAAGAAAATTAAGAAGAAGAGAAAGTCCATAATTAAAAAAGTGAGTAAAAATGAACAATCTTCATTTTATAATATCTAAATAAATATAGGTATAAATTCTAAAAATTTAATGTATACTGCCATAGAAGAGGACACCCCACAAAATATTGGGGAAAAAACTATCTTTGTAACAAAAACTATCTTTGTATCCTCAGTCATTTAGACTTAAGCTTCCTCTGGATTTCCTACTCAATAGAAGGGGTAAGTAATTTATGTTGGCTTCACGAAGACTGTAATTCTATTCCATATGTGATTCTATTTTGAATTTAAGAAGTGGTGACCTTAGCAAGACATATAAATAATTTTCTCATATATGTGTAAATCATTAGAAGGTGGCATTCTTTCTTGCTAGAGTCTAACCGTCAATGTGAGGATAGTCACAGAAGTCAAGAAGTTAAATAAATACGAATAAGAAAAGTAATTATAGATACCAGCCAGGTATTGATATATAAAATTAGGAGTATACCAATAATATTGAGCAAAGAAATTGAGTAGGAGCCAGATCTGTGTTTTAATCTAGGCCTTCTATTTAACTAACTTTCTGACTCTGGAGATGACTTCAACTCTTTGGGCTTCACGTTTTCAAAATCTGTAACATGAAGTGGTTGGGTCACTACTGTACACATTTTAACTAGTTACAGAACAAATCAGTCCATAATTGTCACAATAAATTACAGTTGTCCATCAGCATCCCTGGGGTTGGTTCTAGGACCTACGGCAGAAACCAAAATGCCCAGGTACTCAAGTCACTTATATAAAATGACAGAGGCTTTGCATAAAACTTATACACATTTCCATATACTTTAAATCATTTAAATACCTAATATTAGGTATTAATTATAATACCTAATATGTTGTAAATGCTATGTAAATAGTTGTTATACTGTATTGCTTAGGGAATAATAAGAAAAAGAAGTCTGTACATGTTAGGTATAGATGTAATTTTTTCCCCAAATATCTCCAATCTGTGATTGGTTAAATCCATGGATGTAGAACCCATGGATATGGAAGGGCTGACTGTATATTAACTATGCATCATATAAGTTACAATAAATAAGGATAAAAATTAAATGTAATAATAAAATTATTTCAAGGTGTCAATGGTAAGTCATTATGCTGAATCTGTTTAATAGTGTAGCTGATAAAACTGAAGTTTACCCTAAAGGTAAATAACAACAAATATACTAACCTTCTGCTTATCTAAGATCTTCATGGCATAATACTGTTCAGTGGCTTTGTGTTTTACCAACATGACTCTTCCAAATGAACCTGTTCCAAGGGTTTTTTTCCTTTCAAAATCTTCAAGCCCAGCATTACTCTACATATAAATATATAAATAAAATTAAAACTTCTCATAAAAACACTATGAGAATTATAAATGCTTTAATAATACATAATCATAATGGATAATTCAATTTATAACTATCTATTTAAAAGCAATACAAAAGGCTATTGAGATTCCAGGTTATTGGTTCTATTTTTCCCTTTGAACAAGAAAAGGATTTAATATCTGAGGAGAGAATGTATTGCAAAACAGAGCATAATAGTAATATGCGGAAATAAGAGCCTCAGCTGAAATATTAAAGATTACATGCCAGTATGCATTCCTAGTATTAAACTTTTAATCTTAGTACTGAACTGCTAATACATCAGTTTCGTATTTTAATAATTACAAACTGACTAGAGGCATACTGACAGAGTCACAGAAGCCATACAGACTTAATGCACTTGCAAATAACTGTAATGAATAGATAAACTAAGGAATCAGAGCCCTTTCACTAAAGTTACCTGTAAAGAAATCTGTCTTGCTTCATTTCTGCCTTATACAAGCTTGTAGAACTAGATAATAGCAGCATGAGAGAGCCTAGTGGCTTTCTCTGTATGTTGTAATAACATAGTATTATCTAAAACAGTAACAATAAGGAAAGAAGTGTTCCTCATTCTACAAAGAACCAAGAGCCAGAATCCCAGAACAATAATCAGACTCTTTTTTCTTGAATAGATGTTTTGTTATAAGTAAACATCTTTGTTTGGCTTTGACTACCACAAAGAAGCAAATAATTGGAGGCATCAATCTATTAAATTTGTTCTTGCCACAAAAAATGAAAATTATTAGAACAATTTATGTGTTAAACAGCAACAAGTAATAATTGCTGACCCATTCGTTTAATAGACTTTCAATGAAAAGAACTCCATGAAAATATTGGAAAAATATTTTGAAGGCCCAGTATGCAGTGTTTAGCTTGAGAAAAATGTGATGCAATATGATTCTTCATCCAGTGAGGAATCTGAATAGGTATTGGAGTTCACTGTAGTTGGATTGTATCTGTATTGCAAATCAAACCTTGCCTTTTGAGACCCATTTTAGCTTCCTGTTGGATCATTATGGAGAGCAAGCAATTCTGTTTTACTTATAACTTGTTTTCATCATATTTTGATTTCACAATTTAAAATTTAAAGTAATTTTTAGTTATGAGATTTTTTTATCAATGCAAGAACTCATAATTCTGATTGAATTAATTTAATTAATCTTTAATTTTAGGTTTTATCAACATAGATGGATTAAAATCTTAGTTCCAACTAAATAATTAAAACAAATTTTATTAATAGGCAACAGAACATGAATTTTTGCTCTTTATGGTCTTTTTCATTGCTTTTCTTTGTATTATAAAAATATGTTATCTTCCTTACCTCTCTTACTGTTTCATGTTACACAATGTCCACATTTTGTAATCACAATGTTTAATCTTTGTGACTATGTTTTAACTTATAGGTCATACTCTAAATCTTGGTAGTAATGGCATCTTTAAAAAACATTTACTTAGAATTCTTTAGTGAGAAAATACTTGAAATATAAACTTTTGAGCTAGAAAGAAAAGACTTTAAAATTTAATTTACTATTAAAATTTATTCATTATTTATAACTCTAAAATGATTATTTTTATAAAGTCTAGATGGCTCTTTTTATATACAGTTTTTAGATCCTAGTTAAGATCTAAAAATACTTAAATTATATAGGACATACCCCCTCAAAATGATAAAAAAGATGCCTGTGTAGCAGGAATGTTGTTCATAGCCAAATTCTCTATGATTGAGAATTTTAAACTGTACAAAAGGACTCTCATTTTTGTATTTAATAAAAATATTAAGTATGTTATTAAAGGCATAATTCAAAATTAATATATTAGAAAATATTAAAATTTTATAGCAATTGGAATTAGTATCAAAATTTATAATTAGGTATTATACTGGAAATTAGTTCCTTCTGCAATTTAGATATACATTAAGATTATTAATTAATATGCCAAAGTATAACTGGCAAAATTCCCATTTTAAGCTTCTGTTTACTAAGAACACATGAAAATTAAAATTTCTGAAGTAATAAATTTCTTAGGCAAGAATCATGATTTTATTAACCCAAGATCTTTAAATTGTAGAAAAATCTAAATATTCCTTACCGGAGTTGGATTCTCCCATTTTTTCAAAAAGTCTTCTTTGGCTTTGGCTAGAAACTCTTTCACTGAAAATATACATATAAAAACAAATTTGTCTTGTAAGATTATTTAATTATGTATAAGAATATTTATATTACATGTTTTCTTGCTTAAGAAAACAGTCATGTCATCTATTGTGATAAAATGTATATTTATCACCATGATATATCGGAGAGCTATTTAGTATCTCTAAGAACTTTCTCAAATCTCTAAGAATCTCTAACACTGTTCTATAAGGAAACCACTTTGATAATTTTAAATGTCATAACAAAAATTCTATTCCTGAAAACATACCAGAAAGTAATGTAAGAAACTCAGAAATTAACCTAGGACAACATAGGGATTGTAAAAAGGCCATTGGTGATACTAACAGAGCCTTTAGATACAAGAACTGAAAACATCTGGAGAACATTAACATTTGTGGAATTTCAAAAATAATTGATTTTTATAAAGAGCTGTTTTCAGGTGTAAGGATTTATGTTATTTATTAGATTTGTATTTTTTTTTTTTACTAAGGGTAAAGGGAAAAAACAAAAGCACAGACTAACACATAAAGGCCAACAACAAAGACTTAAAAACAGAACAAAACATCACCAACAAAAAATCCAGTTTAACAATCTCATTCTAAATTTGCAGCATAAACTAAATGTCTGAATACCCAATTTAAAATGTACACTAAAGTAAAGCAATTCAAAAGCAAATGTTTATATATTGATTAATAATGGGGGTATCAAATATACACATTATTTTATAGAGCTATGGTTTGAAGTTTTAAATTTGTAAATTAAATGAACCAGTTAAAAGTTTTCCCCCTTTCAAAAGCTATTTTAGAAAACAACATCAGATGTTTAAAAATAAATAGAAAAAATATTCCAAAGAGATAAAAAGACATTAACAAAATGTATCGTTCATATCTTTGGGTAAAAGAATAAAACCTGACTATACTAGCAAAGGGCTCACAAATTCTTTAATGTTCCCAATGATACAGTAGTATTAAAGTGAGATAGGTACCTATTCTAAAGTATATTTTATTTTTCCTTCTTTATAAATGTCATACCAATGTCATACCTTTGGCAAAACACTGTTACTAACCAAAACGGCTTTTGGCATTAAATGTTTTGAGATTTCAAAATGATGATGACAGGCACCAAGAGCAGACATTAGTTTTTAAGTAACAGGAGTATGAATCTCTGAAGACATTATTTTACTACTTTCTATAAACTATTTTTTGTGTTTTATTGTAAAATACTCTCAGAATGCCTATTTTAGAAAAACTGAGAAAAAGAATTTTTAAACTTACAACTTTCCCATTGTAGGAAAATCTCATGTACTAAAACAATGAATCAAAGAATTTCACCTAATCATCCAAATATAATCTAATCCTTCTTGAGGGGTGGATTAAGGAGGGCAAATTCTTACATTTTCTCTTTTCTTTTTATTACTTCTTTTTAAGACTGGGTCTTGCTCCATCACTCAGGCTGGAGTGCAATGGCATGATCACAGTCCATTAGAGCCTCAGACTACTAGGCTCAAGCAATCCTCCTGCCTCAGCCTCCTGAGTAGCTGAGACTACAGATGTACACCACCATTTCTGGCTAATTTTCTTATTTTTTATAGAGATAGGGTCTCACTGTGTTGCCCAGACTTGTCTTGAAATTTTGACCTCAAGTGATCCTTCTGCCTCAGTCTCCCAAAGTGCTAGGATTACAGGTGTGAGCCACTGTGCTGGCCAAATTGTTGTTTTCTTGGAATTAAGGATGGTTCGAGTCATTCTTACTTCTAAAAATTAATGTACTAGTTACAACTGAAAAAGAGTGGTTTCATAGGTAAGATTTTATTTTTTCGCATGGAGCAGACATATCTGCACATGGCATTCACTTGGACATGATGGCTATAAATTAAATTAAAAACATAATTTATTGCAACATGCACTGTGACATTTAAAAAAAACAACAACTTGTGATTCCCAAAATATGTCTCTTGTTTCTTGTGAAAAATATTTTTAGTTATCTTTATTTATAGAACTTGCACATCAAGTTGCAGTATAAAGTCTCCAGATGCCTACCTGAGTATAAATAATTTACAGACAAAGAAGAGAGTCAGGGAAGGTAAAAAAACACCCTTAACATCCTGTTTCAGCTTTTCCTGTCACCTTATGCTAAGTGGATCTGCAGTTAAGAAAAAAGTAACTGATCAAAGGATGGACTGGCAGTATTTGTCAAAAGATGGTAAGTTGAAAAAAATTCCTTTTCCCTGCTTGGTGATAAGCTAAAAGAAAAATTTCAAGTATTATTTAACTTTATTCACTAATAGAATATGCAAGAAATTCTTTAAAATATTCTCTGTACTCATCAATATTCCCAAGTTTATTGTCAAATACTAAAGAAAGTAAATAAAAGTTTTCATAAAGGTCTTATGTGACAATAATCAGAAATGGGTATTAATCAAATACATTAAATTTTATGAATTACATCAACATATAAAGGGATTTCCTTTTAGAGTACATTAAAGGATGGGCACTAAGTATGATGTTATTAGTAGTTCCTTGAGGAAAACCTGTTCTTGAAACATTTTTTTGTCATATAAAAAATCTACACATATGAAATTTCTAGTTTATATGTGTACTACGTAGATGCAAAGATGAACACAGTTAATTCTTTGTAAAAATGTTAACCAAAATATGCATCTTTTAATAACAAATATACCAAAAATAAATATTTCACAATACACTGGATTATGTGTAACCCTAAAACAATAGGCAATCTAGAACCACATGTATTTGCTTTGAATTTTATTACATTTAGATATTGGTGTATGTAACTTCTAAATGCCTTTCTCTTATCTATTTAAAAAATTTCTATCCACTGAAATAAAGCATTTGCAGATAGTAAAATAAGATGTGAGAGAGACAGTAAAATTCAAATACTGCTTCACATTCAATCCAGAATTCCCTAAAAGCATATGCTTTCAAGTTCTCAATTTTTTGCTTTACTTATTGTGTTCTAATATATAAGCCATATCTACATTTAACCACTTAAGCCACTGTGATGGTTTTGGAGCTTGGCACATCTGAGTTACAATGTTAGCTCTAATACTTCCTAGCTGTGTGATGATAGGTACCTAAATCCAAAGCATCTAACAGTGATTAATAACTCTTCATAAGAAAAAAATACTTCAAAGGATTTTTCTGCAATACATTTTATTCTGTATTGGTCAGTAACTGAGAAAACTAGGTGCTACCAAAAGAGGACACATACAAAAAATAATTTATTCCCAGAAGTATACATTTTCAAACATATATTTTTTCTGTTTGTATCATTTAAAGAGTCTATCTCATTGCATTCTAAAGGAAATGAGCATATAAAAGAAATCTATATGTTCACCAAAGATTTTTTTGCAGGAACATTCACCCACATTCATGAGATGAAAAAAAATAGAGACAATTTTTATCAATTTTTACAAGTATATAAAAGCACAACTTAGTTCTTATTCTCACCTCAAATTTTTAATGTATTTATACCTAGGACATAGTTTAAAAATCAGATGTCAAAGTTTATTTTAAACATTAGGAAAACTGACCTGAAAATTAGGGCACAGCATAACTTCATCCCATATAATTTAGATAATTCTACTATGACAAGAATGTTTCACTATTAACATTTAACAAATGTATTTATTAAATATGTTTGGGTGCTGTGTAAGATAAACTAGGTTACTGCTTATGATAAAAAGAGTATGTTGTTATAGTATACCATTATCCAAGTCTTGAAAGAGTATCATTCATATTTTGTATTTAGAGTTTATAAATCTACTTTAAGATTCATAAACAGATTACAACTCTAAATGTTGAGTTCTCCAGTTTCTTTTTAATAAGACAAATTTCACCTTCTTCTTTTACACAGCTCTAACCTTTATTCAATTTATATAAGAAAAATAGAAAAGGAACAAACCGACAATAGAAAAAAACAGAATAAAAACTTTCCAGGGTAAATACACAGTTAAAATATTCATTGTTTCATGCAAAGTTTACAACAGTATATTTTCAAAAACTACTCATTAACCTGGGTAATCTAATTTCAGTGGTATGTATTAATTTTTCTTATACTAGCTTGTACAACTTCTACTGTTTCATGATGCTATAGTTATTCTATCTAAAGTATCACACAAGAAACTGCAATATAAATCATTTATATAGGTAAAACCCAACAAAACTAAACAAACCATGTCCTTCATCAATGAAAATATTTTATCAACTCGATATAATTAATAAAAATATAACTTTATAAGGAAAGTAAAAACTTGCAAACAAGAAATAAAACATTTTAAAGGTAATATTTGTTTTATTAAAAAGTAATTGCCTACCAGATATTTCTGAAGAGGAGCAAGCTTGTGTCCAAAAAATAAATTAGACAATGATTAAATTATATTAATAAAAATAACATATTAGCATGAAGTCACCAATACAATTTTTTCAGAATACTATATACAGAAATAAAATGTTAATGTAGAAATTCAGTTATTTGACTGCACTATTCAAATAAGTTATCTTAAAATTAAACGGTAAAGAAGTAAAATCAGTAACTGCTCTTTAGTGCCAAAATCAATACCCTTCTTATTTTCCTTAAAACAAAAACTAACAAAAACTTTAAGTTCTTATAACAATAGTCCTCATAATAATATTAAGAAGTAAATATTGAAATACCTGTCCTGTAACTATTGCAATACCATCTCTGAAGTTATGTTATTCAGTCAAAATCTACTGCAGGAAAGACACTATGAATTATAACACCTGGTTTCTTCCCTTTGGAAAGACTATTTTTCAGTCATTCTACTTCCTCAGTGCTGATTTAACAATCTTTTTTCAACAATGTTTATTGAGCACCATTTAGTGGTGTCAGATTCTGAGCCAGACTCTGAATACAACAAAGAATAAATGTATCTCCACTGTTAAGGAAATGAGAAGCTTACATGAATCATCATAAAGGAATGGGACAAAGGCAACAACAAAAGGCAATTATAAGGTGCTGTGAGAGCTGGGAGAGGGAAATTCTTGGACAGTAAGGTAAGGCATAATAGAGGACACAGCATTTGTGCTGAATCTTGAAAGATAAATAATTCCTCTGGCAGATAAAGTTGGGGAAAAAGACCTTCTAGGCTGAGGTGATCTTACATAAATGGGATGGAAGAAGAACATGGTTTATCCAGGAAATAGGAACTGACTTTAATAACCACAGCATTGGGTACATGTAAAACATCAGTGGGAGATGAAGTGCCCAGGCAAGCAGGTGTTGAATCATCGAGGTATTTTTTGGCATAGGGATACTTTTCAATGGATGGGTAGAAAGAGGAGTAAACTGAGTTAGTTCACAGTTGCTAGATTCTATTTCTTCTGGGAAATAGAAGGCAAGATCTTTTGCTAAGGGAGCGGGGATCCAGATAAAATAATGAGAGATGATGAGGATTAGAGGTTTCAATACGTTAAACCCTGGTGGCTATTTTTGTAGGGAATAAGGAACAAGGCTATTATAAAATTTTCTGTTAGAAAAAGATAAAATATTAGGAACCATAAACAAATATATGATATGTTTTTAATAGTGTCAATTTTGTAATAACAGTTGAAAAATTTGTTGCTGAAAAGATAATAATTTATGTTCCTTCTACTGCCTTTGTCATTATTTTCATCTCCCCTCATTTACCTTAATAAAAGCATTATTCCATTTAAGAATTATTTAGTGTATGCCAGAAAGAACAAAACAGAATGGAAACTAAGGGAAGTTACCTATGAAAATATCAAGTTCTATTATTAAATAACAGAAGAGAACAATCTCTTTCAAAATCTTGCCAAAATCTCTGGAAAGTGTACATCTAGGGGAACGCATTAGTCTGTCTTCTTCCATCCCTATTTAAAAACATTTACCTCTTTAGAGCTCTACTTGGTATTTCTAAAAATACTCTCCCCCCCTCCCCCACATCCACTAAAAATATTTTCAGTAAACAGAACTGTAAAAACAATACAAAATATTCTAGTTGCCACAAAAATATCTCACAAAAATTTAGCTTACAATAATCAAAGTAAGAGAATTGTTCTGTAAAAAAAAAAAAAAAGGTTTTCCTACCAGATGCATCTGATGACTTGCGTGCTTGATCAAAAAGAATAAACAGAGATTAAATAACATATAAAATAACATACCTACAAGAAGTTACCCATCCATACATGTTCAATACTGTACTGCACATAGAAATAGAATGAAAAAAACTTGAACATACATACCAAAAACGTTTTATATAAGGATTAAAAGAAATTGTTTGGATATCCTTTTTTTAACCAACCAAAATTCTTCTCGGGAAATATTTTAATAAATTATCATCTTATATCTTTTGAAATGGAAGAATAATTGTGTTTACTTTGCTGAAAGGGCACCTCACTTGCCTCATCATATTTAAACATATTGATTCAAACTAAATTCACCATAACCTTAAGAATGATAGTGGGTATAAAAAACAGCTTTAACACTTCAGTTGTAATTGTGCAGTTTATTGGATTGGACTATGCCTACTTTTGATTTCTAAGATGATTAATTAGTCTTTCTACAAAGACTAAAGTCACATATAAATGAGTATTTGGAAGTTTAATAGGCAATGAAAGTTATACTTCTTATTGCAATATTTATTTTACTCTTCTTTACTCTCTCTGTTTTATAACTTGTTAATTTTTCATCAAGTCTTAGTTACAAGTGAACAGCACAATTGACTGAGTCACGAAACTGTGAAAAACAAAATTTTTATTATAGTTTTATATGGAAAAATATGAACACTTTTAATGAGACATATATTTCCAGGCCATCCATGCCATTTTTGACTGGTGATGTTTCCTATATAATTTTGTAATGAAAACTCAAATTAAATTTATAGTCCTAAAACTAATGACCCAGACAATCTTTGAAATGCTCCTTGAAATATACTTCATTTCCTTAATTGTTCAGTAAGGCTTTTTCTTGTAGGTGTATTATATCTACTACAATCACATGTCAAGGATTTTCCAGAGAGGTCTGAATTCAAATATTTTGTCTTGTTTCCAGACAATATGAGCTAAGAATGGATTCCTAGATGGTAAGGAATGCATAGTATCAACTTTCGCAGTAACAAATGGCTCAATAAAGGGTAGCATCAATTTATTTTCCCACCATATCCTTGATGCTTCATATCCTCAGCAAAATTTGTTAATGTCAGACTTTCCATTTTTTGCTAATCGAATGAATATAAAAATTATATCTTATTGTTAAAGATTAGGTAAATAATCCTTGGTAGAATTTTATACTTTTTCCCTTAAAGGTCTTACTACACTTTTATTAGATTTATACCTAGGTTTTTAGCATTTTGGTTGCTATTGTAAAAGGGAGATTTTTAAAAATTACTTTGTTTTTGTTTGTTGCTGATGTACAGAACATGGTTGATGTTTATATATTGATTTTTTAAATATCTGACAATCTTGCCAGACTCTCTTATCAATTCTGAAATCACATTGGTAGATTAACTTGAGTCTTCTATGTAAACAATTACAAATCACACATGAAAAATGACAATTTGGTTCTCTCCACATTTTTCTTCTTTACTGCTCAGGTTATGACTAAAAGTGCAATGACATACAGAAACAATGGCAGTGGGCATCCTTTTCCTATTCCTAACTTCAGAGAAAATGTATCTAACTAATTTTCTTTTCCCATACTTGACTTGTAAAACTATCCTAGAATCAATAAATGAATTCAAGAATATTTTCTCTTTTTCAGTGCTCTGGAAAATTTCATACAAGATTGAAATTTTTGTTCTTTGAATGTTTCCACTCCACCCATTCATCTTTGCTCAAGTCTTTATTAGTTTCTTTCTTCTTTTGAGTAACCATGCAGTGTTTTTAACTTGTTTTCTTACATCATGAATGTCTTTCTTTTCCTAATTTAAGCACTTACAAATTTAATTCTGTATTCACTTTTGCTGCACCCCACAAGTTCTGATACATAGACTTTAAATTTATGAGTTAATTCTTTGGTGAGTTAAATTTTTTAAATCTCCAAATATATACATTTGTGTGATTATTTTTTATGCCTTTTATTATTGATTGAGCTTAATTGCCTTGTGGTAATTAAGTAATTATACTTGATATACTGTAGTCTGTACATCAAGTCTTTGAAATTTGTTGAATATGTTTAGTCATATAATTAATTTTATAAGTGTTATACATATTCCTGTGTATTCTTCAATTACTGGGTTAGAATTCTCTATATCTATGAAATTTCTCCTACATAGGTCAATTTTGTTTTGTATATTCTAAGTCTCTTTTAGAATTATATACATTTTTTCCTCTTATATTTATTTTTATGTCACTAATTAAATATAGTAGTCATATTCGATGATCTTACTATGTCTACTGACATTATTGGCAGGTTCTAATCCTGTTGTATCTCAATATCATTTGCTGTGTGTGTGTGTGTGTGTGTGTGTGTGTGTGTGTGTGTGTACGCGCATGCGCGCACGTCTATTTTGCTTTTAGATTGTGAACACAAACTTCAGTGGGGCTTTAGCTGCAAGAAACTTGCAGGTCTTGGTCTGAGGATGTGTCCCAGTATAGGGTTTTGTATTAGCTTCTGCCTGTAGAATATATGTTACAGGCCTGCAACTATTCTGATAATGTATTTTATTGGTGGTTCCTAAACCACACAATCAATACAGATTAAAACCTGAAACCTACTTGAGAGGAAGCAGTTGATTAAATATTCTAGGAGAGGCATCCTATACATGAGCACACATCCCTCCCCTGCTCCCAGGAATCCAAGCCGAGAAATGCAAGCTTCTTTACTTTCTCCTTTTGTCAGTGGAGCGGTTTTATTTTCTAATCTATGCTTTCACTGAGGTTATGATCCTTGTAGGATCCTGGCTTTATACAGGCGGCTAAGATATCCTAAACTGCAGACATTAAACAACCTGCCTTCCATCTCTGTGAGGCCATTTTAAACAACAGCTCCACCAGGGTCTAAAAATGTCCTCAGGGCAGTTGAAGTATGTTTCCCCTTACAGCTCTGGTTTTCATTTACCACTTCATTTTTTTGTACTTTGAGAATTTATTTTAATCCTAATTAAATCAGCATTCACTTAAAGGGCAAACTCAGGTATTCATTTAAAGGGACACTTGTTACAGTTTATTCAGCATTTCAAGGTGCTATGATCTTCAATAATTTCTGCCCCCCAAAAGATTTTTAAGTTATCTAGTCTCCAATTTTGGATTTTTTTCTTTATAGGACAAGCTTCATGTTAGGTTGTGAAATGCAAAGGTACCGGAATGTTTGTGGATTTTATTTTTTTATGCTGGAAATTCCAAATACTCACCAGGATGTATTTACGTGTTGGCACCTTTGTTAATCTTGTAAAAACAAAATGGGCTCTTTCAATTTACAGATTCAGGTTTTTCTTCAACTAACAAGTTATCCTGAATCATATTTTTGATTGCTTCTGTTCTATTAATCATATCTGTTCTGTTCTGTTGGAATGCCATCCATTCATTTTGTAAAATGTCCTACTTTTTAAAAAAATTTTTGTCCTCTTTTATTCAACATACTTTTAATTTTAAAATTTTTATCTTGTCCATTTCCTCTATATTCTCCTAGGATCTATCTAGCTAGATCTTCGCATTATTAATTTAATTTTCTGCTATTTTGCTCTTTACTGCCTCTAATGCAACTTTATATTCTGCAAATGGCAGGTTTATTTTCTTATAACTTTTCCCTATCGCATCATTATGTTTCTTTTCCATTTCTGCCTCTCAGCCAGTAATCTTTTCATTCTAGTTTCTTGTTTTATCTTTGTTTCATGTCTTGGTTCACTAACTCCATGCTCACTTGAAACTTTTAAGAATTAACGCAGATGCAATCTATAATTTTTTGTGTTTATACTCATATTTAGAACATATTTTCTAAATATAAGTTCATTCTCTACCTCTTGAAGACTGTGACTTTATCATTTTGTGGTGTATATGCTCTTTTATAGGTTTCACATTGTTGCTTTTCTTGTTTATTCATTCATGAACAATTACAAGCTTTTCAAAACTTTTCAAATGCTCCAAATAAGGTAAGCGGTTTTTCTTTGGGCCTTCTCACTTCCTATTTAGGTGTTGTTAGAATAAACTCTTCAAATCATTTAGTGTACACATGTTTACATTATCAGTTAAGTAATCCTGTGACCTTCATAAATGGGAATGTGGCCAGGACTATAGGATTCCTTGGTGATGATGCCTTCCATGTCAGGGAAGAGCCTTCTGTATTTAAAGAGAGGCCACTTTTCAACTTGGCATGGCCTAATACATTCTTGGTTGTCCCACTCTAGCTGCTTTAGAATGAAAGTAATGAGCAGTGTTGGATCTTCCACTCATTTTCCTCATCCCTCCAAGTTAATGAGGGTGAAACTATTATTTCTTTTCCATGAAGAAAAGCTACTCAAGTTAAAACTGTTAATTAGCCTTTGGAGTCTGATCATCAAATCTTGTACATATTTGGGCAAATATCCATCTTTAATTTCAGAACTGATATACTGCTTTCCCAATTTTTTTTCTTACATTTTTTAGTTAGGCTCTAGAAAGGGAAATTAATGAAGTGTTGGTCTCAAGTCTGTATAGTGCTGTAATTCACAGCAAATTCATGCCTTCTTCTTCAGAGATTTGCCCTCAACTACAGCTGGGCCAGCGTTCTCACCCAGGATTTTCATATAATTATGCTAGTTATATCAATAAGCATATGAACTAGGAGAGCACATAAACTTTGAAACTTTCAGAGAACTAAGCTTCATTTTGCACAAGCATCAGAGAAATTCTCTACATGATGAGGATAATAAAGCGATTACAAGGAAAAAAGTCAAGATGTCATGTAATCTCAGTGAGAAAAACTGAGATTTATTTAGGTGTTGGCATCTTTGCCAGAGAAAGATATTATTATGATTCCAGTCAGCTTTCCAAATCAATTCTACTCTTTGGGACAGTTCAACTCTACTTTTGCCTTTGAGCTCCATGACATACTCTGCATCCCAATAATACCTGTATCTTGTTCTGCTTAAGCTTATTTGAGTAAGTTGCTATATCCTCTAAACAAAGGGCCTTAAAATAGTTTGATAGATTTTTAGAGAAGTTCCTTTAGTATTTCTTTATAGAACATGTTTGCTTAACAAGAGCAAACACTTCACAAAAAGTGTTATGAGTACGAAAAACATTTAAAAGTGAAGGCTCTTTTCATACTTATAACCAATTTTTGAAATACTAGAAAGATAAATGTACTGATTGGTACAACTTAGTTTCTTAAGCATTTTATGTGACTTAATCCTACAAAGATGATGAAGGAACGAGTAAATACTATGGTTATTGAATTTTTCTGAACCAAAAAATCAAAACTCACACTGATATTTTTTATCGGCAATGTAAGAAAAATGTTCAAGAATGTAAAAAGGAATTATATTTAGTCAGTCATTAATTATATAAGTATTTATGGGGTTCCTTGCTATGTTTGGGGTACTGGGGTGACTATTAGAAACATACAATGAACAAGGCATTATCTTAGACTTGAGTTCAATGTTTAGAAATTAGAAAGAGACACACAAATTTATAATTTCAATATAATAAAATAATTGTTATAGTTTGTGTTTCCTTTGTGAGTACAGATAAATCACCTAATTTTACAGGGTCAGTGTTGGAGGTACTGACTAGTTCTCCAAATTTTTATAATAAAGAATATAAATATGGAAAGGTAGCAAGGAATTATATGTAATATAGTATGGCTAGATCAAAATCTGTGAGAGAGATTTTGCAAATAAAACCAGAAAGGTAAGTCATTGATCACATATAACCTACTAAGGAGTTTAACCTTTATTTTAAAGGCAATAGGGAGCAGAAAATATGTTAGGTTAAAAAATGGGCATTTTTGCATTTAAAAAATTTCAGTGTGGAAAATGGCCTTGAAGGATACAAAACTGGAAGCTGGGAGACCAGTGATGCAGTTATTGTAATAGGATTAAGAAGAGATCTAGAAGCCTTCCCAGTGTCAGTAAGACTGGAGAATATTCAGTGATTTCTGATATAGAATCAATAGAACTTAATGACTGAGTACATGCCTGAGGGCAAGAAACAAGTTAGAAATGACGAAGGTTTCTGTTTTCACTTTCTGCATGGGCAGTGAGATCATTAACAGATATCAGAGTCAATGAAAATGGAGCAGATTTAGGGATGATATGAAAAAATTCACTTTTGAACTGATTGTCCAGGTAATGACTGAAGATGTAGGCATGGATGAGATTATTTGGAGAGAATGTAGCATCAAAAGAAGGCCAAAGATAGATTCTCAGAAAAAACTAACATTTAATTGGCAAAGGATAAAGGAATAGCCTTATAATGAGAAAAGTACCACATACACATAAATACCACAAGTGTAGTTATAGACTTAGATTAAAAGGCCCAGTATTTGCTTATTTTTAGCAAATAAAACCACACCTCACTTGTAATTTTCCACATTTTGAAATGGCTAGGGCATTTAACCATTTATGACATGATTAAAATCAGTTGAAATTGGGCAATCCTGACAAAGAATGCCTAGTTGTGATTACGATGATTATTGTGGTAGAAAATGGCTAGAAGAGAAGGCCAATATGATCAAATATATCAAATACTATTTATAGTACATAGCTTTTTAAAGAAAAATAAGCAATAGTGAAGCAACAACATTTTTCGTCAGCTAAATCCAATCTATCCTACTGTAAAACCTCCAGAACACCACAGTGGCTACCTAAAGACTCTAGATTATATGCCAAAATTTCAAAGAGAAAGCATACATTGGTCTGATTCAAACAAATTAAGATATAATAACCAGGTATATTCACTTTGATATCCATAGAAATCCTAAGGAATGGGTATGTTGAATTTGTAATATTAGTTTAAATTTAAAACAGCAGATCAGAAAGATCTACTTCAATAACAGGAAAATAACAATCCAGTTAATTCTTAATATTTTGCATGTTAAAATGACCCTTTAATGTCTAATATTATTCTATAAACAAATATATAACAGTGTTTAAGAGGTTTATATTGTACTGCAGCAGGATAAAGAATATTTATTGGTTATAATAAGGTGATTTCCAGTTATGAAAGAAAATGTTCGTCAGTTTTGAATTCTATCATTATACAGCAAAAATTCACCTCTCAGTTTCTAAAATTCCAATTCCAAATCTTTTAAATGCAAATTATAGGACTGTTACGTTATCAGAGAAACCATATTCGACTTCTCTTAAAAATATCTGAATCAAAGGTTAACTTCCAAGCATCTTATTCTTTAGTTAAGCAAACGATGCTAATGAATTATGCTCTAGCAAACATTTCTCACTGTAACAACAGGATATCTATTTTTAGCTGCAGGTTTGGCTTGAAGTGACAGCTTTTACCCTATGATAAACTGCAGTACATACTGTAGTATATTTTCTCAAAAAAAAAAAAACAGTATTGGAAATGTTTAGAAAAAATAAATCACATTATAATAACAAAAAAAAGACTCATTGTCACAAGTGTACTTATTCTAAAAAATTATTTCCCCAAGAAACTGTTTATTAAAAATTTTAATGAACCCTACCAAACCAAAATGCTCTATTTATTTCATCATTATATCCTTATTTTTCAATCAATTGTAGGTAAAAGCAATCAATACATCAACAAAATTTTGGCAGCATCTTATTTTCAAGATTAGTATTTTAAAAATCTAATAAGAATAATCTAACAAAAATTAGCATTAGGATGACAAAGCTAATCAAAGGAAACCTAAACTAATTATCTTCAGGATCAGATACTAAAAGAAAATCCTCTCTTATGGTCAGTCTATTTACTAATTTATAACACAATTAATAACAGTGTCCAAAAAATACAATAAATCAAACCATAAAGAAAATTAGAAACTGATTATTGGTATTGACTATTAATAGTGCCATTAATTATTTACAGTTCTTAATGATTTTTGAAGGCAATTTACTATAATGCTTAAGTACAAAAGCATCACCACAAAATATAATTCACAGTAGCTCTGGCTTTATAACTGTCCCTTCAAAAATATTTTTTCCTTTTATAAGTATATATTTTTTAAATAAACAGCTGCAGAGTCTCAGAGAGCATACTTACCACTCATGATGAAAACCAACCTTTCCAAAACATATTGCTCAAAACAACAATCCAACGGCAAAGGGAGTTATGCTAATCTCTAGAGGGAGAAGAACCGATGGTGTAAACACACACACTGGAGCACGCAGCACACAGAAAATGAAAAGAGCTTTCTTTTGTTTTAAAAAGAGAAGCCCCTAGAAGCAAAGCATAACTGCCTAGCATGAGATATCACTAGTAAACATCAGATTAATGCCAAAGATGTCTATGACGAGATTGAATTTCTTTCAAGCTAGTTATCCAGCCTCCTTCATATACCACTAGAACAACTCAAAATGGCAGGGAGAAAATGTCGAACCAGGATGTATAAGATGTTCTCAATTATATCAGCATGAGTTGTTACCACGGCAACATTAGACCAGAATTATCGGTTCACTTGTATCTATGGCGTAGCTTTTATAAAGCTTTAATCAACCAGACAAATAAAATACCTTTTTATTTTAGAGCCACATGATTTTAAATTACCACATTCCTTAAATTTAAGCACTAATCTACGCTTTTTACATCTTTCAAAGATACGAAAAAATTTCTGTTTTCTTCAAATACTCACATAATCCCATGTTGAACCTGGCAAGGAACAAACAGCAGAATGATTGCACTTAAACGTCTTTCAATCACACCAGCTCTTACTGCTAGCTGCGGACCTCACTGATATTAAAATGCTGTGTGCTGTTGCTAGTGACTATTGGCGATGAATCTTATTGCCCAGATCGCTGATAGCTTTCATTTTTCATGAGCCAGAAAGCTATACTGCAGCACAAATGTTAACCATTTAAACATTCTGTGTTCTGGAAGAGACAAGATATAATACTATATACATATATGTATATCTGCATTTTTAAAGGAGAATCATAGAATAACTTATTTGTAAACTTCCATTAAATTCAGCATTACAAACAGTGTCAGATGCCATCCATGTGGTATTCAAAAGAAAATAATATGCAAAAAGTTACTGGCAATTATTTTTGAAATGTAAAATTCCTCAAACAGGACTAAGATGACAGATTGTATAGCAAAGTGGGCTGACTGGGTAGCATGGTGAACAGATTGTTCTGATTACCAGAGACCCAAAATCTGTACCAAAATGGTACAAAGACTCTATAGAATGGATCCTTGTTAAGTAGAACTTCAGCAAGTGAACTTGCCATTTTAACAGTTGCCATTTGAGGCGGGACTTTTGTTGATGTGGAAGTAAGTCAGGAAATCTCCCCAAGAAACAACTATGAAACTGGACAAAATTATCAAAAACAATGATTTCATGGCTCTGGAAATCAAGAAATCATAAACATCAAATTGAGAAACAAATATTCGTGAGGAATCACTGAACTCTGCCTAAGAACACTGGGAGTCAGAGATGTTCTTGCCTGGGGCTTCTCCCCACTCCTTTATAGCTCAGTCAATACAGTACTCCTACCAGGGTAGGGCTGGTCATGAAAACTAGCAGCTTCACTTCTGAAAGGGGCTGACAATAGAGGGGGCTGATTTGATTTGGAGTGGAGGCCAAAAAACCCATTAGTGATATTGTCAACAAAGAAAGCAAACTGAAAGAAATTAATAAGGAAAGTGCCCAGCTCTACAAGTTTAAGGCTATGGCCCTGTTAGGGGTTAGCAGCACATTGGTGGTATAGCAAGAAACATACCAGGGTAAATGAAGATGAAACAGGCAGACAGAGGCTACGTAAGTTCACCAGGCCACCCAGTCTGCCCACCTTGCTATATAATCTGACTAGGACATAATGACATGCACAAAGGAGACGAAAGAGGGCCCAGTGGAAAGTTTAAGCTGGTACAGACTTCAAAACCGCTTAAATATTGCATGTGCTCCTCAACTGCCACACAGTTCCATCAGCACTGGCTGGTCCCAGTGTTAGAGCACAACCTCTCATCAATCATTAAATAACAGTTAAACTATGAGACCCAGGGCAATCCCTAGGAAGCCAGGTTAAATAAGAAAAATTAGAATAAGAAAAAAAACTGAGCAGAGAAATCAGTAGTCACATATCATGAGGGATATAGATAGATTCCACAGATTAAGACAAAGGAAGTTATTAATAAAAAAATAAACAAAACCAACCCTCAAGGAAAAAATAATCAAAATCCAGAGCTACTATCATGTTATTTTAAAAAACACATTTTTGACAAAAGCCTGTGTGATCCATAAGGAAGAAAAAAGCAGTCAATAAAAAATGTCCCTTAATGGGCCCAGATATAGAATTTAGCAGACAAAGGCTTTAAAGGCTTTAAAATAGCTATTATAAATATATTAAAATTATTAAAAGAAAAATGTGTTAAATACCTAAAGGAAAATATGACAGTAATGAAACAACATATAGAAACTTTCAAAACAGAAAGAAAAAAACTACTTAAAAGAAAAAGTGCGGACTTGAAAAGTACAATAACTAAAATTTTAAACAGCAGATTTGAAAGAGTAAAAAATCAAATCAGTGCACTGGAAGACAGACCAATAGAAATCATCCAGTTGGAAGAACACAGAGAAAAAAAAGACGGGAGAAAAGTGGACAGAGCCTGAGAAACTTATGGGATATCAAGGAAACCAACATATATCTCATGCGAATTGGAAAAGAGGAGAGACAAAGAGTGATGAAAAAACATCTGAAGGAATAATGGCTGAAAATGTCCCAATCTACGGAAAACAGTAACCTATGGATCCAAGAAACTCAACCAATGCCAAATGAAATACACCCCAAAAGATCCACACTCAGATACATCATAGTCAAATTGTTGAAAGATAAGGAGAAAAGTCATGAAAGCAGCAAGAGAAAAATGACTAATCATGTCTAGGAGAAAAAGAATATGATTAATGACTTCTCATTAGAAATAAGAAGGGCCAGAAGGCAGAGAAATGAAGTGCTAAAAAGAAACAGGAAAGGAAACCCGTCCACCAACATTTCTCTATCCGGGAAAATATCCTCCAAAAATAAAGGTGAAATGAAACATTCCTAGAGAAACAAGTGAGGATATTTGTTGCAAGCAGAAATACCTAATGAAGTTCTTGAAGTTGAGAGGAAATAACACTAGACAATAGCTCAAACTGAAGAAATAAAGAGCACTGAAAATGGTAAATATATACATAAAAGGCTGTATAAATACACATTTTTTTCTGTGTATTTCTTTAAGAGACTTAAAGTTGTATGAGGCAATACTTACAACATTTTTTTCTGTGTATTTATTTAAGAAATACACATTTTTTTCTGTGTATTTCTTTAAGAGACTTAAAGTATGAGGCAATACTTAACAACATTATGTTGCTGGGTTTATAAAATACATAATATATGTGAAAAAACACAAATTTGGAAAAGAAATGAAGCTATATTGGATTACAGCAGCTCTATTTCACCAGAATTAAGTCAGGACCTACCTGAAATAGACTAGGACAAGATAAAATGTGTAGTATAGTCTCTAAAGCAAATCAGAAAATGTCTTTTAAATTTTAGTTTAAAAAATTGAAACAGAAGAATTTAAATGTCACACTACATATATGTAATAGAAAAGAAGGTGGTAGAAAAGGAAAAGAGGAACAACAAAAAGTATGAGACAGAAAACAGTAAAATGGAAGATACAAATCCAACCATATCAATAATTACAGTAGACATGAATGGAAGAAACACAAACCAAAAGACAGAAATTATCAGATGGGATAAAAATCAAGGTCAAATTATGTACCATCTATAAGAGACACATTTTAGATTTATAGATATAAATAGGCCAAAAGTAAGAGGAGAAAAACCAAGATTCACCATGCAAACAGTAACCATAAGACAGTTGGAATGCCTTTATCAATATTAGACAAAATAGACTTTAATTCAAGAAATATTATAAGACAAAAAGGACATTCATAATGACAAAAGGCCAATACATTTGAAATATCTGGCAATTTGAAATGCATATGAACTGAATAGAAGAGCCCCTACAGTACTAAAATAAAAATGGATGAAATTGAAAGGAGAAAAAAAATTTAATATTAATAGTTGGGGATTCCATACTTCTCTCAATAATTGATGGAAAAACTAGACAGGAAATTGGAAAAAAGACAAACAACTTAAATAACACCATCAAGAAAATCCTGACATTTATAAAATACAGCATTTAACATCAGCAGAATACACATTCTTTTCAAGCAGACATGGATATTATCCATATTCAGCAAATGCTAGACAATATAATGTCTCCATTAATTTGAAAGGTTTGCTAAATCTTTCAAAATAAATTCTATAATCACAGCAGAATTAAGTTAGAAATAAAAAACAGAGAGAAATTTTAGAAATCTCCAAATATTTAGATACTAAATCACAAAGAAATTCCAAGGGAAATTATAAAATATTTTGAGGTGAATGAAAATAAACTATGACATATCTACATTTATTGGATGTAGATTAAGCAGGGTTTAGAAAAAAGTTCATAGCTTTAACCATTTAGAGTAAAAAGAAGTTCCAAATCCGTAACTTAAGCTTTATATATAGAGAGATTATTATATATTATATTGTTATCATATTATATATAATCTATTTAGCAAAATGTAGAGAAAATGAATTAAACCAAAAGTGTTATTGATAAAACTTTCACTAGAGTTACCAAATATCAAAACAAAATAAATGAAAAGAAAACAGAGAATATGTTAATTATAGAAATCAGGATTGAAACTATGATATCACCACTGATGCTAAATAAATTAAAAAAATTATAAGGGAATACTATAAACAACCTTACCCAATCATATAAGATAACTTAGGTGAAATGGACAAACTCTTAGGCACAAATTACCAAAACTGATAGAAAACCTAAACAAACTGGTAACAAATAAAACCATTGAATTAGTAATTCAGATTTTTCCCACAAAGAAAAGTTCAGGTTGAGATGGCTTCACTGGTTAATTATATGAAACATTCAAAGATAATACAACCCTACACAAACTCTTTAAGAATTCAGAAGTGGCAGGAACACTTCCCAACTCATTCTGAGAGACCTAATACCAAAGTTAGGCAAAGATCAAAAGAAAACTATAGACCAATATCCATTGCAAACATTGATGCAAAAACCTTTATCAAAATGTTAGCAAATTTAATCTAGCAGTATATAACCAGGATTATACACAATGACCATGTGGGATTTATTCCAGGAAAGGTAAGGTTGGTTCAACATTGAAAATCAATTAATAGACTACATTATATTAATAAACTATAAAACCAAATAATCATCAACCAGGACTAGAAAGGAAGTTCTTCAAACTGATAAAGGGCATGTGGGGCAGGGGAAACTCTATACTTATGTCATATTTAATGATGAAAGATGGAATGCTTTACCCATAAGATGGGGCATAAGGCATTCATCATTTCTATGCATCTTTGTATTGGGAAATCTAGCCAGTGCAATCAGGAAATCAAACAGATATTAAAGGATAAAGAAGAAATAAAAACTCTTTATTTGCACATGAAATGACCCTATATGTAGAAAATTATAAAGAATCTATGAAGAAAGCACTAGAACTAAAAACTGAGTTTAGCAACACCATAGGATGATATAAGATCAATATAAAAATCAGTAACATTTGTATATACTAGCAACAAACAATCCAAATGTGACATTAAGACATAGCTCCATTCAAAATAATATCGACAGAAATAAAGTACTTAGGAATCACTTTTACAAGACTTGAACACTAATGAAATTAAATATATCTAAATAAATGGAGAGACATTTCATATTCACGGATTCCAAGACTCAATATTGTTAAAGTAACAAT
Organism: Ateles fusciceps; assembly: GCA_036589455.1. Taxonomy (NCBI): domain Eukaryota; kingdom Metazoa; phylum Chordata; class Mammalia; order Primates; family Atelidae; genus Ateles; species Ateles fusciceps. The sequence continues at coordinate 1,647,335 of JAZHEH010002780.1, forward strand.
TCCCTACAAGTTAATCTATGGACTCAATATATAATCTCTATGAAAATTTCATAAGGCTTTTCTTTAGAAACTGACAAATTGATCCTAAAATTTATATGGAAATGCAAAGGACCCCAAAATAGACAAAACAATTTTGATAAAAGAAGAACAAAGTTGGAGGACATACACTACTTGATTTCAAAACTTACCTTAAAGTTATAGTAATCAAGACAGTGTAGCATAGGCATAAGGACAGACAAATGTAGTTCACTGGGACAGAACTGAGAATTCAGAAATGAACCCTTTCATTCATGGGCAACTCATTTTTGACAAAGATGCCAAGATTATTAAATAGAGAAAGGAAAGTCTTTTTAACACATAGTGCAGTTAAAAATTGGATATACATGTTGAAAAAAGAACTTCAATTCATACTTCATACCATATATAAAAATTAACTAAAAAAATATTGTTTTAGGAGATAGATCCAAGATGGCCGATTAGGAGCAGCTCAGGATTGCAGGTCCCAGCGAAAGCGCGGAGGGTAAGCGGATGCCACATTTCCAGACGGATTTTTATTGCCCACAGACCAGGAGATTCCCAGGCGGAGGAGCCCCACAGGTTGCCAGTGTGGCTGTTTCGGCTGGTGCCCCGGTGCGGCAGTTCTCCATACAAAATACACGGGTCCGGGCACCGTTTTAGCTGGCGACTGGTGCTCCGGGCACACAGAGTCGTCCATTCAACTGATAGAAAAGGAGACTAAAACAGGGAGCCAGGCAGAAGATCCCTGAGCAAAAAAGCGCCACGAATCTCAGTGCAGCTGTTTCAGCCAGCGCAGTGGGTCACCGCATGGGAAATCACACAGATCCTGGCGCCTTTTCAACAGGCGACTGGAACACCTGGGAGACAGCTGACTGTTCAACATTAAAAAAAAAAAGTCTCTGAGGCAGGGAGCCAGGTGATCAGGCTTGGCTGGTCCCACCCCCACAAAAAACGCTCTGGATTTAGAGTTTCACAGCAAGCACAGCTGAACCCTGGACGGTCCAGCTCTGTGGGGGAGGGGCGTCCACCATTACCGAGGCAGTCCACCACTACGGAGGTAGTCCGCCATTGCTGAGGCAGCCCGCCATTGCTGAGGCAGCCCGCCATTGCCGAGGCTGCCCGCCATTACAGAGAGAGTCCGCCATTACAGAGGTGGGCCGCCATTGCCGAGGCAGTTCTAACCATACCCATATAAACAGGACTGCAGGGAAGTTCACACAGCAGCTGGGTGGAGCCCACAGCAGCTCAGCAAAGCCTCTGCAGGCAGACAGTGACTAGGCTGCCACCTCGCTGGGCAGGGCAGCCCTGAAAAATGGCAGCAGCACAACAGAAACTCATAAATAAAGCCCTAACTCCCCGGGACAGAGAACCTGGGAAAAAAAAGGGGGCGGTTTATGAGTTCTGCTGCAGCAGACTTAAATGTACCTGCCCAGTAGCTCTGAATGAACAACGGAGCTCACAGATCAGCACTTGAGCTATAAAGGACAGTCAGACCTATAAAGGACAGACTGTCTCCTCAAGCAGCTCCCTGACCCCTGTATATTCAAAGAGTCACCTCATAAAGGAGGGCTCAGACTGACATCAGGGTGGGGTATCCTTCTGGGACAAAGATAGCACAAGAAGAAACTGGCAGCAACCCTTACTATTCTGCAGCCACTACAGGTGACCCCCAGGCAAGCAGGGCCTGGAGTGGACCTCAGCAGTCCTACAGCAGAGGGGCCAGACTGTTAGAAGGAAAACTAACAAACAGAAAGAAATAACTTCATCATCAACAAATTGGACATCCACTCAGAGACCCAATCTGAAAGTCAACAACTACAAAGATGACAGATGGATAAATCCACAAAGATGGGAAGAAACCAGCGCAAAAAGGATGAAAACACCTGAAACCAGAATGCCTCTCCTCCTACAAGGGATCACAACTACTCACCTGCAAGGGAACAGGGCTGGATGGAGAATGAGTGTGATGAATTGACAGAATCAGGTTTCAGAAGGTGGGTAATAAGAAACTTCTCAGAGCTAAAGAACATGTTCTAACCGAATGCAAAAGAAACTAAGAACCTGGAAAAAGATTTGACAAAATGCTAACGAGAATAAACAACTTAGAGAGGAATATAAGTGAATTGATGGAGCTGAAAAACACAACACGAGAACTTTGTGAAGTATACACAAGTTTCAACAGCCGAATTGACCAAGCAGAAGAAAGGATATCAGAGGTCAAAGATCAACTCCATGAAATAAAACGAGAAGGTAAGATGAGAGAAAAAAGGGTAAAAAGGAATGAACAAAGTCTCCAAGAAATATGGGACTATGTGAAAGGCCTAATCTACATTTGACAGGTGTATCTGAATGTGACGCAGAGAACAAATCCAAGCTGGAATATACTCTTCAGGATATTATCCAGGAAAACTTCCCCAACCTAGCAAGGCAGGCCAATATTCAAGTCCAGGAAATACAGAGAACACCACAAACATATTCTTCAAGAAAAGCAAGCCCAAGGCACATAATCGTCAGATTCACCAGGGTTGAAATGAAGGAGAAAATGCTAAGGGCAGCCAGAGAGAAAGGTTGGGTTATCCACAAAGGGAAGCCCATCAGACTCACAGCAGATCTCTCAGCAGAAACCCTACAAGCCAGAAGAGAGTGGGGGCCAATATTCAACATCCTTAAAGAAAAGAACTTTCAACCCAGAATTTCATATCCAGCCAAACTAAGCTTCAGAAGTGAAGGAAAAATAAAATCCTTTACGAACAAGCAAGTACTCAGAGATTTCATCACCACCAGGCCTGCTTTACAAGAGCTCCTGAAAGAGGCACTAAACATAGAAAGGAATAATCAGTATCAGCCACTCCAAAAACATACCAAATGGTAAAGAGCATTAACACAATGAAGAAACTGCATCAACTAACAGGAAAAACAGCCAGCTAGCATCAAAATGGCAGGATCAAATTCACACATAACAATATTAACCCTACATGTAAATGGGCTAAATGCCCCAATCAAAAGACACAGACTGGCAAATTGGATAAAAAGCCAAAACCCATCGGTGTGCTGTATCCAGAAACCCATCTCACATGCAAGGATACACAAAGGCTCAAAATAAAGGGATGGAGGAAGATTTACCAAGCAAATGGAGAGCAAAAAAAAAGCAGGAGTTGCAATTCTCGTCTCTGATAAAAGAGACTTTAAACCAACAAAGATCAAAAGAGACAAAGAAGGACATTACATAATGGTAAAAGGATCAATGCAACAAGAAGAGCTAACAATCCTAAATATATATGCACCCAATATAGGAGCAGCCAGATACATAAAGCAAGTTTTTAATGACTTACAAAGAGACTTAGACTCCCACACAATAATAGTGGGAGACTTTAACACCCCATTGTCAATATTAGACAGATCAACGGACAGAAAGTTAACAAGGATATCCAGGACTTGAACTCAGACCTGGACCAAGCAAACCTAATAGACATTTACAGAACTCTCCACCACAAATCCACAGAAATACATTCTTCTCAGGACCACATCACACCTACTCTAAAATTGATCACATAATTGGAAGTAAATCACTCCTCAGCAAATGCAAAAGAACAGAAATCATAACAAACAGTCTCTCAGATCACAGTGTAAGCAAGTTAGAACTCAGAATTGACAAACTAACTCAGAACCGCATAGCTTCATGGAAACTGAAACTGGCTCTTGAATGTTGACTGGATAACAATGATATGAAGGCAGAAATAAAGATGTTCTTCGAAACCAATGAGAACGAAGACACAACATACCAGAATCTCTGGGACACATTTAAAGCAGTCTCTAAGAGGAAAATATATAGCAATAAATGCCCACATGAGAAGCAAGGAGAGATCTAAAATCGACACCCTATCGTCAAAATTGAAAGAGCTACAGAGCAAGATCAAAAAAACTCAAAACCTAGCAGAAGACAAGAAATAACTAAGATCAGAGCAGAACTGAAGGAGATAGAGACACAAAAAACCCTTCAAAAAATCAATAAATCCAGGAGCTGGTTTTTCGAAAAGATCAACAAAATAGACAGACAACTAGCCAGATTAATAAAAAGAAAAGAGAGAATAATCAAATTGATGCAATAAAAAACGGTAAAGGGGGATATCACCACAGATTCCACAGAAATTCAAACCATCATCAGAGATTATTACAAACAACTCTATGCACATAAACTAGTAAACCTGGAAGAAATGGATAAATTCCTGGACACTTGCATCCTCCCAAGCCTAAACCAGGAAGAAGTCGAAACACTGAATAGATCAATAACAAAGTCTGAAGTTGAGGCAGCAATTAAGAGCCTACCACCCAAAAAAAGCCCAGGTCCAGATGGGTTCACAGCTGAATTCTACCAGACATACAAAGAGGAGCTGGTACCATTCCTTCTGAAACTATTCCAAACAATCCAAAAGGAGGGAATCCTTCCCAAATCATTTTATGAGACCAACATCATCCTGATACCAAAACCTGGCAGAGACTCAGCAAGAAAAAGAAAACTTCAGGCCAATATCCATGATGAACATAGATGCAAAAATCTTCAATAAAATACTGGCAAACCGATTGCAACAGCACATCAAAAAGCTTATCCACCATGATCAAGTAGGATTCATCCCGGAGATGCAAGGCTGGTTCAACATACACAAGTCTATAAACATAATTCACCACATAAACAGAACCAAAAACAAAAACCACATGATTATCTCAATTGATGCAGAGAAGGCCTTTGACAAAATTCAACAGCCCTTTATGCTAAAAACTCTCAATAAACTAGGTACTGACGGAACATATCTCAAAATAATAAAAGCCATTTATGACAACCCAACAGCCAATATCATATTGAATGGGCAAAAACTGGAAGCATTCACCTTGAAATCTGGCACTCAACAAAGATGCCCTCTCTCACCACTCCTATTCCATATAGTATTGGAAGTTCTAGCCAGAGCAATCAGGCAAGAAAAAAGAAATAAAGGGTATTCAAACAGGAAAAGAGGAAGTCAAATTGTCTTTATTTGTAGACGACATGACTGTATATCTAGAAGACCCCATTGTCTCAGCCCAAAATCTCCTGAAAGATAAGCAACTTCAGCAAAGTCTCAGGATACAAAATCAATGTGCAAAAATCACAAGCATTCCTATACACCAATAACAAACTTAAAGAAAGCCACATCAAGAACAAACTGCCATCCACAATTACTACAAAGAGAATAAAATACCTGGGAATAAAACTAACAAAGGATGTAAAGGACCTCTTCAAGGAGAACTACAAACCACTGCTCAACAAAATAAGAGAGGACACAAACAGATGCAGAAACATTCCATGTTCATGGTTAGGAAGAATCAATATCGTGAAAATGGCCATACTACCCAAAGTAATTTACAGATTCAACGCTATCCCCATCAAGCTACCAATGACCTTCTTCACAGAACTGGAAAAAAACACCTTAAACTTCATAGGGAAGCAAAAGAGAGCCCGTATAGTCTAGTCAATTCTAAGCAAAAAAAAAAAAGCGGGAGGCATCACACTACCGGACTTCAAACTATACTACAAGGCTACAGTAATCATAACAGCATAGTACTGGTACCAAAACAGAGATATAGACCAATGGAACAGAACAGAGGCCTCGGAGGCAACACTGTACATCTATAACCATCCGATCTTTGACAAACCTGACAAAAACAAGCAATGGGGAAAGGAGTCCCTGTTTAATAAATGTTGTTGGGAAAACTGGCTAGCCATGTGCAGAAAGCAGAAACTGGACCCCTTCCTGACACCTTACACTAAAATTAACTCCAAATGGATTAAAGACTTAAACATAAGACCTAACACCATAAAAACCCTAGAAGAAAATCTAGGCAAAACCATTCAGGACATAGGCATAGGCAAGGATTTCATGACCAAAACACCAAAAGCATTGGCAACAAAAGCCAAAATAGACAAACGGGACCTAATCAAACTCCACAGCTTCTGCACAGCAAAAGAAACAGTCATTAGAGTGAATCAACAACTAACAGAATGGGAAAAAATTTTTGCAATCTACCCATCTGACAAAGGGCTGATATCCAGAATCTACAAAGAACTAAAATAGATTTACAAGAAAAAACAAACAAACCCATTCAAAAGTGGGTGAAGGATATGAACAGACACTTTACAAAAGAAGACATACATGAGGCCAACAAACATATGAAAAAATGCTTCAGCACTGGTCATTAGAGAAATGCAAATCAAAACTACATTGAGATACCATCTCATGCCAGTTAGAATGGCGATCATTAAAAAATCTGGAGGCAACAGATGCTAGAGAGGATGTGGAGAAATAGGAACACTTTTACACTGTTGGTGGGAGTATAAATTAGTTCAACCATTGTGGAAGACAGTGTGGCCATTCCTCAAGGACCTAGAAATAGAAATTCCATTTGTCCCAGCAATCCCATTACTGGGTATATATCCAAAGGATTACAAATCGTTCTACTATAAAGACACATGCAAACGAATGTGTACTGCAGCACTGTTTACAATAGCAAAGACCTGGAACCAACTCAAATGCCCATCTATGATAGACTGGACAGGGAAAATGTGGCACATATACACCATGGAATACTATGCAGCCATCAAAAACGATGAGTTCGTGTCCTTTGTAGGGACATGGATGAACCTGGAAACCATCATTCTCAGCAAACTGACACAAGAACAGAAAATCAAACACCGCATGTTCTCATTCATAGGTGAGTGTTGAACAATGAGAACACGTGGACACAGGGAGAGGAACATCACACACTGGGGTCTGTCGGGGGGAAACAGGGGAGTGACAGCAGGGGTGGGGAGTTGGGGAGAGATAGCATGGGGAGAAATGCCAGATATAGGTGATCGGGAGGAAGGCAGCATATCACACTGCCATGTGTGTACCTATGCAACAATCTTGCATGTTCTTCACATGTACCCCAAAAATCTAAAATGCAATTTAAAAAAAAATAGTGTTTTAGGAGGAAGTACAGATTGAAAATCTTCACTACCTTGTGTTAGACACAGATTTCTTAAGATCTGGTACCAAAAATACAATCCATAAAGGAAAAAATGATAAATTGGACTTCACTGAGGTTACCAATTTTGCTCTTCAAAACATCATTTTTAAAAATGACAACATAAGACGGACTAGAAGGAAATATTTGAAATTTATATTTTTGGAAAAGAACTTAGTTCAGAATATACAAAGAATTCTTGAGATGATAAGAAGAAGAAAAACAACTTTTGAAAGTAGGCAAAAGATTTGAAAATAAATTTCTACGAAGTACATACACAAATGGATTATAAAAAGTTTAAAATATGCTCAACATCATAAAGTGATTAGGGAAATACAAAGTGAAACAATAAGAACAACGGATTCACAGCCACCTAATGGCCATAATCAGAAAGACTGATGAGCTTGGGCGGTGGCTCATGTCTGTGACCTCAGCATTTGGGAGGCCAAGATGGGTGGTTCACTTCAGTTGAGTTCAAGACCAGCGTCGCCAACATGGTAAAACCCCAACTCTACTAAAAATACAAAAATTAGCCGAGAATGATGGCACACACCTGTAATCCCAGCTACTCAGGAGACTGAGACAGGAGAATTACTTGAACCTGGAGGCGGAGGTTGCAGTGAGCTGAGACTGTGCCAAAGCACTCCAGTTTGGGTGACAGAGTAAGACTTTGTTTCAGAAACAACAACAACAACAAAACAAGACTGATGATACCAAGTGTTGATGAGCACGTGAAAAAACTGGAACCCTCTTACATTACTGGTGAAAATGTAAAATGGTACCACCACTTTGGGAAACAGTTTGGCAGTTTCTTTAAAATATAAATTTAACATATACCTAGAAATTTCTACTTGTAGATATCTACCCAAGAAAAATAAAAACATATGTCCACACAGACTTGTTTTCAAATATTTATAACAACATTATCCAAATAACCAAAAACAAATCAATTCTCATGTGCATCAACTGCAGAATGGATAAACAAAATGTATTATATCCATACAACATATTATAATTCAACAATAAATCAAAACCAACTATTACTATAAAACATGGATGAACCTCAAAAATACTATTCTAATGAAACAAGTCAAAAGCAAAAGATTACATATTATATAATTTCATTTACATAAAATATCTAGAAATGAAAATCTATAGAGACAGAAAGCAGATCAGTGTTTATCTGAGGTTAAGGTGAGAATGGGGATTGACCGGATATGGGTAACAAAAGAACTTTGTGGGGTGACATAAATGTTCTAAAACTGATTTGTGCTAATGGTTGCACAAATCCTTAAATTTACTAATTAATATTGAATTATACACTTACAATGAGTGAGTTACATGTTAATGAAAACATACCCTCCATTTTTTTAAAAAAAGTTGTCAAATGCTTCTCTACCAAGGAAGAAACAGTTGGCTTGAAACAGATCTTTGCCGTGGGAAGAATCATTTCAGTGGACAATTTAATTATGCAAATATAAGGCTGGTAGGCATCCATTACCTTGGGGGGAATGAGCTAACAAAAATCTTTTGAGGGTCTGTAAAGGCTGTTTCTTCTCAATACTTTGTGGTAAACAGAGAGAACTAAAGGAAAGAATATAAATAGATCTGCATAAAAAAACAAAACAGGAATTCTGAAAGGGATCAACTCCTAGACTCCATCCTCTCTGAGGTTCAGAATTACAAAAATCTCTTTCACGGATTTTAGTGATAGATCTGTGGCTCACGAGTAGGAAGATATGCTTAAGGAGGCTTTATTAAAGAACAAAGGAGAATCTGGGTTGGTGATTCAGGCTGAAAAGTAGAGACATTGTAGGCTAAATCCAAGTGCCTACAGGCCAGGCAGGTAAAGCAATAGAAATAGTGAAGGCTGTAGCAAATCAGATAGTGTATATCTGATTAAAGAGGACAATTATTCAGTGCAATCTGTTTTTTTCTCATGATAGAATAACAGGCCACCGAAATCAGTTTCTCCAACGATTCGAGCATATCAAAGTCCAGATACTTAAATGAATCTCTTGATTTAAAACCACGGTATTTTATATTTTCATATAATGATATAAAATTCAACTATTTTTAAAAATACCATGAGAACTAAACAAAACATATCCACAAGTTGTGTCTGGCTTACAGACCACTAGTTTGCTATCTCTGGACTAGATTTCAAGAAAGAAAGGCTAATTCTGGTACAGTGTGGGGATGGGCTGAAAGTACCTTCTCACACATCCAACTTGGCAAGGAAGCCAAGATGACTAAGCATATGAGTATAAATTAAGGAAATAAAATCCTTTGACACAACCCTTGAATGAACATAATACTGAAGAGTGAATCATCCTGTCATTAAGAACCACTGAGGTCTCTGCAAGGATCATTTCCATCACATCAAGAGCAAGGATACATAAAATTTGTTTAGGCCACTTTTAAATCATGAAACAATGTAGCAGTGGTAAAATCAACAGCAGCTGAAAATGATATCACTAGCTTATATGTTCATGCCTGAAATCCCAGCACTTTAAGAGGCCAACACAGGAGATTGCTTGCCCCAGGAGTTCAAGAACAGTCCGGGCAATGCAGTAAGATCTCGTCTCTACAAAAAATAAACTTAAAAAAAAAATTAGCCTAGCACAGTGGCATGAATCTATATTCCCAGCCACTTGACTGAGGTAGGAGAATAGCTCAAGCCCAAGAGAACAAGGCTACAGTGAGTCATGATCACATCACTGCACTTTAGCCTGGGCAACACAGCAAGACCCTGTCTCCAAAAAATAAAAATAAAAAGCAAGACTCCATCTCAAAAAAAAAAATCCCATCTCTTTCTTCAACTAATTTTTGGAAAGCAAATTAGTCTCCTTGGAATGAGTAAACTCCTAGGAATATAGCAATACTTGAAGCAACTGAAAGAAGACTCTAAGAAAAGACCTCCTTGGAAGTCTTGCTAATTTGAATAGACAAGTGTGTCAGTGATTAAACTAAATATTTAAAAGATGACAACTTATTTGTATCTCAAGTGAGCCATATACTTGTTTTATAACAATAACTAGAAATCAGAGCTAAAAGCAACCATGGTTTTAGAACATGCAAGTAATATTCAATCTCTCAGAAAACATGTCATTCTTCCTGTTCAACTTATTGTTTCTTTCTGAATGACACCTTATTTTCAAAGTTATTTGTCTCTCAGATCACCTGCTACTACTAACCGATCAATTTTTAAAAGTGGAAAAGGTTTTTGTTCAAGATTGCTTTGGCTATTAAGGTCTTTTGTGGTTCTATGCAAGTTTTAGGATTTTTTTTCCTATTTTTGTGAAAATTGTCACTGAAACTTTGAAAGAGATGGCATTAATCAGTAGATCGCTTATAGATGCTGAGGGCATTTTAATAATATTAATTCTTCAGATCCATGAACATTAGATAGCTCCATTCATTGTGTTTTCTTCACTTTTTCTATAAATGCTTTAGTTTTCAGTGTACAAATCTTTCACTGCTTTGGTTATATTAATTCCTATGCATTTTTTGTGATATTGTAAAAAGAACTGCTTTCTTGATTTCTTTTTTCCATAGTTCATTGTTGGCATGCAGAACACTACTGATTTATGTATTTTAATTTTGTATCCTGCATCTTTATTGAATGTTAATTTTAACAGTTTTTTTGGTAGAGTCTTCAACGTTTTTTATATATAATATTTGCACATGTATAAGATTTTACTTCTTCCTTTCCAATTTAGATGCTATTTATTTATTGCCTAATTACTCTGGTTAGGACTTCCAGTATTATATTGAGTAGAATTGGTAACAAGTGGGCATCCTTTCCTTATTCATGAAAAGCTTTAATCTTTTCACCACTATTGAGTATGATGTTAGCTGTGGGCTTATCCTACATAGCCTTTATTATGTTGAAGTACAGTAGTTCTATAACTAATTTTTTGAGAGTTTTCATCATAAAAGAATGTTAAAAGTTTCTCAAAAGCTTTCTCTGCATCTATTGAGATGACTATATACAACTTTTATCCTTCATTCTGTTAATAGTGTATCACATATGTTGACTTGCATATGTTGAACCATCCTTGATTGTGGTGTATGATCCTTTAATGTGCTGTTGAATTTAATTTGCTAGTTTTTTGTTGAGAATTTTTCCATCTATGTTCATTAGGGATGTTGGCCTATGATTTTCTTTTGCAGTGTCCTTGTCTAGCTTTGTTATCAGAGCAATGCTGGCCTGGTAAATGAGTGTGGAAGTGTTCCCCGCTCTTCAGTTACTTTGGGAGCGTTGAGAAGGACCAGCATTATTCTTCCTTAAATGATAGAAATTCACATATGAAGCCAGAAGTACTACTGGGTTTTACTTTGTTGGAGGTTATTTGATTACTGATTCAAAGTCTCTATATTCCTTATTGGTTTGTTCACTGGATCAAACTAAAAGCTTTTGCACAAAAAGAAAACAATCGACAGAGTGAGAGATAACCTATCGAATGAGAGAAAATACTTGCAAACCACATATCTAATAAGGAGTTAATATTAAAAATGTGTAAGGAACTCAAAATACTCAATAGCAAGAAAACAAATAACCCAATTTAAAAAATGGGCAAGGGACCTGAATAGGCATTTCTCAAAAGCAGATATAAAAATGGTCAATGGGTATATGAAAAATGCTCAACATCACTAATCATGAGGGTAATAAAAATTAAAACCATAACGAGTTATTACCTCACATATGTTAGAATGGCTATTATGAAAAAGACAAAAGATAGCAAGCATTGGTTAAGATGTGGGGAAAGAGAACCCTTGCACATTGTTGGTGAGAATATACATTAGTACAGCCATTACAGAAAACAATATGAAGAATCCTCAAAAAATTAAAAGTAGAACCACCATATGATCTAGCAATCTTCTAAGTATATATCCAAAGGAAATGAAATCAGTAGGTCTAAGAGATATCTGTACTCCCATGTTCATTATAGCACTATTCACAAGATATGGCATCCATGTGCATGTCCATTGATAGGTGAATAGATTAAAAATGTGGTGTGTAACTACACAGTGGAATACACTATTCAGCCTTAAGAAAGAAGGAAATTATTTCATTTGTGATAACGTGAATGAACCTGGAGGACATTATACTAAGTGAAATAAGGCAGACACAGAAAGACAAATATTGCATAATTTCACACATGTGGAATCTAAAAATGTCAAAATTGCAGAAGCAGAGAATAGAATGCTGATTGTCAGGAGCTGAAGGATGGGAGGGTTCAGGGAAGGAAGATTTGGAAGATGTTGGTTAAAGGGTACAAAATTTCAGTTGGACAGGATGAATAAGTCCTGGAGAATCATCATATAGCATGGTGATTGCATTTAATAATAATGCATTAATACAGGTACACCTCTCATTTTATTCCATGTCGCTTTATTGCACCCAGCAGATACTGCACTTTTTACAAATTGAGGGTTGGGGCAACCTTGTGTCAGGCAAATCTATTGGTGCCATTTTTCCTAAAGCATGTGCTCACTTCATGTCTCTGTGTCACATTTTAATAATGCCCACAATATTTCAAACTTTTTCATTATTATTATATCTGTTATGGCAATCTGTGTTCAGATGTTACTACTGTAATTGTTTTAGGGCACCACAAACTGCACTCATAAAAATGGTGAACTTAATTGATAAAAGTTGTGTGTGCTCTGACTGCTCTACCCACCAGCTGGTCCCCCATTTCTCTCCCTCTCCTTGGGCCCTCCTATTCCCTGAGACACAGCAATACTGAAAGTACGCCGAAAAAAACCTTACATGGCCTCTTAGTGTTCAGATGAAAGGAAGAATTGCACGTCTCTCACTTCAAATCAAAAGCTAGAAATGATTAAGCTTAGTACTGATGATACGTTGAAGGCTGAGATAGGCCAAAGGCTAGGCCTCTTGCACCAAACAGCCTAGGTGAGAATGCAAAAGAAAAAAGTTCTTGAAGGAAACGGAAAGTGCTGCTCCAGTGAACACACTAATGATATGAAGGCAAACAGCCTTATTGCTGATATAGAGAAAGTTGTTGTGATCTGGAAAGATCACACCAGTCAAAGCATTTCCGTAAGCCAAAGCCTAATTGAGAACAAGGACTTGACGCTCTTCGAGTCTATAAAGGCCAAGAGTGGTGAGGAAGTTGCAGAAGTCTGAATCTAGCAGAGGTTGGTTCATGAGGTTTAAAGGAAAGAAGCCATTTCTATAACATAAAAGTACAAGGTGAAGCAGTAAATGCAAATGGAGAAGCTGCACCAAGTTATCCAGAAGATCTAGCTAAAGTAATTGATGAATGTGGCTCAACAACAGATTTTTAATGCAGACACAACAGTGTTCTACTGGAAGAAGATACCATCTAGAACTTTCCTAGTTAGAGAGAAGACAATGCTAGGCTTCAAAGCTTCAAACAACAGGCTGATTCTCACTAGAGGCTAATACATCTGGTGACTGCAAGTTGAAGTCAACATTCATTTACCATTCCAAAAATCTTAGTGCCCTCAAGAACTATGCTAAATCTACTCTGCCTGTAATCTATAAATGGACTGAGAAAGGCTAGATGACAGCATTATCTGTTTGGAGCATGGTTTACTATTTTAAGCCCACCGTTGGGAAATACTCAGAAAAAGATTCCTTTTAAAATATTAGTGCTAATTCACAATGCACCTGATCACCCAAGAGCTCTAATGGAGATGTACAAGGAGATGAATGTTGTTTTCATGGCTGATAATACAACATCCATTCTGCAGCCATGGATCAAGAAGTAATTTTGACTTTCAGGTCTTATTATTTAACAAATATATTTTATACGGCTATAGGTGTCACAGACAGTGATTACTCTGATGGATTTGGGCAAAGTAAATTGAAAATCTTCTGAAAAGGAGTCATCATTCCAGATGCCATTAAGAACACTGTGATTTATGGGAGGAGGTCAGAATATCAACATTAACAGGAGTTTGGAAGAAGTTGTTTCCAAGTCTCAGATAAGTTTGATGGTTTAAAATTTCAGTGGAGAAAGTCACTGCAGATGTGGTAAAAATGACAAGATAACTAGGATTAAAAGTGGAGCCTGGTTATGTGACTGTATTGAAGCAATCTCATAATAAAACTTTAATGGGTGAGGAGTTGCTTCTTGCAGATGAACAAAGAAAGTAGTTTCTTGGGATGGAATCTATTTCTGGTGAAGATGCTATGAAGATTATTGAAATGACAACTGAGTATTTAGAATATTACATCAACATTGTTGGTAAAGCAGTAACAAGGTTTGAGAGAATAAATTTTAAAAGAAGTTCTACTGTGGGTAAAATGCTACCAAAAATATCACATGCTACAGAGAAATCTTTTATGAAAAGAGTCAGTCGATGTGTCACTTAGTTGTCTTATTTTAAGAAATTGCCACCGCCATCCCAACCTCCAGTGACCACCACTTTGATCAATCAGCAGCCAAACATCAAGGCAAGACTCTCTGCAAGCAAAAAAATTAGGACTCGCTGAAAGCTGAGATGATCATCAGCTATTTTTATTTTAGCAATAATTTCAAATTAAGATGTCTACTTTAAAAAAGATGTAATGTTATTGCACACTGAATAGACTACATTGTAAATATAACTTAAATGCACTGGGAAACCAAAAAAATGTGTGTGACTTGCTTTACTATGACTTTAGCTATATTGTGGTAGTCTGGAATTAGACCTGCAGTATCTCTGAGGGATGACTATACATGAAAATTACTAAGAGATTCATTCTTTAATTTTTGCTATAAAAAAAAAAAACTACGCGAGGTGATGGATATTCATTTGTTTTAGTCATTTCACAATGTATACTTATATTGAACCATCATGTTTTACATCATAAATATATGCAATTTTATTTGTCAGGTATACATTTATAAAGCTGAGGGGGAGGGGGAGAAGAAATAAACTTCCTAGGTTCAACTTATAAAGAATGGAGCGAAATTATCAAATCCATATTTTCCACATCCAGATTTTTGTTATGGATTGGTCTATTTTGGCATTACTCTAAAGAAATACCTGAGGCAGAATAATTTATAGATATATTATGGCTCATGGTTTTGTAGACTGTACAAGAAGCATAGTGCCAACATGTGCTACTGATGAGGGCCTTAGGAAGCTTTCAATCATGGCAGAAGGCAAAGAGGGGAGCAGGCATGTCACAAGCTAAGAGAGGGAGCAAGAGAGATGGGGAGGTGCTATGTTTTTTTTTTTAAACAACCAATTATTGCATAAACTAATAGAGCGAGAACCTGCTCATTACCCATTGGGAGGAAACCAAGCCATTTATGAGGGATCTCCCCCAAGACCCAAACACCTCCCACTAGGCCCCACCTCCAACACTGGGTATCACATTTCAACATGAGATTTGGAGGGGACAAATATTCAAACATATAATGTTCTTACCATGATACTGGTAGTTATAACAGAAGGAAGTATACTGGGCCATTATATTTTTTAATTTTTAAATATATTGTTTTGATAATAAATTTTATAATGTTAAATGTGTTTTCGTTTTTTCACTTTATTTTTATTTTTTAATTTTTTGAGATGGAGTCTCACTCTGTCACCCATGCTGGAGTGCAGTGAGTGGAATGACCTTGGCTCACTGCAACCTCTGCTTCTTGGGTCCTAGTGATTCTCCTGCCTCAGCCTCCCGAGTAGCTGAGATTACAGGTGTGTGCCACCACACCTGGTTAATTTTTGTATTTTTAGTAGAGACAGCATTTCACCATGTTGGCCAGGCTGGTCTCAAACGCTTGACCTCAAGTGATCTGACCACTTCAGCCTCCCAAAGTGCTGGGATTTCAGGTGTAAGCTACCACACCCGGCCTTCAATTTGTTTTTAAAAATTTCATTAAGGATAACAGCTATATAATTTTCATACATTCTCAAGTGCTATAATCCATGAAAAAATAATTATTATAATAATTAACTCCAAAAAGATATGCATGTTTTTCTGGGATTCAATTAATTTAACGCAAAAGCCTTAAAATGGTCATAACTTCTTCAAATTTATCCTGTAAAATAAAAAATATCCTAATATGTACAAAGATTTAGTAACAAGGATGTTTATCATGATATTTTTTAATGTAATAGCAAAACATTAAAAATAGCGTAGACGGCCAATGACTGGTTAAATAAATTATGGCACATCCTTCTGATTTAATACAAAATAGTATTGTAGAACAACTTTTTGTAAGGAAAATGTTACTAAACACTATGTATTGAAAGATCCACATTTTGGAGCTGGGCTGGGTGCAGTGGTTTAGGCCTGTAATCCCAGCACTTTGGGAGGCCAAGGCAGGCAGATCACTTGAGCTCAGCAGTTCAAGATCAGCCTGGGCAACATGGTGAAACTCCACCTCTACCAAAAATACAAAAAATTAGCCAGGTATAGTGGCACGTGTCTGTAATCCCAGTTACTCAAGAGACTGAGTTGGGAGGATCCCTTGAGCCTAGCAGGCAGAGGCTGCAGTGAGTCGAGATCCCACCACTGCACTCCAGCCTGGGTAACACAGCAAGACTCTGTCTTAAAAAATAAAAATAAAAAATAGATCTGGTAGAAATTTGTGTGTCTATACACAAAATAGAGTATATATACAAAAATGATAACAGTCATTACGTTTTGGCAGAATTGAGTTTCTTACTTTTTTCTTCCCCCCCGTGGTTTCAAAATTTTCTCCAGTGAAGATACACATTTAGAAATCATATTAAAATGTTATTAGACAAAAAGTGCTTCTCACACTTTAGTGTGCATATAAATCAGCTGGGAAATCTTAAAATGCAGATTCTGACTAAGTAGGTCTAGGTGGGGTCTGGGATTCTTCATCCTGACAAGTTTCCAGGAGATGCTAATGATGCTGGACAGGGACCACACTGGAGTAGCAACCTCTCTTCTAACTCTGTCACATGGCTATTTTTGCAAAGCACAAGCAAGTAAAAGCTTCTGGTTATGTTAGTACATTTGATATAGTACTTGCATTGCTAAATGGCCCATGGAATCATTTCTTGATTTCAACATCATTTAATATCCCAACTACTTTAGTTTTACTAAAAGTCTGCCTATTACTCAAATTTTTATGAAAAATCATGATGAAAATGCATAGGTGACACTAAAAATTGGTATTACTAGAGCCAGGGCAGCATTTGACTGCTTTTGGTTAATGGTCATAGGCTTTTAAAATAAATTGCAAAGATCACAATAAAAGAAATTAGAAGAAGATCATTTGTGTAATACTGCAGCGATATTTACTGTTAACAAATAACTCAAGATTTATTGAAAATTATGCTAGTAATACTGAAATAAACTGAAAAGTTATTTGCCTTCAAGGAGCTCAAAATCAAATATGACAGATAGATTCATAAGGATTTATGGTAATACATTTTAAATACTATGAATAAACCACAATAAAATTTAAGTATAAGATGATATAAGAACATAAGGAAGAGCATAGATTCTAATAAGGATTAAGGATAGATAAATAGGATGCATTGGTGGTTTTATTACAGAGATGATAACTGAGAGGATACCTAAAGTATGGGCAAATCTCAAGACTGGTGGAAGTGAAGAAAGAATTCCAGACAGAAGCAGCATCTTGAATAAGCACTGTATAAAAGGAATTTATTATCTGACTATTCATTGCCATGCCATGTCAAAAGCATTAGTTCTAATTAAAAGCCCAGCAAAAACAGAAAATATACAGTAGCTATATACATTTCCCTGTAGTAAAGTAAGCAAGTTAACTTATCCTGTATTATGCTAGTTAAAATCTTTAGGCTCTTTTAACAAAGATTGCATTATATTATTTTCCACTTTAAAAAACTGCATTGGCTCCCCACTAATATAGCATCATACAAAATTCTGGATGTCTAACAGAAAACTTTTAATTAAATCCAGAAACTAATTTTCCAGACAATGTCTTACTAAATCTTTTAAGTAATTTCTAAATGTTCATATTTTCACATATTTGTGTATGCTATTTTCTTAAAATAACCTTCTTCACTGGGTCTCAAATTTTTATTCATTTGTTAATGTTTTTGAAGGTCCCCATTTTCTCTTTAGTAATAATTTTTCTTACACTTAGCTTCCACAGTAAGCTACTTAGACATCTAAAGCAACTATTTCATTATGCCTTGAATATTATGTTTGCTCTTCCTACTCTTCTTTTTGAGGATAAAAACTAGATCTTATATTTCCTAGAACCTTGCTTACTTACTATGATAAATACTCAAAATAGTTTTACCAAATGAGTAGAAATTAAGTAGAAATTGACTACTAAAAAGAAGCTTATGGAATAGTTGCAAGTGGGAAAAGCTGTTGAAAAGACTATGTAGAAAGTCTTTTAGCTGAGAAGTTAAAATGATATAGATTCAATGGGCTAACAAATAGGAGGTAAACTGAGAGACTGTATAAATTTGCAAAGGTAGAACTGACTAAAGTGGTCTGTTGTAACTTTATAATTTTGTGTGAGGATATCCATAATCAAAATTGCTCATTTGTTTAATATCATATTTAAATATAAGATTTACTAATATGGATTTATATTTACAAGAGAAACAGCCTGTCAATTCACGGGAAAGGAGAAAGGAAAAGTATTTGATGGCTGACCTATTTGCTTCTTAAAATACTACAGTTAGACATTCATTAAGTCAGCATTATACAACTTTACACATTTATGATCAAAGGAAGATTAAAAAGCTAAACATAATAAATTTGCTAGAAGAGAACTTAATGAATGTCAATACTCTCATTCATTCTGAGTTGGAACAAAAAGCAGAATTCCTCCATGCTTTTCTTTGAACTTCATGGATTTATATGTGCATGCAATTAGCTGTTACATATTTATTTAATCAAACATGAATTTCTGTAAGTTTAACAGTAAAAGATGAAACACCTGGAGACCACTATGTGGTCTTTGTTCTGTGTTTCTTCCTATATATAATGTCACTGGACAAGAAAGAAACTTGGATTAAAGCTTGTTGCATTTCATATCTCCTAAATTGGTAATCAATTTTTATACAACAGTTTATGAACTTAATTTTTTTGTAACCTGGTATAGTTTCTATGCTTAGTTGATTTCATTTAAAAAAAAAAAAACACTTTAGGAACAAACATATTCAGTGTTTATCATCAGGAGACATTACATTCCCCTTTCTTGTCAAAGAGTCATACAAGTAAACTGCTTTAAGAAGCTTTGAAGACTGTGGTTCATATGAAACTTTGTACAGTCATTACTCCTTCTATAACTAATTTGCCAAATGAATAAAAATTATACTTTCCCCACAAAAATAAACCTCGGAATTTTGAAATGATAGGATTCCTCTATTTCAGCTCTATCACTGTCTTCTCCTCTGTATCAACACATTTCATAATTAGAGCTTCATGCTACCATACTCATCCTTAGACATAAAATTATTATCTCTACTATGGTATTTGGGGATACAAAAAGGAGAGTCAAGTAAAGGAATACTTTAATGAACATTCAGTTAATCTTTAAGTATTTCTTACATCATGTATATTATTTGCAGGGCTACGTGGTTTGCTCCTAATTTTTTGTGTACAATGATTCTATTTGTTTTGACTTCGCGATTAAAAAAAAAAAAAAGAAAAACAGCATTTTATCAGTCTGTTTTTCCAATAGAAATGGTGGCTCATACTATTTTCCCTTACTAGATTTTAAAATATGTTTTAGAAACCATTTCAGGTCCCATACATTTAAAAAGTGGTGAAAGCCTAGTTCAAACATAACTTAATTATTAAAAACCCCTAACATTAATTTATTTGAGACATTTTTACTAAACACCAACTATATGAGGAGCAGGTATTAATGAAACAGAAATTAGTTCAATTCTGTCTTTATTCCTCATTTAACTTTTAAATTAAAAGATATTTGAAATGCATAAAAATAATTTCCAAAAGGATTTAGGAGACTGCAATTTAAAAGAATAGGGCAAAGATAACAATTAATAAGCTATTGTTACATGGTAAAGTTTAATAATATGTCATTATTTCCATAATTCAACAGTTCATTAACTTGAAGATTATATATATATGTATATATATAATTCATATTCCTAATCCATTAACTTGCTATACAGTAAAGACTACTTTAACACAAAACCTTTTAAGTGGAAAAAAGTGCACAAATATATGTTCTTCCTCAGTCTCCCTAAAATACTTCGAAGAATGTAAAAAAATTCCTGATTCAGTAAAAAATTAATTCAAATAAGCTTCTATAACACTGTTAAGGTGCTGTATAAACCTAGAAGTAAATTTTGTAAGCCATTCTTGATTTTGCTGTGGTTGTTGTTAAACTGAGTTTTCTTTCTTAACTGCTATCGAATACATTAACAGAAAGATCAAACCCTAGTGCTATCTGATGATCAAACAAACACACCAAAGAGGGCAAAACTTTGAAGGGTAATTCTATTGTTCCTCTAATCGGAGTGACAAAAATACCTTAAGGAGGGTCCAAGGTGAGATGCAGAATGGCGGCACTAGAATTGTTTATATGTGTAACTTATCTTTTAGAGTGTATGGCACCAAAAATGGTTCCATAGTACTAGTTTAGCAAAGTAGTAAGTCCAAACATTTTAACGTGCCTGGAAATAATGCGATTCATGCATAATCAACTTTTTCCTGCATTTGAGTCATATGTATAAATAACATGAAATATAAAGTTTTGATATCCATAATGTTATAAATGTAAGAATTTAGATACAATAATTATGGTTTTATTTTTAAAATTCCTGTTTGTAAAACTGAAATAACTTTCACACATGCATTTAAAAATAAAAACATGGCAAACACAATAGAAATCTAATTATAAATTCAAGAGTCTTGTTGCCCTTTCAAAGTTTAAAGCTTGTAAATACAAGACATTTTAAGAAGTAAACAGATGATTGTTTCTAAAACTTAAGTATTTCACTTTTATGTAAAAACAACAACAAAAAACAATACATTAGAAATGATGTAAGAATTTTGTAGAAAACTTTGTCACTGATATTGAACTTAAGTAGTCAAAAATAAAACCATACAACGATGAAAGCTGCATGATTCAGTTCAACTTACAATCAAGTTTTTGTGGAATTCTTTTAACTTCATCTTGTAAAATGTCCTTGTAAAAATCAGAAAACGACAAACAAAAGAGGGTTCTTTATGTTTGATTGTAAAACTCCAATTACCATTTTAGCTGCTAGTTATAATGTAGCATTTAAAAAATAAAACTTACTTGATCTGTCCCATAAGGCAGTATGTTCAGAGAAATGAAGGCTGTCATTTTCCAGAGCTGTTTTCTGATCATGTGCAGTACCTTTGGAGTGTCTATGAAATAACCGGCTAGCAAAACCTTCCAATTTCTGAAGAGCTGTAGTTGTACCTGTATACTGGTTACAAGGTGGTTCTCTATAAGCTGCCATTCATGTGCATTTACACTTTACTTAATGTAACTGCAAATATTTCCAGAAAGAGCTCACAACTTCTTACACAGAAGCTAAGAGCTATGCATGTCTCAAACTTCCTGTTTGCAGGGTATTCAAACCACTACTGCTGTTCTGTTTCCTGTTAATATAAAACAGCACATTACTGAGCTTTTCTTAGCAAAACACTTTTCATCTCAGCTAGAGATGAGGATTTAAAAAACTTGCAATATCTGCCTAAAAGGTTTTATGTTTGGGTGTTTTAATATTAATATACAGGTCAATGAGAGCATTAAATATAAAGCTTTATATATATATATAGTGGGCTGAACATTTAAATAAAAGAAAACTAGTTAAACATGTATGACAAGTCTATGCAAACAACTGAAGGTCAAGCCGTCCTCCAAAAACAACATGCTGAAGACAGGCTGTATTTTTTTCTAGGAAATCACTAATATGCAGATTTTATGAATCCTTATAAGCAGCTAACTTTTCATCAAAAAAATTGGTATGAAATGGGTATGACAAAACTCTTACAAAACAAATTTATAACATATATAAATAAAACAATCTGAAATAGCACTTTAAAAAATGGAATGTTTCCAATTCATTGATTTAGGTCTAACACGTACAGAACTACAGACACTTAGTATGTCAGTATTGCTTATCAAACTTACAATCTCTGATATATGTCTACTACCAGGAGTATATTTTAAAACATTCTAAAATTTGAAAAAAATAACAAAATACAAGATTTAAATTACATAAAATTCACTATACCAAGAAATTTCAATTGAGAGAAAAAATGTTCTAGTTGGCTGAGACATGCTAATTTTAAAATCTTACCACTGAAGACTACTACTTACCTAAATCCCTGATTTAGTGATCTCACTTAGAAACATCTCTCTCTGTCTTTTTTTTTAACACCACCACCACCAACAGAGTTTTGCTTAGTTGCCCAGAGAGATTGCACAGTGGTGGAATCTCCTCTCACTGTAACCTCCACGTCCTGGGTTCAAGCGATTCTTGTCCCTTAGCCACTAAGTAGCTGCAATTACAGGCTCGTGCCACCACGCCCGGCTAATTTTTGTATTTTTAGTAGACATGGGGTTTCGCCCTCGTCCCTCAGTCACCCGAGAAGCTGGCATTACCAGACGTGCGCCACCACTCCCAGCCAATTTTTGTATTTTCAGTACAGATGGGGTTTCACCATGTTGGCCAGACCAAGAGTTGTCTTAAATTCCTGGCCTCAAACCATATGCCCGCTTTGGTCTCCCAAAGTGCTGTGATTACAAGCGTGAGGCACCACACCTGGCCAAAACATCTCTTTTGATTAAAAGTAAATATAATTTGCCTTGTTGATTTTCAGGAATGAAAGTAACTGGTAGCATTTAACAAAAATTTTGAGTACTTGTTTTTTGACACTAAAGGGTAAGAAATTTGTGTGGTTTTCTTTGGAGGCAAAGGGGAGGGGGAGGGAAATAAAAAGGAAGGAAAGGAAAGAAAAAAAAGATCTATCTAAAACAATCTATCTAAAAAAATCTTAGTTGAGATTTACTGCCAACTGTTTGACAAACATAAAAAATAGAAACAATAATGACAAGTTCAATAAATAGGAACAATAATGTAATCAAATTAGGACTACATACAAAGTCAATAAGAAAACACTGACTAATGAATTTTGCCATGTAACAGCTCATTTGTGTATTTTTTGTTTTGTGTAATGAAATTTGTATCAATCTAAACAAATATACAACAGTATCTATAAGATAAATTTGTAGCTTTATGTATAAATATTATGTGTGCATAACAATTTATTAACAAAACACCAATGAATTTTGCCATGGTAACAGTTTATTTCTATATACTTCTTTTGTGTAATAAAATTTATATCAATCTAAACAAATATGCAATAGTATCTATAAGATAAAATTCTTAAATTTGTAGCTTTATGTATAAATATTATGTGTGCATAACAATAACTTGTTTCTTAACATCTGGTAATGCCTTACACAAAACAGACACTGATTAAATGTCTGTGTTCTTCAACAAACATCTACAGAGCATGGACTGACACTGTAAGGGAAGAAGTGGATAAAATTACTGAATTCCCTTGACTTGCTCTACTGAAGGAAATTCTAATCATCTTCAAGGCTCAATTCGAATGTCACCTCTTCAGTGAAGTTTCCCACTTACTTCCTAGGAAAATAAACTTTGCTCCTTTGTTTTCAGTGATCTTATAATATGTTAAAAAGTATTGTTTATGAATTTATATGACCCTAAATTGTGAGTTACTTGAATTCACAAATGAAATGCATGTATGACATACTCAACAAACATGCTGAAAAAAGTATCCTCTCATTTTTAATTATTTAAAGGTCTAAAGTAGATTCATCAAATACTTGAAAATGTTTGAATTTTATTTATGATAGGACCATATTTATAGATAATCCAACAAGCACCAACTTGCTTACATATAGAGACAACAGCAATAGAACTAATATCGAACTTCTCCTTTTTTCTCTATATTGTTACTAAATTTTATTCATTCTTTGAATTACATTTTTATTCAGTGCCAATGCAGATTTCTTAAAATAACTTATTGTTTTCTCTGCTTCCAATCACCCCCTTTAATCATTCCCTTCTCTGACATATTAACCTCCCCAAAATATTACACTCATGGTATTCCATTGCCAAATACACAAACTAATCCGAACATTTTAGCTCGACCATATTCATTTTTAACACGTCTAGCCAGATTTTTAATTTATATTCAACGTTGCTCAGGTACAGAAATTGCAGATTCCTAACTAGAACACTGATTAAAACAATGCATAAGCTTTAAAACAAAATTACTATAGCAAAGAGTAAACTCCACTAGATGAGTATCTTGAAAACATTATATTTTAAATCTGCACAGCTTACAAAATATAATTGTTTCAATTTGTAATCAAATCCTTCCATAAAATAGAATATTTAATTTTTAGAGCAATGTTTCTACATATGGTAATGTGACCAGGAAGCTATTGCTATGAAAGTGCTTAAGATATTTGATTCTCGATTAAAAAAAAAATAAAAAGAAGAAGAACTCTACTGGCATCTACTGCTAGAAAGAAACAACTGCAGTTTTAACCAAAATATGAATTTCTTCATAAGTGAAATTAATTTTAAGAAGTAGATTGCTTTTTATTCTTCCTAATGTTGTTTCCATAACTTTAATTTGCACTAAATGTCCTGCCATGCACCCAGAATTTGCCAGAATAGCTTATCTTGTAGTTAAATAAGATTTTATAACTAGAGTGTAATCAACTTCATGAGGTTGATTTTATTCCTCATTCATTCTGCATTAATTTTTAAAATTATAGAAATTTTCAGAGTTGAACCAGCTTTAATTGCCATAAAAACTACAAAATACTGGTTTCTTCTATTTAATAACAGTGATGACATACTTACTAAGCACTTTACAACATATAAAGTGATTTGCTCTGTTAAACCATTTTGATATTATTGTAAGGCAAATAAGATCCTTACAATTAAAGTAAGCAGCACAGGTATTATTATCCTTGTTTTAAGATGCAAAAAATAAACTTATAAACATTAAGTGACTTGTCCAAAGTCACCTAGGTCTTCAAACTCCTAGATTAGGGTTCCTTGTACTGCAGGACACTGATTACACAAGCAGTAAACATTTTTTTTTAATGCTGTTATTTTCCAAATAAGGGTGAAGAAGTAGGGGTGAAAGAACAGTGGTAAGATTGATTCTTGGATATAATGTCCCAGGTCTGAAATTTGCTGAGAAGGTTTTCATTAAGATGGTCACCTACAGCCATTCAATTTCATTGTCCATGTTGGCTACAATCATCTTGGCGCCAAACAGAACTATGTACTTTACAGTTTAAACACTGAATAAAGAAAAACACGAAAACATATTTAATGTGTAAATGATGTATTTGCTCCATGTGGAGGACAAATGACATGACTATAACTCCTGCTATTCATATAAAGGTTTTACAGTAATAGTGTTGCTTTTTCCAGAATGTCATATATAAGTGGATTTATAGACTATGTAACCTTTTCAGATTGGCTTGTTTAATTTAGTATCGTATAGCAATTGTGATTTATCTATGTTGTGTATCTTACTAGTGCACTCATTTTTATGGCTGAATAGTATTCCATTGTATGGAATTAGCATAATTTATGTATCTATTTACTGTTGAATTTCATTTGCATCTTTATCAAAAATCAATTGACCATATTTGTGTGGATCTATTTCTGGACTCTCCATTCTCTTTCACTAATCTATGTATATGTCAACTCTTTCACCAATACTACACTGTCTTGATTACCATAGCTTTCTAGGAAGTCTGAAATCTGATAGTGTAAATCTATTTTTTTTCCTTTTTTTCTAAGTTGTTGGGGACTTACAGTTTCTTCACCTTCAGGTATAAATTTTAAAATCAGTTTATCTATGTCTACAAATACAATCTTGCTGGGATTTTATTTGGATTGTGTTTATTGGAAGAAATGATATCTTAACTATATTGAGTCTTTCAATCAATAATCATAGCATGTCTCTTCATTTACTTGGGTTTTCTGTTTTCTTTCATCACTGTTTTATAGTTTTCAACATACAGATCTTGCAAATATTTTGTTAGATTTACACCTAAGTATTTTTAAAATTGGAGCTATTGCAAAGAGTACTTTAAAAATATTTTATTAGGTTGGTGCCAAAGTAATTGCAGTTTTCACCATTACTTTCAATGGCAAAAACCTCTATTACTTTTGCATCAATCTAATATATTGTTCATTGCTACTATACATTATTATATTTCATATTTACTGGTGCTAAAAGTTTTAGGAAACTTTCTGTAGATTTCTTGAAATTTTCTATGTAGGCCATCATGTCATCTTTCAACAGAAATTGTTTATTTCTAATCTGTATGCCTTTTATTTATATGTCTTATTGCATTAGTCACAGTGCAAATGTTGAAAAAGAGTAGAAAGAGTGAACATCCTTGCCTTATTCCAAGTCTTAGGAAGAAAGCATTCAGTTTTTCATCATTAACTACTATAATGTTAGCCATAGACAGTGTTTTGTAGATGCCTCTTACTGAGATAAGAAAGTTTCCTTTTTTATCCTGAGTTATCTTGGAAAGATGCTGAATTTTACCTAATGTGTTTTTAGCATTTGTTGATATAATCATGTGGTTTTACCTTTTTAGTCTGCTAATATGGTGGGAGGCATAGATTAACTTTCAAATATTAAACCAGCCTTGAATTCTCAGAATGAATGCCTCTTGGTCTTGGTGTAATATTCCTTGTATATATTGCTGGATTCAACTTACTAATATTTCATTGAGGATTTTTGTGTTTGTGTTCATAAAGATATATTGTTTGGTAGTTTTATTTTCATGTGCCATCTTCGCATGATTTTGGTAGCAGGTTAAGGTTGGTTTCAGAAGATAAGTTGAGAAGTATTTTGTCTTATATTTTTCCAGACGAAATTGTGAGAATTAGTATCACTTCTTCCTTAAATGTTTTGTAGAATTTCCCAGTAGAACTATCTGGGACAGTGTTTTAGTTTTTGGTTTTTGGAAGATTACAAATACTAATACAATGTCATCAATAAATATAGTATTATTGAGTTATTAATTTCATCTTGAATGAATATTGGTAGTTTGTGTCTTTCAAGAAATGGTCTATTTCAACAAGTTGTCAACTTTGTGTGAATAAAGTTGTTTCTAATATCCCCTTATTATTCTTTTAATGCCTGCGGCATTTATACAACATTATATTATTTATTTTGTTGGTCAGATTATTCCACTTTGACCATTGTAATCTCCATCAACTGTCTCCTGCGTCCCTTTAATAGACCTCCATTATTGTGTATGTGTGCACGTATATATACATGAGTATGTTTGAGCACTTCCTTATTTTCTAGCACTACAAGATGCCCCATGCTCACTTTGTGTTACTTTCTGCCCCAGTCCTAGAATCAGCCATTTCTCCAAGGAGCCTCAGTTCCTTTTATTGGAGAACGGTCTTAGAAATCAAAATCTGGGAAATGGGTACATTCATCTACTGGGGTGTTGTTGCTTCTAGGCCCTCTTACCTGAGAGCAATAAAAATATACATGTATACCAACATTTGCATATTCCTTTATTTATATTTCTATATGTA